>JAASFF010000086.1:71319-205015 GCA_013365195.1 Cercospora citrullina
CCCCAACTTCCTCCTCCACACGAAAGAAGTCCAAAAATGCCCCCAAATTTCGATTTTTCATAAAATGTTCATTTTCGTTCTTCTGTCTTCTCTCTATAATCAATACCAATCAATTCATAGCTTCATCTGGAAGCCTAATGCCAAACATTCTTCTATATTCATATCCCGTCCAAAACACGCCCGCTTGAACGCAGCAATTCAGAAACGACCGCCACAGTTCTTCTCGTCTTCCCCAACATCCCATCATCCACAAACCCACATCAAACACTTCCTTACCCCCTCTGCACCACCCTCGTAGCAAAAGGCGTCCTCTCATCCAAACTCGAATACCCCGAATCATCTCCACCACCCTCCTGCACTCGAACCCTCACAATCGAAGGTCTCGACTCCCGATGTCGTGGATGTTCCGGCAAAAAAGGCACAACAGCTTCGACATGATGATTCTCGCCGCTCTTCTTCCTGTTAATGAAGAAAGCCTGAACAGTGCCGATCAATGCCACGACTGCAGAAGCCCACCATGCAATCGCGGTGAAATCCATTTTCATCCCGAGACTGTACAGATATCCGGCCACAGGCGAAGCCATGCATCGAGCACCTGCACCGACGGAAGCAGCTAAGCCGTTGATTTTGCCGAAGCAGCGAGGGCTTGGGGAGGCTTCTTTGATGAGGATGAGGAGGACAGGGTATGCGATGATGGAGAAAAAGTTTCGTACGGAGAGGGTGGCGTAAATTCCGGGGTAGAGCCATTTCTCCGGAAGTAGGGCCAGGTATGGGACGATGAAGTATGCGAGGGGATGTCCGATGGCTGTCATCATGAAAGTCTTCCAGGAGCCGAGCCAGGTGACAACGAGAGGGAAGATGAGTGCCTGCACAACAAGTGCGATGATGCCGTTGAAGCTGAGAATTACACCGGTGTCTCGTACGCTTAGGCCGAGACCGCCTGCCAATGAGCCGTATGGTGAAGATGGTGCCTCGAGCATTGCTCTCATGATTCGGCCTCCGGATGGGACGCGTTCGTCCTGGAAGAAGATTGGTGTCAAGTGATCGTAGGTCATGGAGTGGTAGGTGAAGATGCCGAGCGCCATCGTAAGCATGATCACGCGTCTTGTGAACACCTTTCGCTCATCTGTACGGCTGTTCTGGCTCGGTGTTCGACTCGTGCCATCGGCCTTGATATCCCACTCCTCCTCAACCACTTCCTCATCCACGGCGTTGAAAGTGCCGTAGCTCTCGTGTGTCAAGTTTGCTCCGGAAGTGGTCAAGCCTGCTTGAGCTGGTAGCATTGGTGTCTCGGCATCGGTCTGATCCAGATCCTGTGGGGTGCTCCATGGCTGCATATCGGGATGAGTTTCCATCAGCAAGCAGTAGCCAGCAATGACGGAGATGAGCATGAGTCCGGAGCAGATCAAGTTCGGCAGCAGGTATGGGAACTTGTCGAAAAGACCACCCTTGTGGAAGTAGTTCGGTAAGTTGTCGACAGGCTCAGCGAAGAGACCGCCAATGGAAGGACCAAGAATCGTGCCGACACTCCAGACGAAAGGCATGACAGCATAAGCTTTGGCTGTTCTTTCATCAGTCATCTCATCGCCAGACAGCATCTTACCACTTACGTTCATGCTTGGGGTTGACGACAATCTCGCCAACCATAGTCTGAATGACACCTACATTGCCATTGAGCGCGCCCGCAAGGCAACGACCAAGCAAAGCAATCCAAAAGTTGGGAGCAAAGCCTACCACGAGGAGAGAAGCAATGGTGCCGATACATCCAATGAGGACGACGGGTCGCCGGCCATACTTGTCACTCATTCCACCCCAGAAGCTGTCCATTTAGCTCGGATGTGTACATTGGGGGTGGAGGTGTAAGCTACTCACTAGCAGAAGAGGGTCTCAGTGAGAGACATGGCGGAGATGAGGATGCCCGCGTAGAAGGAGGCATTGCTCTTGTCGCCGACATTGAAGTGGAGCACGAGCTTCCAGGCCCACGGGAAGATGGATGTGATGGCAATAGGCTCTGACAGGCGCACGAGTGCTATGCGATATCAGTATGCTGTAAACAGTGCAAGCGATATGACAGTGACATACCAAGCAAGAAGAGCTGAGTGGTGGGAAACTTGTTGGGATCTCGAGGAGAGGCGGTTCTTGTGTGTGTTAATACCATACTGTAATGACCCGGCTCCAATCTTACGTCGGCCCTCACACCCCCAAGACCCGAAGCAGGCGAAAAAGATTTGGGGTGTTTGGCAGAGTGGTCGTGGTTGCGGGAGTGGCGGTCACGAAACTTCTTGCGGTGTCGTTCGCCGCTGCCTGTTGAGATTGAAAAGGAAAACGTGGTCGCCGCAGACGTAATAATGGAGTGTGCGACTCGAAAGTCAATGCGTCGCAAAGGTTATCGCGCCGATGGTGCAAGATTCAGCGGGAGGAGTGAGGCAGGCGTTGGAGTCAGTTGGGATGGAAGTTGTGTCGAGCAAAGTGGCGGGCAGCGAAGAGATAATCACCGGAATGCCGCTCTGCTTTCGCTTCTAGCGTATGTGGGGGGAAAGGTCGCAGTACGACGGGAAGATCACACGACTGCGAGACGGAGAAGCTTCGTGAAAGATCAACATGGCTACGGCCACCGCCTTTCCACTGCACTGCACCTCTGGCCTGCTGCTGTGAATGACGGCGCATGTTTGCGACACTTTCCCACCAGCTTTGCATTTTCTCGCCAATCTGTCTTTCTACGCAAACGGAGGCAGCTCCACTCGGCGATCGGCGCCAAGCCTGCAGCCAGTGACGCTAGTGCCGCGTCACATGCATCCTACCCGCGGCACTCATCGCGATTTCTCTCAGGCACGCGACACTTTTGCACACCATTTGCTCCCTCGACTCGTGTAACTTTGTCGCTAACGGCTCTTTTGCATGGCCATTGACGCAGGAACAGTGAAAAGCAAAGAGGAGAGATTCCATCTTGCGGTGTAGAGATAAGGACGAGAGCTGTGGAGGGGAAGTGCTGCTGACAGCTGTCGAATGGCTCGCCACTGTTGTCACGACGTCTGGGCTATGTGGAGAGAAGCAGATCTTGGTGCGCTGTTCAACTGCGCGACGAGGCACAGATAGCGGAGAAGAGCGCCAGTCTCGAATGGGCACTTTGCACCACATGATGACTTGCAACTCGTCCAGCACTTTGTAGATGGATTGCACACAGCAGAGCGTCAATGACCGACACTCGCAATCGTAATCACAAAGTCCTGCCGCAACCACATGTTGATTCCAGGAATGACAGGCCCGGACACTCGACGCTCTTCGGTGAAAGTGCTCTTGACATCCAACGTGACTCCATTCTTCGCCGCAACATCCCCCACCAGTCTGCTAAACGAAGCTTCATCGTGTCTGTAAGTCTTCACAAGCTCCGTCTGTGCAAGCTCGACTTCACCCGCCACCCTCGCACCAGCTTGCCGACCGAAGACCATCGAGCCCGGCTTTTGCTTCAGCAAGCGCACGCATCGAGACATGGCTTCGAATTGCCTCTCCAAGTCGAACAAGTGGAAGAAAGAGCTGGCGTGAATATAATCGAACGACTGTTCAGCCAAGCCCGCCATTTCCGGTGCAAAGAAGTCGCCAGTCGTGAAAGTCGCCTGCAATCCTTCTCGATCGCGAAAAAGATCATATCCAACGTCGATGAAGTCCGGAGAAAGCTCACTGCCTGTCAAATTCCTCGCCGGAGCTCCATCAAACACCAGCTTGCGAATATCTTGCCCAACACAGCAGCCCAAATCCAATAATGTCGCGCCTTTCCTGATCTTCTCCACCATGTCTGCATAGAAAGGATAATTCCCAATACTGAAATCCAGGAACGCATACCATCCTATACAAGGATACCGATAAATCTTCCACAATCGCTCGCGCTGAACCACGTTAGTAATCGCTCAAAGAGAGCCAAGTATTGGCAATGCTGACAATCTGCCGAACATGTGGTACGAGCTCCTTCTCAGGTACACCACTGTATTTGGTCAAAATGGCTTTACATTGCTCCGAAAGATCCGGGTCGCCTTCAAGGTAGAATTGGGCGATATTGTCGTTGTTGACGGGGACTTTTGTGTCGTCTGCAGCGAGAGACATTGTGATTTGATAAAAGAGAGCTGAGGCGAATACCTACAAGTACAGTCATGACTGGCAGATCACTGGACACTTATACTTCCAAAATTTGTGTTGATACCCTTGTTAGAGTTTCTACAGTTGACCAGCATTTGGGGTCGTCAGCATTTCCTCAAGTTGGGCCGTGGTGCGAAGTCTTCGGCGTTTGGATGATACCGTGTCGCATTGGGAAAGGAATGCGGAGGATTTACTTCGCGGGGTGGAATGTGAAATGCCATCGTTCCGAAGACGGCAGAAGAGATGCCTTCCACGCTCGCGTTCGATAGAAGATGGTATCGGCGAGGACGAAGATTCTCTGCTGCTGCTAGTGTTCCGATGTGTGGGCCAACAGAACCACGCGGCCATGATTAATCGGTGGACCGAACTCCTCCTACGTCACTGCTCGGTCGCTTCGTCGGCCAGACCTCCACGACGTCTCTGCTGCCCACTTCACCACCTCCCCACCACCACTCGCGCCTAACGAATCGAAAGGCGCAGAACTAATCAATTTCACATACTCCCTCCAAACGGCGCTTCTCGAAACAACTCCGATAAACCCGAGCATCCGAACTCCTGAAGACGTGTCAGCACGCTATTTTGGCACGCAACCAGGTACCCTGCACTCCATGGGCGGCCACGCGTGGCCATAATACTGCTTTTGCGCCCGCGCCCGAAACCCTCAACATGAGTTCGTCCCAAGCACCGCCTTCCTCGCCTCCTGCTGCCAATGTCGACGCCATGAATGGACCGATCCATAGCCCCGGTGCTACCCGCGAAGAACGACGACGCTCATTACTCCCAAGCTTGCTTCCGCACAGCTACAAAGACGACCGAGACCGGCGGCGCTATGTGGCTGTGAGCAATCGTCCGCGATGGGTGTTGCATTTGCAGGCCACGTTCTGGCGGGTGCTCATGCAGCTTGGCATGTTTTTCCATCGATTTGCGCCGCCGCGACCACCGAAGCCGTCGTTTTGGTATATGATCGATAGCACGGTGTCGGGCATGCCGGGGCAGATATGTCTTTACTTTTACACGCCTCCCGATTATGATACGCAGCAGCGGCTATGGACAGGCTGGCCGGATACTGAAGAGAGCGACGAGGAAGAGCTTCGATTCCCGCGAGAACGCCAGAGGGCTCGAATGAGCGTTGGCTCGATAGGCGATGGGCTGCGCAGGAGGAGTCGCAGTTTTCGGAGGTGGGGAAGTTATCCTGTGATTATCAATTTCCATGGCGGAGGTTTCACGTTGGGCTCGCCGCATGATGATGCGAGGTGGTGCGGCACAGTCGTGCAAGAGCTGGATGCTGTTGTGGTTTCGGTGGATTATCGGAGAGCTCCGGAGCATCCATTTCCCACGGCTGTGGAAGATGGCGTGGATGCAGTTCTGTTTGTGCATCAACACGCAGAAGATCTTGGTCTGGATCCGCGAAAGATCATGCTTTCAGGCTTTTCATCTGGAGGCAACATGGCGTTTACAGTCCCATTGCGGTTGTATGATCACCTGACTGGTTTCCATCGAGAGACATTGGACGACAATGAAGATGCTTTGCCCCGAGAGGACAGTCAAGATGGAGAGCGTTATCCGTTGCGACAATGGCATGCAGACGATTCGGCATCGAGCTGCTCGACGAAAGTCCCGACTGATCCAAACAATCATGTGCTGGATCCGAACAAGCCTCCTCCGCCTGTTCCTGGCCGGCCAACAAAGAATAGCACCACAGTTGGCGAACGAGCCCTCAATGTGCCTTCAATACAGATTCGAGGCATTATACCATGGTATCCTTCATTGGACTACACCAGGACCCGAGAAGAACGCCGAGCGACTGGGCTGCGGGCAGATCAAGAGCTCCCTGCTTTCTTCACGAATTTGTTCGACGACTCGTATCTGCATCCTCCAAAGGACGTGACACTAGATTCGCCCTACCTATCACCTGCCGTGGCACCTTCTGACCTACTTCGGAATGCACTACCGGACGAGATCATCATGCATACATGCGAATACGACATGTTGCTGGACGAGGGACAGATCTTCTACAATCGTCTCACATCAGATGAGATCGGCAAGAATGTCACGTACACCATGGTGCCTGGTGTACCGCACGGCTGGGACAAAGCGCCGAATCCATGGCGACCTACTCCAGGTGTGCGAGAGTATTATCTCAAGGCTTGCAAAGAGATGCGACGTATTCTCGGTGAGCCAAACCGTAATGATGGGATGAACAATGCGAGACAGAGTGTGGTCAATTGAGACTGTTCGACCTGAGGTACCTCAATGGTATGAGGATCAGTGCGGCTGGGACTGTGGCTGCTCTTCTCCCGTAGAAGAATCGTTCAGCCATGATGTCTTGAACAAAAACGCGTGCTTCACCCGTAATCACGACCGAGAGGGGTTCTCGATTCTCCACAGGCTTGTTTGATCGTTCTGGATTGAGCGTTGTTGCGTGCATTTCAGCGGCTAAGCGTGTACAGGCGCGAAAGCGACATAGATGATGAGCTTCTGAGCAACATTACGACTTTATTGGCATGAATGCAAGGACCGATTTACTGATTGACTTTTTCGACCAACGCGCGCCACGCTTTTCATTACGCTTTGGACAGCCGCACACCTGAGATCATTCGAAAGGTGATGTCTTGTCTGACTGGCAGCAACTGGCAGTTGCCAGGCCTACGACTGTCGGGCTTTCGTTCTACACAATGTCTCATCGATGGTGCTGAGACAATGCAAGTCTCCTACGTTCAATGCATGTCCCAAGTCTTCTGTTCTTGCTGGTAAGTTGCGATTATATCAAGAGTGCTGCGCCTTTTGTCTCTTTCGGTCAGATCATACAGCAACAATCATGGGCATCGTGGCATCAATGATGATGACACGCAATCAAAATCGCAAACAGCAAACAGAATCATTCAACAACGCGCACCAAGATGCGACAAACACGAGTGGTGACATCCTCCTCCAGGAGCTTCGATGGCTGCTCCACGGTGGCAATGCCGATTTCACTGCGTTCCTCCCTTCAACACCCACACATCAAGATGAACCAATGGGCAGATATGCTGGCCCTTTCCTCGCTCGACTACACCACTCTGCCGACAACTACGAACCTGCTCCTGACAACACTCTCTACTTAAGATATCCGTCTGGCGCAATTGAACGCTTTACATTAAGCAAAAGAACACACAAACACACGCACCGCCACGCACGTCCTCTGAATCCTATCGACGATATCGTTCGCACAATTCAAGTCTTCCACATCCAAGCTGGAAAACTCACATCCCCTGAAATCGACACCATGGGCCGAATGATTGAAAGAACATTCGAACACTTCGTCGACACCAACAACTTCTCCCCCCTCCAACGCCTCCCCAACAAACTCGCCCACCCTATCCTCTTCCCCCCAACTCCTCCCCTCAACCTCCCTCTCCCATTCGACCTAACAACCCACTTCCTCGCCCAACTCCACGACCGCATCACAGCCGACGCAGCTCACAACCTCTCTCGTCCCAGTACTTCGAACACCGAATCTACCTACGGCGAACTTCTACCTCCTTTCTTGCATAAGCTTTTCCTCCAAACAAACCTCAACGAAAACTCAACGTATCTGGATTTAGGATCTGGGGTAGGACAAACTTGTCTCCAAGCGACCCTCACAACCGGCTGTCAATCCTATGGCATCGAGCGGGAAAGCAGAAGCGCGGGTCTAGCAGCCTTACATTTGGGACAATTCCACGAGCGCACAAAGTTATGGGGTTTAGCGACGACGGAGGAGGAAAAGAAGAATTTCGACGAGGGAAGCATTGTATTGAAATTAGGCGATTTTATGAAATTGGAGTGTGTGAAAGATTGGTTGCAGGAGGCGGATGTTGTGCTGGTGAATAATTTGAAACTTGAGCCCGAGACGGATTTGGCGCTGGTGAGGATGCTAAGTGGAAGGGAGGGAGGGGTGAGAGCGGGGACGAAGGTGATTAGTACGAGGCCGCTTGTGATGGTGGGAAGGACGAGGGTGGGTGGCAAGAGGAAGAGGGGTGGGGAGGTGAAGGAGGGGAAGAGGAGGAAGATTGAGAATGGAAAGATGAATAGGATAGGGGAGAAGAAGAAGATGTCGCCACCGGAGGATAATAACGAAGGGGAGACCATGTTTCCGGCGGTACGGTGCGGAGAAGATGAGATGTGGACGTGGAAGGAGTATGTTTATGAGGCTGGGAGTGTCAGTTGGAAGGACAAGTCGGACTTTTACTACATCTCAGTGAGGAAATGATGAAGTGCGATGTCCTAGATTTTGCGATGATGTGCGTATCTATGAAGGGACAAAACCCCCGCTCGTGCACATCATATGCAATGCATTTGTCGTAAGTCATTCCTCGTACGGTTGTTTAGGCTCATGTATCTCTTCAACCTTTCCTCAGAATCTTCTCGTGTCGATGTTCGTAGCTTCACTCATGCTTGATGGTGGTGCCTGGCTTCTATTGAGCTTCCGCGCGACGTGCTAGGAGAACCTGCGGTACATCAGCGATTTCCATTCTTCTTCGTCGAGTGTCATTGTAGCGACCGACCTGAAAGCACCACTCCTCGACGATAGACCAGTAGGTCTTCAGCTTGTGGAGCGCAGGAGGAGCAGCGTGATGCAAGTGACGGCAGGTGAAACCAATTACGCCGCCGAAAGGAATGCCGGCAACCGCAAAGTACAGAAGCGGCACGAGAGTACCACGGAGCAGCATCTTGACTGGTGAAACGGCATCCAGTAGGTCGATTTTGCATGGCAGGTTTTGATTCGCAGCCATGAGAACGACACAACCGAGCTGAGCCATGTGGATGAAGAAGAGGACCGAGGTGAAGATCGGCACCCCAACTAGAGGAAGACCGGCCACGCCAGCCAAGGGAAACCCGAAAAGCAAATATGCAGAAGCTGCCGAGCCGTAGGACTGCAACATGGCCTTTAGGATCCAGAATTGGGAGTGCGCTTGAGAGTTGCCTTGCTTCAAGGGAGCAGCGAGGCAGATGTTCAGAAAGCACATGTCGAACACCCAAAACATGAAGACGAGAAACTGTATGGCACGGAACAGCTTCTCATATTCGTCAATTTCTTCTTGAGGCGGGGCCTTGCTGCGAGGTGGCGAGTACAAAGTACCGGAGGTCCTATCGGCTTGAGGCATGTTGGAACTGCTGGCGGTTATCAGCGACACATCGTCAGAGCGCACCGACTTCGACTAACCTTGTGGTCGTGATGTTTGGAATGTGTTGAGCAGGACGAGTGCAGCACGAGTTATGAAATGTGCGAGCGGTGTTGGTTATTGAGAAGCGTGGAAAGCGTCGAGACAAGAAACTTGTGTCGAAGGGGTAGTTATTTTTGGAAGAACAATTTGGAGCCAAATGTTGTCGAGCTATTGGATTGTTGCCATTGATCGGCAGCACCAAGTGAAGCATGGCTGCAGTCAAAGATGGTCTCCACAAACAGTGGCTGCGTGACCTGCGTGGTGGCCAGAGCTACTCACCAATGACGGGCGGCAAGATGGCTATGTTGTGCCCACTTATCCTTTTTTCACTGGGTACCGAAAGCTTCAGGAGTGAAGTGAAGGATTTGTGAGACGCGACTGTGTAGCTTCATCGCGGAAGCATCCGCCCATCATTTCCATTTCTCGCGGCTGCCTGGCGTCTTTCGTATGCATTGTCACCACGTGAGATGAGAAGCTAGGCTGTGCGAGCAGCAAGTTGAGTGAGCAGAAGGAAACGGCAAGAGATTCCGATGAAAGTTCATCGATTTAGCGAATACAATAACGGCCACACACTTGAGCAGCGGCACAGCTTGAAAAGTGTATAACATTCGGCGTCGAGAGTAGCGACAGCGCAAGAGCTTTCAGGGTGTATCACAATAGAATTTGGCGTTTCTGGCCGTTGAAGCCGGACTTGCGTGAGGAAGGATTCCCAGCAGGAGTCACAGGTCAGGTAGAGGAAGAAGTAAGCTACGCGATGAAGTATAACGACCTTTCTAGCTGCTGAAATTACGATGACGTTGTAATATGATAAGGGGTGCAACTGGTAGTCTGACCATAGTATGCACCTTTTGTACTGATTGTTCCCCCCAAGTCCCACTTTCTCTCCCAAGATGGCCACCGCTCAGCTCACGCAAATCCGCGATTGTAAATACTTCTGGTTTTCGTGATTATGCGCAAATGTATGTCGTAACTCGTGGATCGTGCTCCTCCGATTGGAGAATCCCTTGCTCTACTGGCCCGGTACGCCTATCTCCTTGCTCTTTTAGCTTTGCGGTAGCTGGTGGGACCTTGTCGAAGAGTGTAGGAAAATGTTTCATAATGGACGTTGCTGGTCTTCTCTTTCGCAGGTTGCTCGGCCGGACTGATGATGTTTGTCAGTGATGATAGAAAGCTTTTCATGTAGGATGTTGATCTTACCCAGCTGTAGCGACTGCTCTATGCTGACTGCGACTGCGCGTAGGCGTTTACTATATCTGCCACACGGACTATGTACGGGTAGATCCAGATGGCAGCTCTACTCAACAGCCCAAGAACAGTGAATTCCGTCCATAAGTAGACAGCAAGTGCGATCCAGGATGTGGCGCTGAACCAGGAAAGCCACTCGAACTTCTTGTCGTCGCCTCGAAGCCGCTCGATGATCTCGAAAGCAGCTGGAAGCGCTATGTGAGCAAGGAGACTTTGTGGTATGATGCTGCAGGAACAGATAGCTGATGGCAAGGTGCCATCGGAGCAGGCAGTGGCGAGGAGAGCAGAGACCGTCCATAACCCAAGACGCTCGAGGCCGACGCAAAGTAGAGTTACCAAGATTGGAGGCGAGAAGACTGCGTTCGCGAAGACAAGAAGTTGCAAGTCGAGAGCGCAGTTGATGAAGCTGATTGGAATCGGCACTTGGGAAAGGGTGCGGAAGAAGCTCGATCCAGTGAAGCGGCCGAGCTCTATCCAGAATATAGAAGCTCCTGCAACTGTCCACCTGATCCGGCTGTAGAGCTCTTGCCTCTCGGCCTCGAGCTTCGCCTCGCGTAGATCACGGAAAATGGGCTTCAGGAGATCGATCAAAGCTTCTCGCGTCTTCTGTGGTTGGTCGCCATCTCTTGACTTGCTCGATGGAATCTTGAGGCCGTGGTAGGTGGCATACTGCTTCAGTGTGTCCACTGTGACATCCTCGTAGACTGGTTCTCGGAAGTAGTTGCGGGTGGGTTGGCCGTCAGTAGTCATGTCGTGCCTAGTGCCAAGGTGTTAGTCAGTCGGAATCAAAGTCAAGCAGCCGTGAGCTTACTTACGACTTGCGTTGGATTGTTGCATGTATTGATTTGGGTGCTATAAGCGATGTGAGGGCGCAATGGTTGACAATGTCGAAGACTTGTAGGAAAAGTTATATCAAAGTTAGGTATTGTCGAAAGAAGAATCGGAAGCCAAGTTTCAACGACCCATTGATGCCATTGAGAAGCACCTTCAAGTAAACGGCTTGAAGGCCTGCGACAAACGAAACCTGCATTTACGACCCGCATGAGTACTGCGGCTGTAGCCAATGAGCTGCGAGAAATGAGTCAATGGCATCCACTATGACTCGGCAGCCGTAGCCGTGCTCGAATATCAAAGTGAAGTCCCCGGGTGCAGCTGTAAACGCGCTCTCGTCATAGGGTACATTGCTGCCTAGTATTCCTCATGTGCTTCCGTACGCTCTTAGATGTGCGGTGTCAGCTGTTCCTGCGGTAAGTGAGTGAGCGATGGGAACGTCCTCCGCCATATCAATCCAGTAAGCCTGAATAGATTCATGAGATACAGATGCAAAAGAAAATGGCACCAGACGACTAGGCTCGTTTTTCAATTGTCTGATAGTTGTTACTAGAAGCCGAATTATCGATTGATTGTTCGCGATAACGGATTATTCTGACCATAACTACATACGGACGAACATCCAGATATCAATGTCGCGCTGTACTTGTCGGCCCTCCTTCAGAGCACGATCGAGAAGTGGACCAATAATCGGCAGTAGCCCCTCGCCCAGAAAAGAAAATTTAAACAATTCGGGTAGAAATGGGCCGATTGAAAAGTTGACGGTCTCCAGTTCTGGCTGCTTTGCGTCTTTCAGGTTTAACATAAGTCGCGAGGCCAAGCTGCACTAGCAGTAAGTGAAGTCAGTCAACGAGCTGAAACGCCAAGAAATTTAAAAACTATCCATGAAGCCAGGAATGCGGCCATCTTGTTTGCGTTTCTCACAACGCACGATGATAGATATGCACTACTCGCAAAATGCTATCCATACACGGTCAGCGAAGCCAAAGCTGCGACCCATTTCGACAAAGAAACATAAAACAAAGGACATCAAAATGCTCCAGCATTATGCACATGATCGTATCGTGCAAATGCACAATCCCACTCCTGAAACTCCTTCGCTGAAATTGCTCTAACACATCTTGTATTCGCAATGCCCGTCCGCAATGCGGTGCGAGTCTTGCGTCTCAAGCTTGTAGTCAATACCAATGTCCAAGTCTCGGTGCTTGATGTTGTTAGGTCTGCACTCGAGTTGGCCAGTAATGTGCTCGCCGGCTTCTACTGTAAGGACATCGGCGAGGTAGAAGACAGTTTGCTTCCAGTGCGTGTACTTTGTGTGAGGGCCGGTGCTGAAGCGGACGGGTTTGTGGCAGGCGGAGAACTCGATGTCGAACCAGGCGATCAGGGCGTGAATGTAGTCTGTTCGGCGGACTGTGAGGTCGTATGGGAGCTTGAATGAGAGATCGTCGACTGTGCAGGTGTAGAGATCGAGAGTGATGACTGCGGAAGGATCGGTCACGACGGCCTTGAGCTCGACTGTGTCGACGAGGGGTTCTGTGAGGGCGGTGTGCTTGAGCGGAGAGTAGTCGAAGCCGTAGACGTTGTCCCAGACTGTCACTTGTCAGCACTTCCCTTGAGAATGCCACTTGTCCAAACTTACAGCCAATCTTCTCATCCTTGTAGTCTCCATCCTCAATACCAGCCATGTAGATGGTGGCCTTGTCTGGGAAGATCAAGCCCTTGCCGTCCTTGCGGAGGTACTTGTCACGAGCCCAGAGCACAGTGTCCAACATGCTCTCGTACAGCAAAAAGTATCCCATCCATTCTGAAATGATGATGTCGACCTCTGGGAAAGGCAGCTCAACCTCCTCCATCTTGCCTTGCAGCAATGTAATCTTGTCCGACATGCCATTCGCCTCGACAATTTCTCGCGCCTTGTAGATGATGGTGGACATATCGACGCCAATCACGTGCTTTGCGCCAGCCTTGACCGCGAACCTGTAGGACCAGCCTTGATCAGTATGCTGGGTCGATATCGAGATCGATTTTCAGATCGCTGCTTCCTATCGATAGGAAAGGCGGTGGGGGAGGGATTGGAAGGGCAGAGTGCGGTGCGGAGGGAGGATTATGTGTACATGCTCAGGATGGATGTACCGCATCCGACATCGAGGACGACCTTGTCCTTGAACAGGTGCTTGTTGTTGTAGATGGAGTCGCGGTAGCTCTTAGTCCGCACCTCGTCCTTGAGCATTTCCTCGTGGATGCCGTGGTGGTTGTAGCTGTTGAAGTAGTGCGCCTCGCTGTGCGCCATGCCCGCCATGGGGTCGCTGGTGGGCTGCTTGTTGTCTGCCATGTTGACTGTTGCACAAGATTATTGTTGGTGAGACAGGTACTCGATGTAATCGCCCACTTTCTGCGCTCACGAAAAAGTCAACAGGGACCACAAGAAAGTTGCGCCGCGCAGCTCCGACATTTACCCGAGAATTTCGAGGGTCTGCCACGTGACGTCGATCCCTGCACAACATCACATTTGCACACGGAGGAATAGTATCAACCAACAATTGCTTCACATCATCAACGGTCCTTCCTATTGGAAGCCGCCGCGAGCACTCATCTCCAATATCCAGCACGTTGGCAATGAGAACCTACAGACCAGCTTCGAGGAGCCTTTACGTCTGAAGCAGTGCCAAAGATCCCCGAGATAACAGCCAGAAATGATAGCAAAGGTGTCAGAAGTGCACAAAAGTCTGTATTAACTCTGCTATGGACCGGTTCCCTTCAATATCATAATACAAGCCCCCGACATATCGCGTCATAATCAAAATTTTGAACAAGAGCCTAGTTAACTCCCAAGCAGAGTCTGCAATCTTGCGGCTAAAACAGGCATCAGTAAGATTCTCAAATAGAGCGAAAGAGGGAGTTAACCGGATTGACTCACCAAGTTCGCGCCAAATGCCGCAACCGCACCGATACACTTCGAGTCTTCCTTGATGTCCTTGCCAAAGGAAATGGCAGCCCAGACGCAGGTAGCGAGAGCACCACCGGAGCTGAGAGCGCAGCCTGGATACATCATCAGCACCTCTTCAGTGAGAAAAGCCCCTTCTTCTCCAGCGTGGCAGGCTCACGGGAGACTTACGCGCAGCACGTGAGTAACCGCAGTGCAGGAAAGGAACGTCAGCTCGCTTTGAGACACGAGTATCGACATCGGTAATGTCGATTTCACCTGAGATTTAATCAGTCTTCAAATCCCTTGCTTTGCGTATTGGAAATGTGAAGCCCGCGTACCATCTGCAAGAAGCTTTGAAAGAACACCCAGAACATCAACCTGATTCACGGCCTGAGTCCCGGCCTGATCGAGGTTCACATCCAAGTCCAAATCGATGTTGCAGCTGAGCGGTGTTGTGTCGATTTGGAGCTCGCGTGGGATCATGACCGCGCTTGCCAATGGGAGGGCAGCGGCGGCGTAGGCGAAGAACTTCATTTTGAAGGAAGGTTGTGGAGGTTTTGAGTTGGATGGGTGAGTGATGAGGTAAAGGAAGGACTTTTGGAAGTTGCTGATGGTGCTGTTGGCTGGTTGCTTGCTGATGGAATTCTCTCTTTCTCGCAGCAACCACGAATCTTTATACCAATTCCACACGCCGAAGACATTTTCACGGCTATACCTCTCTTCGCCCGTTCGTATTGCTGGTTTCACTCACACGACACGGCACTAACGGTTTAACTTGCAAAGATGAGGTCGAGGCCCTGAACACCACGCTGTGGGGTCTCGACCGCTGCGAAAAGAGTCCATGCCCACCATGATGGTACAGAAAACTACCTTGCCTGACCATACGTGGCGTTCGCATTCGAAACTCGATTCATTCGAGTGAAGCCAAAACAGCAAAAACGTGACCCTATGCCATGATCTCGTGCTCGCACGCTGCGATGGCATTGGACTACAGAGAATCCATAGTGCCAGGGAAACAGAATCGATGGAGTAGCCTCAGGGTTACAAGCGTATTTCCGGGATGCATGTTTCGAGCTCGGTGCTTTGAGCGGGCTTTGCTTCATTCACGCCATCGACGCCGCAGCGCGAGAGTGAAAATGCCATTAGCAATGCGGATGTTGACAAGCAGCCCTTCAAGCACGTGTGTCCCAGAGCGGCCTATGAGTGGCCAAGTATCAGACGACACATGTGGACTAGCCTAACATTCCTTGGCGTCTCAAGCACGCCTTGTGCAAGCTTTTCCGGCCTTGGCTTACAGTAGGTTCCTCCACACATGCAGCGATACTTGTTCCTGGCTTTCCTTCGACATGGAGGTTCCACTACAGCAATTCAAACGAATGCGGACCGAGCCAGCAGTGGGTAATGCGAGACAGTGAAAGCAAGGATGTTCTCCATATGCAATTTCATGCGAAGGCGAATTGTGAAGGCAAGTATTCCCGCAAATAGGACCAATACTGCTTACATGCAGAAAGCTCTTGGATTCGTCGTTTCAAACCCACGTGCCTGGATCTCACTGGGCATGTATGCGACCGAAAGTCGGTATGGCTTTCGCCGGATCTTCGGGCTACGATTTCTATTCTTGCACCCTTCGTGAGCAATCTAGTCTGCTCCAAAGACGAATTCACCGTTGTACGAAGTGCCGCATAACGCCATCAGGAAACGACCATCTTCTTCGATTGGAGGGGAGGACATGGGAGTTCTGACGTTCGAGCGAGCACATACTTACCCAGGTAAGTATTCTGGCGGCGGTCATGACATTGACCAACGTCGATATACTGCGGTATGATCGAACCTTCAACAATGGGGAGTAACCTGCCGGGACAACAACAGGTCAACCATAAAATAACAGGCTCCCAACGTGATGATAGATTGCCTCTAGAGGATACATGCGAAGCCTGCCGATACTACCAATCGAAAATGTCGTTTCAGATCTAGTCAGACGACCCTTTACTCCAGTGCTTTTGAATGTGAGAATAGTGAAGGACGCGACGGCTAGCCTGAGTCAACGCGTTGCGATCTCAAAACCACGAGACGATCGATTGGGAAGCTGTGGAACAAGTGGAGTGGAAGCTGGGA
Source organism: Cercospora citrullina (assembly GCA_013365195.1). NCBI lineage: Eukaryota > Fungi > Ascomycota > Dothideomycetes > Mycosphaerellales > Mycosphaerellaceae > Cercospora > Cercospora citrullina. The sequence continues at coordinate 87,754 of JAASFF010000086.1, forward strand.
TCTGAAGAGCAGAAAGGAACAAGGAGAACTCGTGAGGTTTCTGCAATGTGTCTCTTCCGGGATGCTCAGCTTTGTAACAGCAAGGTCTCTGAAGGAGAAATACAGGAGCACGCAACTGCCTTTCAGGCGCGTCGCATTGCTCAAAAAGCTTGACCAAGGTCTGTTCGAAAGCATCGGACCAGGTCGGGACCGTGTTGCTCACTTGCATCCATCTCTTATTGACGCCATGATATGCTTACAGTTCTTCATATAATGCCATGTCTTCAGTCATTGGTCTCGCATTGATCTGAATGTCCAGGCCAGTCCACTTAAGAATGCTCCCCACTCTCAAATCCTCCGCTCGGTGCCCCTAGCCAATGCGCCGCTGCAGTCACCTCCGAACATCATAAACCAGACCACCATCCTCTCTGTTAGACAACAATCGGCAGAACCCCTTGAACGGACAAAGACGCAAATCCTCTACCATCGGCCGCAGAGCCACTAATAACCCGTATGCACCGTGCACTTCTTGTCCAAATTAGGAGCTTCCTTCTTCGAACACTCCAAACAAAGACCTTCGCATCGCCTCGTAACGCTCGCTGCCAAATCCTGAAACTGGGACTTCTTGACACTCTCAGGTCGACATGCTTTGTCACACGCCGTTATGATATCGCGGAGCCCACGTGTCTTCTCAATCCAGTACGACAGCGGTCTAGATCCTTCTTTGAACTTTGGTGGCCAGGAAACCAACCCAAAAGCCTCGTGGAGGGCAAACATGTACCTCTGCGTTCTCGCCTCCCGACGGCAGTTTGACTTGCAGATGGGAATGCCGAAACTATTTGACTAGTAAGCAAGGGGCAAAGAGGGTATGATTGTTCGAACCTACCGCCGACACTGACAGGCAAGTCATTCATGTATTCTGAATGAAAACTTCCAGTCGTTTCGGTGATCAGCTTCCGAGTAGCTGTCTTGTAAGCTTGTGGACAGTCCATAAGGTACGAGGCGGTTACGATACGCCAACGGTCATCCTGTGATATGCGTGCCTCGTCGATAGCGCTGGAGTCCAACCAGGAGTAAAGCAAAGCGGCAGACTGAAGCTTCAACGCACTCGAGCATTTATACTTGTCGATGTGTATGGCGAGATGGAAAAGCTTCTCTGCATCGAAAGTCTTCGTCAGATCGTCGTGCTTCAGATGTGCCATCTTGCAGAGTTGTTCCATGGAGATGCAGCCATCTTTGTCTAGGATGATTTCGATGGGACCGCCCCGATCTTTCTGCTCTCGTTGGAATTCGCGGAACTTCTCGTGATTGAATATTGCCCTAAAGACAGCTGAGGCGTTGGCGAGTAATGCTGATGAAACCCGCATCCTCCCCTTTTCGGGGCCGACTACGAGAACCAAGTCTCCATCGGCCGCGATGACGGCCACGTTGCGGCGAGACATATCATATCTGGCCAGGACCGGTCGTCTCAGTCGAAGTTCGGATTGTTGTAGTGAAAGCGAGAGAGCGGAATGCTTGAAGTATGATTACTGCGATCCGGGCTCGAACAAGGCCGGTGAATATGGCACGTACAGGGAACATCATGTACACTCGAGCATCTTCTCATATGTGCATTTGACTGGTACGAAGCCACCGAAGCTATATCACCACCATAATCATTAGCGATCGTAGAACGCAGAATAGAGCTTCCAGTCTGCCGGAGAAAGACGTCAGTGTACTTCTGCATTGAAAGATCGGCAGTCATGAGGCAGCTTGAACGACAATGTCTAGCGCTTCTACTTGACTCTTGCATCTGTAGCTGCTTTTGTCAGACCTCTGGTCGATCTCTTGCCATTGATGAGAGTCGAGACACGATCGCCATCCGCACCAATCTGCACCAACTCATTGATTGGACCTCCCAAAGCATCGTGAATTTGCGAAAGTCACCCATCGCTCGCTCGTCCCCTCGTCAGGCCTCGGTAGAGCGTGTGCTGCATTCACGAGTTCCACTGGTGCTCTGCACATGTGTTACTCGAGCCGCCCCCTCCAGACTTTGTGCACTCCAGGCACAAACCTTGACAGACTTGCTCAATCTTCTGCGAGGCCTGGAAGAAGCCACAGTTGGTGATCGTGGTAATAGCCTTCGAGTGTTTGCAGCTAGCCTGAGAACGCAAGAGCGTTGGAAGTCTTCTCGTCGTGCTTAGAAGGCTACTCAATGTACGCTCCTCAAAGGTCGGCGGCCAGTGCATCAGATGAAAGGCGTTTGCAAGGCTCTGCATGAACGCCTGATCCTCGTTTCTGCAAGCATAAACACAGCCAGGGACGCCAAGAGCCGGTACGTCCCTGCAGAACATGCGCCAGGCGGTGGCGCGCTTTTCACAAATCTCTCCTGCGAACGATACTGTCAGCTTTCGGCCCATGTGACTTATTGAGGACGGATCTTCCCACCGATGATAGTGCCAGGAATGCGATCGAATGAGCGCAGAGAGAAGGGTCCCTTCGTGTCCAAAATCAGTTTGGAAGTGGCGATTTTGAAAGCCTGGGAGCAATCCATCATGTAGGCAGCAGCTGCGAGATACCAGAGCTCATCATTCCTCATCGCATCAGGGTCGTAGCACTGGAAGCAAGTGAGAAGTAGAGCGGAGCTCTGGAGTCGAAGTGGCGCTGCACAGCAGTACTTGTCGATGCAAATAGCAAGCTTGTAGAGGTTGTAGGGTTGCCGGTAGCCTTCAGTTGGCCCGCAGTGGAGATGCGCCATTTTGCAGGTCAGGCTCATGGGAAGCCAGTCATCATCCGGCAACGGAAGCTCATGCGGACTGGAACTCGATCTCTCACGAAGAATCTGACCTTCGCGAAAGTGTCGACTGAACATGGCCTTGAAGACTGGCGATGCATTCGCGAGCAATGCTGATGAAACACGTATCCTCACTTTGTCCGAACCGACCACAAGCATCACATCCCCATCAGGGGCGATTTCCTCGAGGAGAATCAGCCCCTCGAGGTCGGCGGGGCTCTCGTCGGCCATGATGATGAACGTTGACGAGTCCAAGTCGTGTTGTTGTCGTGGAGACAAAGAGCAGCAAGCTGAAGCAGAAAAAAGCCAGCATTGGCGAGGAAGCTCGAAACGCCGCTAGTGCTTGCCTTGCATTAGCGTCAGGCGGCCACTGAGGCAATTTCACTTGCGATCTCACTGCAAACGCTTGACCATCGAAGAAGTACAATGTGGCCTTGCGCATTAGCACGGGTTGCCGAGTTGCCCAACTAGGTGTCCCTGGTAGGAGCAAGTGAAAAGAGGCAAGATGCACGCCTGGTCAAAATCTTCCATACAGTCCAGGGACTCTAGTGCGATGCCAGAGTCTTGGCTCATTTACAGTGGTTTGGCTTACGCATCTGCGCGACGTCTCAATCTTTTGATCGTCTATGCCATCGAGGTTCCCTTCCATTTTATTGCTTTTCTTGGCACACTGGGCTGTTGTATTCCAAACTGATCGCCTCCTACGCATGACAACATTTCCGCTCCCATGTCATCTCGCAACCCCACTCTCCTTCGAGACAGTCAATTACCCCCAGAGACAATCGCTACCATGCCGCCGAAGGTTGTGGCGGCTTGGCCCAATGCTCCTCACAGGAGTCTTCTGAGCTCATAGATCTGGCCTTCGTGCAAGCTAAGCACAGACCTTCGCACTCCGCTGCAACTTCCTTAGCAACCTTGGAAAACTTGAAGTGGTGAAGGTATGTAAACGCGTCAGGAGAGATGCACTGCCCATATTGTTCGTGTCGAATGGTTGGCAAGTTTCGCGCTTTTTCCATCAAAGCCTTCAGGGTTGTGTTTGGGCCATGGAATGCTGGCGGCCAGAACCTGCAGTCGAACAGAGTGGCCAGATTGTGAACGAAGTCACGATTTCTGTTCTCACAATGAGGCTTGCACGCAGTGTGCGCTAGCTCAGTGAGGTCGCTGAGTAGCTTAGTTCGCGCAGTACTGCGTTTATCAGCGACTATACCTGTAACCTGTCAGCTGGTTCTGAAGCGGAAGCGCTGGGAGCATATACCAGTCACGCTCGAGGGCAATTTTTCTGTATGATGGAAGCAAAATGCACCATATGTGTCTGTTATGAGCATCGACGTGGCATTTTTGAATGTGAGACAACAGTCGAGAAGATAAGCTGCCGAAGCCACACACCACAGAGCACGCTCCAAAGATGCGCTGTCTCCGTGAAACTCGCTTGGCTTGTCCTGGCACCACGCGAGAAGCAGCGCGGAGCACTGAAGTTGGAGGGGTGCCACACAACAGTACTTGTCCACGGCGATGGCGAGGCTGAGGAGGTGCGCAGGATCAAGGTGTATGTTGGGATCGTTGTAATTCAAGTGCGCCATGCGACATAGGCGCAGGACGGCGAGGAAGTTGTCATCGGGCAGCGATATCTCGGTCGGGTTCGAGGAATCTCTGGCTTGTTGCCCTTCGCGGAAGTGAGGACCAAAGAGTGTTTGGAACACTGGCGAGATGGCGGCGAGTGTGGATGCGGAGACTTGTATCTTGCGGCAGGTGGCGGGGTCGGTTGGAGCGCCGACAACGAGGACGACGTCGCCGTCAGGCGCGACGATCTCGATTTCTTCGTCGGCCATTGCGGGTCGAAGTTGGCGAATTGAGGTGTGGTTGTCGCCGAAGAGAAAAGCGGCGAAATGTTGAGGCAACTTATAGCAACCGGAAGCTTCGACTCGAAACGCCGCTAGTGAGTTCCATGCATTAGCGTCAAGCAAACATTCAGTCCCAATTCCACCACAAACGCCGAATGTTCGAGTAGGCCGTCTGAGTCCTGGCTTGTTATGAAGTTCGCGACTTCATGCATTCATGCAGTCATATACCATAGCTCCATATCGCCGACTCTGTTCATCAGCCTCATGCCTTCATCAGCCTCATGCCTTCATCATCTCCTTACTCCTTACCCTTCTTCAACCCATCATCCACCACCCTTGGCACAGGCGGAACCTCCACGTCCTCCTCAACCACCCACTCCATCCCAATATACGCATCACTAACAACCACGACTCTGATCTTCCTCTCCACATCACTCTCCGGCAAACTGACACTAGACTTAGTGGTCGGCTTGCTGCCAACAGCATTCGTGCCAGCACCTCTTCCTTTCCCACCTCTGTCATTCGATGGCCAATTCACTCTCTTCATGGCATAAATCTCTCCATTGGCCGCATCATGCACGATCAAAAAGTAGCCCTCTGTCTGAGGCTTTGGGTAACGCGGCGCGTAGATCCTGTAGTCCTTGTCCTGAACAGGATTGAGGCGGGACAGGTGAACGCTCAAGCCCAGAGCATTAACATCCGGGACACCGACTCGCAATTGCGGAAGCTGACCAAGAGGCTTCATGACTCTTCCAAAGCTTGGGTTCGGCAGACCAACTTGCTTCAGAGCACTTTCGATGACCCCTCTCTCGCAGGTCGTAGCCTCGATCAAAGTCTTCGGCCTTGCATCATCGCCAAGAATCCTCTTCTTCTCCTTCTCAGGTCCAACGCCAGGGAAGATCGCTAGTGGTCCATCATCCGGCCATCTTCCGCTCTTCACGCACTGCAGAAGCGTCATCATCATCTTGCAGCTTTGCAGATATCCCAACTCCGTCAAGACATCGATCGAAGCCTGCAAGATACGAATCGCTTGATCCAAGACCGAATTCTGATCGCCCACATAATCGCTGATCGGGAGATCGATCCTCGAAAAGTGCGCTTGGAGCAAGAGATGAGCTTTGACGTGCGGATCCCACATAACGAGGCCCAGCTTCTCTGCATCGATAGGAAGATTCTTGGACAGCTCGGCATTGACGAGATCTTCGTTGTGTCTGACAGGAAGCTCATCATATTCTGTCGCGCGACACATCCAACCCAAAACGTCTTCAAACGTTGCAGTGGGTTTGGCGTGCTCGGTCAAAGTTCGAATGGTCTTGTGCGAGAGGTAGTAGTAACTCATGATCTTGCCAAGAGGAGTAGGATCGATATCGCCATTTGGCATGATCGTGATACACTTGGACTCTGCAAGTTCATTGAGCGACTTGTCGACCATTTCAATCATGTAATCACTGGCAGCTTGTTGCGCAGCAATCGTGTTGCTTTCCTCAGCAGAGATCTCGAGGCCATAGTAGGACGGGTTCTTGTGCAGACGTCGAAAGAAGAAAGTCCAAGTCAAGTAGTCCAGAGCATCTTGCTTGGTTGCGATAGTCTCAGCTGAGACCTCGGCACCTAAGTGATTGTCAAGGACGTTGTGCAGACTTGACTCAACAGGGAAGCCAGTATGCAAGAAGTGCTTGTAGAAAGGCTTCTTCGAATCTTGCGTGAAGATTCTCGCAATACCAGAAGTGTCAAATTGCGGACGCCCAGCTCGGCCCAGCATTTGCAAGACATCCGTCAAATCCATGTCTTTGTAGCCTTCGATCTTGGCGTCGAAGAACTGAGTTCCCTTGACGACAACTAAATGAGCGGGCAAGTTGACACCCCATGCCAGAGTACTTGTTGCGACCAAGATCTGAATTTTGTTGTTGGCGAAAAGCTCTTCGGCCAGCGATCGATCCGACTCGACCAGGCCAGCATGATGCAGTCCAATGCCAAAGCTCAGTGCTTCTCTCAATGCATCGTCCTTCACGCGCTCTGTGTTTAATGCGAGATCGTCTTCGGACATATGCATGAATCTTCTCGGGTTGTCTTCCATGCCGCAAAGGTTGATAAGTGCTCTCGCAGTAAGTCTAGTCTGTCTTCGCGAAGCCACAAAAACGATTACTGGCTTGCTAGGACTGTGAGCCTTGATCGCCAAGAAAGTCGGCCGATTCATGCTCTCCATCAACGGACAGAAACCTCTCTGTTCTGGGAATCCATCGATGTAGATCTCCAGCGGAACTGGACGAACTGAATGGCGGAAGTTGAACAGACCTTCTTTGACGCCAAGCCAGTTTGCCAGATCCATCGCATTCGCACAAGCAGTACTCATGCCGACAATTCTCACTGAGCCCTGCTTCTGCGAGGCAATGTAATTCATACGACTCACAATGATCTCCAGAATCGGCCCACGATCTCCACCAAGCAGGTGGATCTCGTCAATAATGACCAAGCTGACCTGCTGGACGTAGCTTCGAGTTTGCCACGAACGCGAGATACCATCCCATTTCTCAGGCGTGGTGACAATGATATCGGCATCACGAATAGTTCGTGTATCAGGTGTATTGTCACCAGTCAACTCCACTAATTTCAAGCCCATCTGTCGCGTCAACCGCTTCTGCCAGTCCTGAACACGTTCACGAACCAGCGCCTTCATAGGTGCAATATAGACGACTTTACTGCCAGGCTTCTCGCGGAACGCCCACCACATGGCGAGCTCCGCAGCGATGGTCTTTCCTGACCCAGTGGGAGAGCCAAGCAAGACATTGGCAGGAGTATAATACATGCAGTGGAAGAGCTGAGTCTGCATCGGGTTGAAAAACTGAAATCGCTGGCCATAGATCTCCTCAAGTAATGGATTCTTCAATGCTTTGATCGGTAGCGGTTGCAAGTTGAGCAGATCCGTGTAGACGCTCTCGGTATCAGGTCGGATCAGATGCTGGAACGAGACGGGCGTAACAGTCTCGGCTCCCAGCCAGCGATCGCTCACAGCTCGAACATAAATCTGACTTGGGAGCGGGTCCGAAAGAGGAATTGTGAAGTTCAACTCATGGTCATCATAGAGCTTCTTCCGGCTGAGGATGAAGTACTCATGATGATAGATCTCGCTGGTCTCAGAGTTTTCCACCCAGATCCAGTAGCTCTCGCTCTTGCCGTGATGGCGATCATTCCAGGTAAATTCTGGGGTCACGTACAACTTGACTCGAAGCACGTCTCGATTGAGTGGCGCAATCTCTGCTTCCACGGCCACAGTTGGAAAGTTGTTCAGCAGCTTGCCGATAGTGCTGCCCATCTTCTGGTTATGCACCAGACTGCCAATCTCAGCACTTTCCATGTCTCGCAGTGACTCAATCGAAGCGGTGCTACCCTTCTCGTCAAGTTGTCGCATGACACTCTGTGGCAACTCAAATTGATGGAAGGGATGCTCGTAAGGCCAGACCCGCTTCTCGATACTCTTGCACATGCTCAACAGGACAAGACATTGGTAGCCCCAACGCCTATTAAGCGCAATCATGAACAATGCTCGACAGATACGGGCTGCGTTTTGAGCAACGTAGGCCGTGTCAGAGACCAGAGTGAAGTCTTCGAGGTTCGCCTTGCTGATGTACGATTGCAGGAGGACGTTCGTCTTGCCCTGCTGTGTTCCGATACCGCCCTCGATGTCGCACGGCGCAGCGTTCTCTTTCAGTCTCATCAGCTCTTTCTCTTCGCTCTCTCGACTGGTGATGTTGTCAAACTCTCCACTCATACTGATCATCTTCAGAATGTCTGCTTCGGTGGCTTGAGGCCGCATCATGGTGTTGAAGATCTCAACACTGGTCTGCAGCACGTAATACTGACTTGCAATTCGACCAACATCCTTCGCTCGAAGCTCTTCTGTTGTTTCGTTGAAGATGATCATCTGGCTTGACTGCAAGACTTTAGCAGCTCGGATGATGAGATCTCGCCTGCGCTGAACCAAATTTGGATCTCGCTGAATTTCAGCCCACTCAATGCCATATGCGATTGGGTTCCTCTTCATGCGGACGAAGAGATAAGAGTAACCCATCCAAGTGATAGCCTCTGGCACACTGGTGACGGTGCCCAGTGAGATCTCGGCGTTGAGGTTGTCAATCAGTTTCTTGCTGAACTGACTCTCAATTGGCTGTTGCTGCGTGACAGCAGTCAAGTAATGCTGCAATTTGTCCTGCGTCGTCAAGATCATGCCAATGCCCGTATCTTGGAATTGTGGACGACCAGCACGACCGAAGATCTGCAGAACGTCCAGGATTCCGACGTCAACGAATTTACCAGCTTCAGCGCTGTACAGCTGGGTACCCTTGATGATAACAGCAGCAGCCGGAAGGTTGACACCCCAAGCGAGTGTCGCAGTACAGCAAAGTACTTTCAGCACGCCTTCAGCGAAAAGTCTTTCGATCAGGTTTCGATCTGAGCGAGGCATGCCGGCATGATGCGTTCCCATGCCCTTTGCAACCAACTCTCGGATCTCTCGGCCTTTCGACTGCTTGACGTCCTTGAGGGCCTGAGTGTAACCCTCGGATAAACTTGGATCAAACAGATCAGTCAAGCCCTGCTCCGTAGCCATCTCGTACAGAGTCCTGGCAGTTTTGACCGTGTCTTTTCGGCTATGCACGAAGACCATAACTTGATGTCCACATTCCAGCATGTCCTTGACCTTCTCAAAGGCCACCTTGTCGATGTTGTCTCGACTCGTCTTCGTTCCAGGCTTGCCCTTGACGCCAATAAAGTGCTGTTCGAGGGGCACTGGTCGGAAAGACTGATCGAAGAAGAACAGCCCCGCCATCCTGTTCACCTTCAAGAAATCTGCCACATCAACGTAGTTCGGCAACGTCGCGCTCAATCCCACGATCCGAATTAGAGACTGTGTACTCTCAACCTGTCGTTCAGTTCTTGCAACCAAAGACTCCAGGACCGCGCCTCTCTCATCGTGCAGCATGTGCACTTCATCAATGATCAAGAGTCGAACCTTTTGCACAAGTTCCGTATCGCCAGTTGACTTTCTCGTCACTACATCCCATTTCTCTGGCGTCGTGACGATGATCTGCGTGGCCACTATCTCCGCTTTGGTAAGTTGCATATCACCAGTCAACTCTCGCACTTGGATTCCGAGCCACGCGAGTCGCTTGCCCAGCTTATCCGTGATCTCTGCCGCTAAAGCTTTCATTGGCGCAACATACACGATCTTGAAGTCGCCAACATGCACAGCGAACTCCGTAGCGTCTGGCTCCTCGACCGGGTTGGGATGGATGTTCTTGGCAACGGTGTTCAAAATCGTGAGCATCGCTGCATCAGTCTTACCCGCACCAGTCGGAGCACAAATGAGCATATTTTCACTCGTGTTATACGCAACGGGGTATACCAGACTCTGCATGCGGTTGAGGGACTTGTAGCCTTTGAATGTACGCCTACACAGGCCGTCCATATCCTTGATGTCCACGAGTTTTCGATTGGAGCCGAGCACACCAACTCGATTGGCCGGAATACTGTATTCCTCATACTTCTCTCTTTCAATTCTCTCACTGCCCATAGGCAGGGCATATTTTCTTCCATGTGCAGAAAGCGTGTTCCCAGCGTCATGCGCTTTGTAGATGTGCGGATATTCTGCCTGCGAGCGATTCTGCGCTGCAGCCAGCGGCGCGCTCTTATGCATTCGATCCTGCTCTCGAAGCCGAGCATCGCGTTCCGCTTTCGAGAGAAGACCAGAAGGGCGAGAAGAGGTAGAAGTAGCAGGAGCGGAGGAGAGTATTGATTTTCGATACTTGAGGATATCGGAAACTAGATCGAGTTCTTCGAAGCCCAGAATGTCGGCCAGAGTCATTTGCAGCTCGTCATCACTGCTATCCGATGCGAGCACAGCAATGATCTGCTCTTGAAGGGCATTGGCCTCGAGTCCGTTGCCTTTATTGGCCACTGTTTGGCACTTCTCATGCAACCAGTCTCTCGAGCCATCTTGCACTTGTCCAATCGCCGCAGGTACTTCAACACTATCCTCACTAAACGTCTCTTCCTCTTCTTCACTGATCAGATCCCAAATATCGTCTCCCGAAGCTGGCGATAGGTCGTCATCGTCCAGCTCCAGGTCGAGATCAGCTTCGTACGCTGGTTTCTGTTCGCCATTCGTTTCTGGTAATTTGAGCTCAGCAATGGCAGCTCTCATGGCTGCCAGCTGTTCGAGCCATTGTGCTGCCGCAGCTTCGGCCGAAGAAGGCATTTTGGCGATGTATGCTTTACACTCGATCGTGAAGTGGAAAGAGAAGTCGAGCAGATTTCCACACGATGATGCGTGTGAGTCCAAACAGAGTTCAGGCTAGTGGGGTCGCGGTGGATCCTTTCCGACACCACCTCGCGGCAAACAGACGCGTCGACTTCAACAGGGCAAAACACCAGCAGAACCACTTTTGATCTGAGCTCTCGTAGCTCACGAATTGCAAGGCATCATGGTCAGCACCATCAGACCCACTGGACACTTGCTCAATGAAATTAACCATCTCCTAGGAATCCCCCCACGAACACCAACAATCCCTCCTTCTGACCCGCATAATCACCAACGTGGAAAAGCTGAACGAAGCAATCATGGTCCTGAACAAGTCTCTCCAGGTACCTGAGACCAGTATTATTCACCTTCATGCGCTGCGTTTATTTACAATGAAAACAGGAAATCAACATCCAAAACATGAACGTCGAGCTCGTGGCACAGATGTTCAAGAACTATCAGAGTAATGTGTTGTTTCACTTAGAAGGTACGCATATCTGAAAGTATCAATTTTGCGGCATACGGTCAACACGACCTACCGCACGAGAATCGAAATGACTGATCCTGTTCTGTACAGCTACCGACAGTTTGAAGGAGCCCTCATGAGACTACAGGCATCATTACGGAAGGATTGTTGTTGCTCACGGAGGGAGTGTAAAATTGGCAGCACACGGGGAAGGCAGATTCAAGGACTTGCGCTTCCATTTTGATGCGTTGTGGACATGCTTTCTGGATGCGAGTCTGATTGCACAAGGCGGGGACGTCACGAAAAATAATCACGATCAAGTAAAGTGAGCACCAACTTGAAGATGAAGGGAATAGAAAGAAGAGACGAAGACTCAAGCTCAACCTTCAACAAGAAGTCGAGCCGACTTTGTGATTTGAGAAGAAACAACGAGTAGTCGTATGTGCGCGCTAGGAATCGTAGCTAGCGAGAGCGCAGCGCAGCGCAGCAGAGAGTGAGCGCATCATCACAGCGCCATCCAAGCACAGCGTTGGAGAGAAACCGAATTGTGGTCCAGAAAGCCTCGCTTTCGCCTGAACAGTAGTAGCACCTTGCATGCATGCATCCATGATTTATGACCCCGAGCTCCCAATCGCGCCAAGGTTCTGAAAGATACCACCCTGTGGTGGCGCAATCGTTGACCCACGACCAGCACCCGGTGCACCAAATGTGCCAAATGCAGGAGAGCTCTTGCCCACAGCAGGCGACCCTATCGCTGCGAGTTCGGCAGGGCGATGTCCCTGATCAGGCGTCGAGGCATCTTGGGTCCACTTGATCTCTTTCGTGCCATCATCGTGTTCCCGGAAGTGGAGTTCGCCGCCGCCATTGCGAGAATCGCCTTCCACTGTCGAGATGTCCTTGACTTCGGCCACATCCGGTGGGAAGTCCAATGGTGGGTTGCGGGACATGATGTGCTGGATCACAGCATCGACATTGTGGTACTCTTCGCCTGAGCGCGAGAGATCTCTGCAGGCACTGCATAGCAACTGCCGCACTGTGATCGGTCTGGTCTGAGGACCAGGACGTGGAGCACCTAGCGGGCCGCCAAAAGAGCCAAAGTGGTTGTTGTTCGGGAAACCGGCGTTGTTAGCGCCCCAGCTGCCAACTTGAGGCGGCAACGCTCCCCAGCCAGGACCTCCTAAAGCAGGACTCTGCCCAAATGGCGCAGCCGGTGTGTTGCCCCAAGACGTACCTGGAGCACCAAAGCCACCAAAGCCGGCGCCACCAATGGGCGTCATGCCAGCTCCTGGAATATTTATGCCACGTGGGTTGCCCGCCATACTCGAATGTCGTCGAGTATTCTCGCCATTGAGGATCGGCTCGTCAGTATCGTCCAAGAGCGCGGAGCTACCAAGATGCTTCGACAGGTCGTCGATCTCCCCAGATTCATTGCGCTCTAGGCCAGCGGGACGCACGCTACCTGGTCGCTGTATGGGCGCCGGTCGAGCAATCGGCTGTGCTGCTCCTGAATCGAGGCGATCTTTATCAGCAGATGCCTGGCGTGAATGACCAGCAATACTCTGTCGCTGCGCTTCGATACCACTGGTCGGCGGTTGTCCAATCGGCGAAGTCTGCTGGTGATGAAGATGGGGCTGCCCAAATCCTGGAGGCGGTGGCTGCTGTTGTCCCATCATGCCAGGCCCGTCAAACGGAAACGGTCTTCCATGCTGCTGAGGCATCATCATGCCCGGCGGTGGTGCCATGCCATTCATGCCTGGAGCACCAAAACCGAGGCCATTCGGAAAGCCCATGTGCGGTGGTTGTTGTGGAAACATGGGCATTGGACCTCGCTGCCCCATGTTTGGCATGCCCATGGGTCCGCGCGGGCCCGGGAAGTTGGGAAAGCCCATGGGCGGCATTCCTCCAAAGCCTCCTGGTGGGAACTGCTGAGGGTGAGGCATACCCGGCGGTGGTTGAATCGGTTGATGGTGAAGCGGCGACGGTGCACCAAGAGGGTGCTGGTTTGGATGGTTAGCTTGCTGATTACCAGACTTTTGCAAGATCTGCTTCGGTTGGTTCTGAGCTTGCTGGGCGCCGCTACTTCCGGGAGAGGAGGATTTGCTTGGAGCGCTTGACATTTGCGATTGCGTCTGCTTCGGCGAAGAGGCATGCGAGCCTTGGTGCGATGCTTGCCGGGGCTTCGAGGGAGTTGGAGCTTTCGGTATCGCCGGCGTGGGCACGGAAGGATGAGGTGATGCCACAGCAGAAGGAGTCTGCTTGCCGAATACGCCAGGTATAGCCACCGTAGCTTGAGAGGGACGCTTTGACAACACTGGAGGGTGTGCAGCGTTCTGAGCATTGGCAGCCTGCTGTGCACTCTTCTCTCGCTCCCGACTTTCCTTGTCCGCTCTCGCCTTCACTTCGCGTTCTTTTCTATCCTTGTCTTCTTGGGCTTTGCGCTCGCGAGCCTCTTTCTCTCGTGCCTCTCGCTCTTCACGTTCCCGCTTACGCTGCTCTTCCTTCTTCGCTTTCTCGGCAGCTTTCTGCTCACGGGCTTTGCGCTCGGCTTCCTCTCGCCGCTGCTGTTCTTCCTGTTGTCGCTTGAGCTTTTCAGCTTCCTTACGCGCCTTCTCCTCCTCTTGTCGCTTCTTCTCTTCCTCACGCTTTCTTCGCTGTTCCTCCTTCTTACGACGTTGCTCTTCTTGCTTCTTCTCCTCAGCTTCCCGTAATCGTGCTTCTTCTGCAGCCTTCTCCGCGTCGCGTTTCGCTTTCTCTTCTGCCTTGGCCAGTTGCTGCTGCTTCTTTTTGTCCTTCTTCTTCTGCGCGTCTCGTTGCTTTTTGGCCTCCCGCTGTGCCTGTGCTTTCTCATCCTCCTCCAGTTCGTCCAGGAGCTTCTGTTGACGTTCGGCTGCCACTTTCTCCTTGTAGGCTGTTAGCACGCGCTGTTCGAACATGCGTGCTGCAAATATTTGAAACATTCGGCGTCCTTCCTGCATGCGTTTTTCCTCGGTCAGCTCCTCCTGCTCTATATTAGTTTGGAGATGTGTGGGACTTGCCATCTTGATGTCACCCACCATGTCCTCCTCCTCTTCCATGTCGTCGTCATACTCCTCCTGCGAGTTGTATGACTCCTCTTCATCGTCGAACTCGTCGCCGTCCATCTGGTCGTGGTCGTAGGCAGGGTCGCCCGGAGGATAGCCGGAGTGGGTATCTGCTTCGTACTGAGATCGCTGTTCTCGCTGCAGGCGTCGCTCGGCCAGCTGCTCCATCATTTCGATGAACTTGCGGCCGTCATTCTTGAGGAGGTCGTCTGCTACCGTGAGAAGGTTATCTGCATTACCCTTTAGCTCGGCTTTCAGCTTCTCAACCCACGGAGTCAGTATACCTTTGACGGTCAAGTGAGAGCCAAAAGAGAAGAAATCTGGCACGCCGGGATGACCCCGAGGTGGTTCAGGCTCTGGCTCGGGCTCTTCGTCCGAATACTCCTCGTCGTCCTCTTCATCACTGTACTCCTCGTCCTCCTCCTCGTCACTGTATTCGTCCTCGTCGTCGAGCACCTCGTGTATCTGACTTGTTCGGTGGTGAGGGTGCGGATGGTGGGGTTGGCGATGCAAGGGGGGCGGGGGCGTCGCCAGAGGATGCGGTCGGCGGTGCTGCAGCGGATCGGGCACCAGGCCATCGGTCGAGGGCAAGGGCGGCACGTCGTGGTGAGCATACTGCTCCAGCTCCTCGTAGTAGCCCTCATAAAGCAGCTCGAGCTCGTCCTCTATGGCCAGTCTCTTCCGCCCGCACACGGTGCACGAGCAAGAGTGCTTTTGCTGCTGCTTCATCTTCTTGAGCACCGCTTCCTTCTCAATCCTCAACAGCCGCTTTCGTTCGTCCTCGGTCAGGTTGAGCCAGAAGTTCTTGATGTTCTCCCGCTCTTGCTGCATGCTCGTGTGCCAGATTGCGTCACTCTGTCGGTTCCCCCGGTTCGGAGCCTTTAGCTGATTCGAAGGCTGTGAGTGAATCGGCGGAGGCATAATGCGCGGGTCGTAGGAAGCTCGCTGCTGGCTATTGCCGGGCTTCTTCTTCTTACTGCTCTTCTTACTGCTCGTCAATGGCGGCGGGGGCGGGTGCACGCCATTTGTCGGAGCATGCGCAGCATAGTGATGTTCGTACTCGGCCTCGGAGTCGTAGTCGTCCTCTTCATCCTCTTCGTATCGCAGGGCGTCTTCGTCATAGCCTTCGTCGGTCTGCTGGGCAGCCACATGGTTCGCGGGCAGCTTCTGAGCGGCCTTTTGCGCGGCCTTTTGCCTCCGCTTCGCCTTCTTCCGGTTCACTGGAGGCGCCGTCACCACCGTGCCATTTGCGGACATGGCTGCGAAGCCAGATGGGGCGTTGTGGTGGTCGATGGTGGGTTGCGAGTGAGAAGAGAGGTATGTGTGAGTGCTCCACCTTGGTGGAAGGATCGTGGCTGGTTCGTGCTGCTGCTGTCCCACTGCCGCGCGCCGCCGTCGTCACGTGGAGCCAGCAGAGAAAGAGAGTAGACGCGCAGTGTACTGGACATGCGCGGGGCGGTGCGGTGTAATCGGAGCGGTGGTGGTGGTGTGCGAATCGGCGTGGGCGTCTTTGGCGACGTGGGTCATTCCAGCAGAGCAAGAGCACGAGCGAAGTGGAGTGTTCTTCCGACCGCGCCTGACTCTCATCATTCAGCGACGCATGCACAGACAGACAGGCATTCATTCAACAGACACCAACGGCCTACTCGCATCCCGCCGACACGCCTCCTGCACACATACTATTGCTACATTGGACGATATTCCTCGTGTCGCACGTCGTCGAGAGCAGAGTAGAGCAGAAAGTACCTCCGGCGCAGCATCTGGGCCCAGTCGGCTGCGTTCATTGCGCAAGCTCGGAAAGGTTGCGCTCGAAACAGCGACGACACGACCACCGACTCCCAACCCCCTCCGCCTCGACCGCCATAACACTCGCACGACCCCGCCAGTAACACCGCTCCACGTCCGGACTCGACCACGCGCTGCACCTGCCCACCGCGCTCGCTCAGAGACCCTGCATATCCCAGCAGACCACCCGCAGCGGCCGACTCGCTTGCCTTCAGCTGCCAGATCAATCCCACTGCGAACTGGGCAGCTAGCGCAGAACCGAGGACTATCTCGATTGTCTTCGTCAACTGGTGCTCTCCGGCCACATACGTTAAGAACACATCTCCTCCGAGCCCACCGGCTCCCCCGTCCTCGACATGGCTCAACCACAAGATCAGCAGGTGATGCGGAGGTAAGACACGGCATGGCTACTGGCACAGTGCGGCCGCATACTGACTGCGTACTTCAGAAAGCTCGTCATCATTGGCGACGGTGCGTGTGGTAAAACGTCGCTGTTGAGCGTCTTCACCCTCGGCTACTTCCCCACGGTGAGTCGCTATGGGAAGGTGCGACAGTGAGCATGCGCTAATGAGACCCAGCGATATGTGCCTACTGTCTTCGAAAACTACGTTACCGACTGCAGAGTAGACGGCAAGAGCGTGCAATTGGCTCTGTGGGATACAGCGGGGCAAGAAGACTACGAACGCTTACGCCCATTGGCCTATAGCCAGGCCCATGTTATTTTGATTGCGTTTTCCGTGTCCAGTCCTGACTCGTTATCGAATATCACGACAAAGTGGTGAGTTGGGTCTCCGTTCGCAGAGCCATGAAATAACCATCATGGGCCACGCTAACACATTCCGCGATGAAGGCATCCTGAAGTCCTCGATCGCTGTCCAGGCGTTCCCATTATTCTCGTTGGCCTCAAGAAAGACTTGCGTGACGATCCAGTGGCACAAGAGGAAATGCGAAAGCGGTCTGAGAAGTTCCTCACTCCCGATGAGGGAGAAGAAGTGCGGAAAAGGATAGGCGCGAAAAAGTACCTCGAATGCTCTTCGTTGACTGGCGAAGGCGTGGACGACGTCTTCGAAGCTGCTACCAGACAGTCACTGCTCAGCGGAGGCAAGGAAGGAAACAGCAGAGGCTGTTGCACTATACTCTAGGAGTGCGGCGTGTGCGCTTTGTGTGGAATGAGAGCTTGCTAGGGGGCCCTGCACAAAGCGTTTCGTGTTTCAGGCCTGTGGCGAACGGTCGAGAGATGGCTGACTTGGACCATGCCGGACACAAGCGACGCGGAGTGGAGATTTTCCGTCCGGAGGCGCGGGCAGGAGAACTACAGTCGCATGAACGTCGACAGGACCAGAAACTGGGTCGAGCTGCATGCTCCGGTTTTTCACGAAAACGTTGATGAGGGCGAACCAGAAGCTGTCGACGCGAACATCGATGGGAACCACCTTGACCATCCAGCACAGCATGATCCACTCGCGGCAGCTCTCGGCACATATCATCGTAACGATCATATCAGTCGAAACCTCGCGCAGATCAACAACACCTGGACGTATGCTCACGAGGCTATAGAGCAAAGTCCAGACGACCATATCTTTAATGGTTCCAACGAGCGACAGTTCACAATGGGTCCTGGCCACGATGGAGTGCAGTCAAACGGAGGTGGCATACCGTACGGTGGCTCCGATCGCGCTCAGATCGCGCCTGGCCTTGATGCGGAGTCGCAGCCTGCTGATGCAGCCTCCGTCGATGAACTCTCCTGGATACGCACCCCGAGCAGCTGGTACACCCGTCGTAGCCGTCGATCGCCTGTGTCGTCGCTGGAATTGGAACCTTCTGTTCTACCCGATTGGCTCGCGTTCTTGGACGCGCCGAGGCAGAGCGAGCCTTCCGAAGCTTCGGACGATGCGGCTACTCTAGTAGAGGAGAGCACTGACGACTGAGAATGTATCAGAGAGCCATTCTTTCTTGGACGCGAACTTCCATAAGTGGATCAAACAGACAGGCAACAAAAGTTTTTCGTTCTTTGGCAGTGAGTTAGCGTTTCTGGATTCTGTGCTTCTTAGCGAGAGCGATGGAGTTATTGTATCATCGTTTAGAAATGAGCCACTTTCTGATGTGCTCGCGGCAGAGACTGCTAGCAAGAGAGAAGTCAAGGTAATGGATACTAATGATGGAAAGACGGTCACTACGGTTATAGTGTTGAAATGGAACAAATAGTGAATCCACAACACGAAAGTGAAATTACCGGGGTTGTGGTAGACAGCTTCAGAGCCGTCCTTGATGGGCGTCGCGAGCTGTCGCATATTCAACAACATACGACTTTTTATTAGCTGCAGTTCGGTGGGCGATATTCTATCGTGAAGCTCGTGTCGCGGCTCGGCTCTGTCCACAAGCCACCACCTCACCACACAGTTCCGCACACGCGCAACTGCTGCTGAAAGGGCACTGGCGCGGTCACCAACAACAAGCGATGCATCTGGACCATAAGCTGCCTTGGAACCTTCTGGCATCGCACCTGACGATCGTCCGATCCCACGCTCGATATACACCACACGCTACAGAGATCTTCTCAAAGGAAGGCGATGACTGGTCCGAGCACCTGGAATATTTTCAAAAGGCTTTCCACAACACACTGCTAGATTTCTCGCAAACAGAAGTCAGTCGATTTAGTGATCTGCGTGCATGGAAACCTTCCTCTGCCGATGAGTTTCTTTCCGACACCCTATGTTCCCTCCCAGAGCGCATCTTCAACCTCGGACAACACCAAACCAATTCCTTACGCCACAATCCCATCGGCCCGCAACATCAAAGCCTTCCATACTGGATCTCCCGAGCATCCGAGAACCAGCCGCCCTCATACACTCCCTCAGACGGAGACTTGGCAGATGTGATCAAAACCCTGCTAACAGTCTCCGCGCATCTATGCACTTCCGAGGACCCCGCTGAGCAAAAACTCGGCCATGAAGCATTCGCGAGTCTACTACGACTTTCCAAACATCCTACAATTCCTTTGGAGAAACTCAATCACATCCACTGGGGACACAGCTTTGGCGTCGAGCATATCGCCGAAGACACTCTCAAGATCTATCTTCTACTCAACGTGATTGATGCTATCAGGCAACAGCAGCAAAGCAAGAACAGCGGACGTACCACTCAGATCATACCTATCGTCGAATTAGAAAGCTTCCAAAAATGGGCCCGAAAAAGTCTCGTAGACTTTGATTTTCCCGCACAAAATCTTCTGCACTGCAATTTTTGGCGAAGCTATGTCGATGCAGAGGAGCAAATGCGGAGTGTCAATGCGACAGGTTTGGATAATAGAGTAATGCAGGACTTGGATCCTACGCTTCCAAGCCGTGAAGGCTGGTCTCGGGATGATGGGATTGCGCTTAAGCGGTATCTTCGCACATGTTTTGGTATTCTCGTTCGATATAACATTCTTCTCCCGTTGTGGTATGGCGAAGAGTATGCGAGAAAGTTCTGGGATGAACAGATTGGCCACTGCCTTGAGTTTCGACGGAAGTGAATGATGGCTGTGAACAAGCAGCTATTGCGGAACTGCACTGGTCTAATAGCTTCTTGCTGGAGGCCTACTTGATGGACGTGAGTATCAATGCATGGTTAACATTGGCAATGCATATCCTTCAGTGCCCGTCATGAGATGTCCTGAATGCTGAAAGTCGTTCTCTCTCTCTTGTTTCTTGACAGACACTGATGACGAGCCGCTGTCCGTTTGGTGGCGCGAGCTGTTGCATATTCAGCCAGCCACACAGACCACAAGCTGTAGTCTAGAAGGCCATGTGCTGCAGCTGCACGCATCAAATTGTGCGACCGCTGCGACGAGCGCGATTACTACAGGGAACAGCTATACACCATGCGACGCCTTCAATGCAGTGCGTTTAGATCAGGAGATCACAACGGAGAACACATATATCGTTTGTTTGCCTGCGTTCAGCCTTTTCTTCTATCTTCCTGTCCTTTGCAAACGCAAAAGACTGCTTCTTCCGAAAACAAACAGCATCGAATAATTGACCGCAAGAATGACAACGTATAGTAAGTCAAGTCATCTACTTAAAGACCAGAAACTCCCCAAAGATCAAGCAAGAAATTATCTTAACCTTTCCCAAAAAGTCCAACTCCTCGACTCCAACAACAACAAACTCTTCAACAACAAAGGCCAACCATCTTTCACCCCACAATCCACGCTCGATCAAACAATTTCCATCTCCATCGCCTCCGGAATTTCCATATCTTCTTACTCCCTCTCCTTCACCAACAACGCCACCTCAGACCCCGCTAATTCCCGCTTCATCCCCGGAAAACTCACCACATCCGGCCTCGACCTCACTCGAACTTTCGATCAATGGTCGCCTCTCATTTTCCATCGCTTAGCAAGCGCCACGACATTCAAGACATTGGTCCTCGTAAACTTCTCGAATGTAGGAGCCGGAGGCGGGAATCGGATCACGTCAGTTTTGACTTTTAGTAATGTTTTGCTTGTAAATCAGAGTATTTTGGGATCGGGAGATGGAACTGGGCCTCCTACGGAAAGTTTGCAGTTCATCTATGGGAAGGTGCAGGTTGCGTATCAGCCGATGGAGGCGAGTGGGAAGGCGAGAAATCCTGTGCAGGCGGATTGGGATCTTTTTGGGAATAAGGGGAGTGTGAGCTAGAAAGGAATTCGTTTTTGAAGTTGTTTTCGTTGAGGATTTGTGTGTTTTGAAGTGGAAATGCATGCGATGTGAAAACGTAAGATGAGGAGACTGGTGTGGAGATCGGCGAATATGAGATATCGTGTATACAGGAAATACTTCTTTGGCAGTACATACAGGTGCTGGAGAAGCAGCGATGTGATGGTCACAGATGCCGGCCTTTGGTGATGAGATGTTGTCGAACGCGAGAAGTTTCCAGTCGCGTTGTGCGGTTATTGAATAGTCGCAATCGTCCTCACTATTATTGAGCAGCTTGCCAGGATATTTGACCACTGCGAGCGCTGAACTATGAACCCGGTCCTGTTGGCACAGTATCGCAAAGAGCACCGAATCATATGCAAGCGACGAAATGATAGCCCTATCGTGGATTGCTACGAGACTCGCAGAGTGCGTTCAGATCTCGCCAGTGAAAATATCACGAAGATGCAAGATTGATCAGTACTTCAGAACGAGCACCTTGGATCAACCGGGCACATGTCGTACAGTCACGGCACCACATCCCACACAGTGCGCCATGCCATAATCGAGAGTTTCATGCACTCCAACGTGAAGCAGATCAGTACCAAAGCCAATTTTGGTCCCAAGTTCACCCGAAAGTTGATTTTCGGTGGGCTGTGTGCTGTGATCCCGCGAGATGCAGTGTACGAATCTGGCATATGCGGAGCACTACCGAGCAGTGAAACGATAAGGCAAGGTGATGGCGACATTCGGACGTCTCAGCTGGAACTGTGTTGACATGTTCAGCCAATGAAATGTCGCGCGCACGAGGCACCCTCCGCGGTTCGTGAGAGCTGAAACTTGCGCATGGGCGTTGAGTTCACGGCAATGCTAGATCTTGGTCAGACCTCTTCAGCCTTGGTGCAACGTGCGGCTGGTTTGATCAGTGGAGCTGAACGTTGAGATATTGAAGAACGCCGTGGGGGAAAGTTTCGACGCGAAACGGCGTTCTCTGACTCCGTATAGCGCCACAGCTGCGCGCGCACTTGTTCGGGGAGCAATACTGTGCATTCCCCTTTCGTGCTGACGACAAGACCACGTGGCAGGAGGAAAATGGTCGACAAGTGAAGTCTTCTGCAGATCCACGTGATGGTCACAATTGACAAGGGAGTGACGTTCGTTCGTGGACCCTGAAGAAGCGGTCGCTTCGAGACTCGTGCTCTTGCCTGCTGCGCGGCTCCTGGCTCGGCTGGAAGCGCGCCAAATCCCCGATCAGGCCCATATTTTCCGTGGCCCGCAGCGCCATGCGGTCATGCCATGCTGCTGCTGTCGATGACAGCGCGCGCGAATTTGACTCGAACACATACGATCCTGCTGGCAGTGTCGAGCAGCCAATCGAGCATTTTCGCAAACCTCCTCGACGGTATGACTGTGCGCAGAGGCTCGCGTGCAGCAGCACAAGTCAGATCTGGTGGACCGGGATGCGTTGCATGTGGAGCAGAACCACTTTCGACGTTTCGAGGGGCCGAGGACATCGATTGGTCGTACAGCCTCCCTCCAGCTCTCCTGCATGACGCGGTGCGGCGAAGAGACATTTTCTGCATGCGACCGTACGTAATAACCACAGCGAGAGATTCTTTTGACGCCGGCGTGCACATCGGAACGCAGGGCGAAAGGTGGAAGATTGGCAGGAATCTGGTCTCTCGAGCCAGGGTTTCAGCGGGGTCCGGGGAGGGGCGGATTACGGATTACCTTTGCGTGTGGCCGGTGTGGCCTGGGGCGCATCCGTCCATGGGCGATGCTGTCTAGACTGGATATGAGGCTCGAGAGCTGCCCAACAGCGCCAAATTGCACAGCTTGCAGCAGGCGTCCCGTTCAGTACCCTCGATGCCTCATGCCGCAGGCCAGCTGTATGACATCCATGTGCGGAGGGATGCAGTTCTGCGGTGACGGTATCCAAACGGGACTGCCGGGCCAGTTCCTAGCTTGGATCACGCGAGCAATATCATTGGATACACCCACTAGTCGGTCGGGTCGAGTTATAGTCCCACGGTTTGGGCTGCGCTAAGGGCAATGGGTTGAGCAGAACGAACAACATGGCGGGCGCAAGAAGTCTGCAGGCAATGTGTTTGACCGGACTGCGAGATGCACCGAAGACTAGCATCACGAGGGATCTGAGTCAAGGTGGTGTTCGTCACAAAAGGTCGGAGAGCGCTGTGCATGGGGCGGCCTGCGTTGATATTTCGAGTCGAAAAAAAGTCAAAAGCGGTCAAGCCGTGCAGGACTTGGTTCGGCAGACCCCTGCTTAGCGCGCCGAGTCTAAATTGTAAAAGATCTGGTGAAGCAGGAGCCTCTATTCCTCTGCTCCCTCTCTCCGCTGCACCAACCACGCACACCACTCTCCCAGCGACGAAGCACCACAAACCGACCTCACCGGGCACATATCATTTACAATACATCACTTCGTCGTCCAAGATGCCGCAGGCCATCGGTGCGCACTAGATCACTGCTGGAGGTCGGCCCACGTGCGGGCCTCCAGTCGTTCTCTGCCCATCGAATAACTTCAATCGCCCCCACGACGAAACGAGACGACTACTTCCAAGCATAGCTTGTCAGTAGTTTGACCACCTGCACCGAGTTTGGAGTGATCGCCGTCACATCAGACCACCAGGCATCGGCATCTCGAATGCGTCTGCACCCCGCAAACGACGACGAAGACACGGCTTGACCCATTGCGCGGCCACGCCTACACTACTATACACACTACAGCTCGTTGCCAGAAGGTGACTTACGCGAGATACAAAGAGGACCCGGAGTTGTGCTTTCGACAGCACGAGACGAACCATTCCCTGAGTTTAACCTACAGCGGACCCCCTACCACCAAGGACATCAACACTCGAGATCCCGCATCTCCCCCTCGCAACCGAAACTTTTTCACCAGAAATCCAGAACAACAGAACCGCGATGGCTCATCGTTCAACCAGTTCCGCTCCTCAGGCGAGTAACCGGGTTCCTTACGATCCACGAAAGTTGACCAACGGAAGCCCGAAAAAAGCGTCGCATCACTCACGACCGATGAAGAGTAACATCACCAAAATGAGCAATGGCACACGCACCGGAGATGCTGTATCAGACGACAGCGATAACGAGGCCCAAGAGGGCGCCGCAGACAGCCCAGACGAGGAGAGCGACTCTGACGATGAGGCGGATGTCTTTGCCCTGTCAGGCGTAAAGCGGAATGGAAACATTGCTGCACCGCGGCTGGCAGGGCCCGCATATCATGTCGAAGCGGATGCTGTGGCGGGCGCTGAGAAGAATGTTGACAGCGAAGACGAGGACTATGATGCTGTCGATGACGATGACGAAGAAGAGGACGATATGGAGAAGGCTCTCGAAAAAGACCTGATCCAAGACTTCCTCGAGCATGAAGCGGAAACTGCGGCCCAACGGCCACAGACCGCTACGTCGGTCTCCAATGATATGACTGGTTTGAGCCTCACTGAGGACGCTTCCCTCGCCCGCAGATTGAGCTTGCAAAGTGAGGACAGCAATGCGGGCGATCTCAATTGGACTGAAGATCCGTTCCACGGCCTTCGAACTGACGACACACTCTATCAAGAGATGATTGACGATGCCGAAGATGAATTCTCTTACAATCTTGCTTCATGGCGCATGCAACAAGACGAGGTCAGCGAGGATGTACTTTTTGGCCTCCATGTGCAGCGATCAAACAATGAGAAGCGTGTCCGATTCGCAGAAAATCGATCTTCGCGTTCATCGAGCATGAGCAGCGAGGATGACCCCAGAGATTCGTATCCTGACCTCCTCGATGGGACAAGCACTCCTCAGAATGCGGCACAATACATGATGGATGTCGATGTAATTGACGATGATAATGAGTCTCACTTTGACTTTGACTACGAAGATGATTATGAAGGCGCCATCGCCGAGGGAGATGACGAAGAAGACTCCGATCTCGACAGTGACACAAGTGATGAGAGTATGCAAAATGTAAAGCGCCGTCTACCAAAAGTTTATTTACTGACACATCCTCAGCGGATGGTGATGCTACAGATGACGAAGACGAAGAGGATGCATTCAGACGCATGCATGCCATCCACAGGGAAAATGCAGCGGCCGCGGCCAAGAGTACTCCTGCTAGCACCCCAATCCCAAGCACGCCGAGCACACCAGTGACAGATCAAGCTCCCACTCTACGACAGCCAGCCAGCACAGGGCCGCGTCCTCGTGGCGGGAAAGCCAGTGGAAGACCAAGAATGGGCACATTTACTCATGATCCCACTCGTGCCGCTGTCACCGCTGACGAGAATGGCAATGGAATCAAAATCTCATGCCCATCAAAGCCCATCGACAAGGAGAGTGCCTACTGGGAACAAGCACGCCAAGTCATGGGCAGCCGGGACGGAAGTCCTGGAGAGCCTGTGACATGGACTCGCACCACGCCTCATACTGCCAGTATTCCTCAGAGGCCTTTCACGGCCAAGATGACTCTAGGCAGCATGTTCAACGGCAATCTCGACTTCCTGCGCACCAACGACGTCAATGGAATCACGAATGGGCTTGTTCTTCCCAGCACGCGTGGCAGCAGCGCCCGCTCATCATTCGCATCTTCCAACACCCTTGACAGAGAGCAAGTCACACCTGCACCAGCTGGAAATCTCGAAGACCTCGTACAATATCCTGACACCGATTCTGACATGGATGTCGACCCAACGCCATCCGCTGCCTCTCAGCAGCAGGACGTTTTCGCGAGCTTCACGAACGATGACTCCGAGCCTATGCCTCGACTTGACAACGAGGATCTTCTGGATCATTTTGATCAGGTGCCTGGTGGAATCTCGGTTTTCCGCAACAATCAGCATAATGTACGCCAAGTCAGCTCGCTGGCAGCCAACCCTGCCAGTCGAGTTCAGACTTCTGAGGCCAATGCTCTACAAAAAGGCAGACGCAATGCTGCCAATATCCCGATTACACCCGGGCGCAAAACGCGCCCAAGTGTTGACATGACACTCACTGGCGCAGGCGTCAGAAAGTCCGCAGCTCATGCCAGCCCTCTCGCCCAGAAGCGCCGTCGCAGCCGCGGCAACTCTCTTTCGCAAACTCTCGCCCTTGACCGTTTCGGCTCGAAGGCGTAGTAATCCTGCCACTTAGCCCATCGGTAGCGGCACTTTTTCAGAACCGGGAATACACAAAAGCTCAACAAAAGCCCGAACACGAACAACAGGATTTGCAGCTTCTTCACTTGTCTTTACTTTGCCAGGCTTTGTTTTTCTCGCTCTTTCTGCTATGACTTTTTCTGGTTTTTGGGACCGTATATGCATGTCAGCGAGGCGCAGGGAGGCGTTTCTGTCTGATCTGACCGGAGTTTCTTCCATTTTGTTCAGAAACTCTGCTGCTGGGATGAAGATGGGGGCCTCACTGCCGTCGTTGTTTTGCTACTGCGCGCGGAGATACCCTTTGGAGTTCCTTCCTTTGCATTCGCTAGCAAGAATATACGATGATGCGATGGGACATGGTGTCGGTAGTTCTGAGCTGTGATGAGCAGCAGTATACGCATAATAGTTGGAAAATGAATGATTTCAAATTGAGCTTTTTTATTTCAGGCGTGTGCTGAAGGAGGAAGTCGCGTGGCAGCTGTTGCGCCTGCGACTCATTCGGATACAGTCGAGCGCAGCTTCCGTGAAGTGAGGAAGCAATAAACGACTTCCTCCATTCAATCAAACGCACCATTGCGACATCGACATCGACATCCAACATTCTTCCCACCCCACAGCTCGCTATTGCGATCCGTCCTCCTCTTAGACCCAATACCGACCAACCAGCACTCAACCATGCCCACCGAACCTCATTGGATATGGGAAGCAAGAGTAGAGCAGATGAGAGCCTCTGGCATGCCCTACCACCTACTCTACGATGTCCCATTTCAGCGCGCATAGGAAGACGGCGCCGAATATGTCCAAGAACGAGCAGGATATTTGGAATGCATTTCCCCAGACACATGGCAAGAACCTGTTCATTTCAACTTCGAAGCTGTGATGGAAGTGGTTTGGTATGGGAATATCCATCGATTGGATGAGCGGGGGAATATTGTACGGAGGAGGGATGATGGGGAGGAGGAGGAGGAGATGTCCGAGAGTGATTTCAGTGAGGATGAGGAGTCTGTGTTCGGGATTGAAGAGGATGAGTGGGAGAGGGAGGGGATGCTGTGGGTCGATGAGACCTTGCCAGCATCTCAAGGGGTTCTCATGAGTCGGTATTCTCTCGACCGGCGACTGCCTCATGAGCGAGTCATGGCTGTGGCAGTACCTCCAGAGCCATCAGAGATTTTCGAGCCGCAGCAAACCGCGGACTGGAGTGATGCGATCGGTCGAAATGGATGAGGCTATGACACCGCAATCTGATTCTGGCAGCAGTCGTTGAGGTGCGATATCATCACTATGGAGCAGAGCATTCATTCATGGAGTAGATACCAGGTGGGAAGTGGTTGAAGAAATCGATAATATGTGCTGTATTCCTGCAATCACTTCAAGTACAACCTCATACGCCAATCGAGACAATAACAGACTCATGCAACGAACATCTAACCCTTCACCGCCCTCCTCCTGACCTTGATCGTCGCATTCGAAGGCGGCACTCCACTCCCACCCATATTGATATTCTGCGGTCTCTCCGGCAACGTCTCAACATCATAATGCATAACCAAAAACGCAATCAACAACTTCAATTCCTGCTGCGCGAAGAATCTCCCCGGACACGCATGTCTCCCCATCCCAAAAGCCATGTTATCTTTGCCTACACTCGTCATACTATAATTCTGCAATCGAAGCCATTCCTCTCTCGCTCTACCTTCCAATTTCTCGCCTTCCCGCTCCGCAGCAGCGGCGAATTCTTCGCGAGGGCGAGAGAAGCGGTAAGGGTCGAAAGTGTTGGGGTCAGCATAGACATCTGGATCGTGGTGGCGATTATAGGCTAGGACTGCGACGGAGGAGCCGTATGGTGCTGTGAAGTTCTCTACAGGATCGTACATTCCATTCGGATGTACGACTTTACGGGCATTAAGCGAGGCGAAGTCGCCTATACGCATGGATTCTCGAAGAGCGGAGTCTGTGCGGAGGAGTTTTGCGAGGTTTTGTTTCGACCAGATTCCCTTTTCGTTTTCGGCGGAGATGTGGGTGGTGTTATTTGACGATTCGCCGAAAACGCGCTCGGCTTCTTCGCGGAGAGAGGCTTGGATGTCGGTTTTGGAGGAGAATATGTCGAGGATTGCGTTGCTGCCTGTTATGAGGGTTGTGTGGATTGTGGCGAACTCGAGAGCGAGGAGACAGCGGACTGTCCAGGAGATATCGAGAGCCCAGAGTTTGCCTTCGGCACGGGCGGTGCGGATGTGCCAGGTGATGTAGTCGTCTGGGATGTCGAATTTGGTGTCTGGATTGGAGGCTTCGGCTTCGATGTCTGCGATACGCTTTTCGATGACGGGGGCAATCATTTTGCGGACTTTGAAGTAGTGGTACCAGTTGGGGAGAGCTACCAAGTTCATGACGGGTTCGAGCAGAGTCGGGAGTAGCATGTTGACGATGATGCAGCGGATAGCGTCTTCGGCGAAGTGGACGCAGTCGTCGAGCAGGGCTTGATCTCTGCATAAAGGGAGACCGACTAACGTGCGGTTGCTCACTCGGCAAGCGATCTTTGTCATCATTTTCGTGATGTTGACTTCTTTCCAGTTGGCTGTATCGGTGCCGAGGATCTCTCCCATGGTCACCGATAATTCGTCGTAGCTTGTTGGAAGGATGTCCTTCAGCTTGCGCGGCATATGTGTAGTCAAGACATGTTCGTGAAATCGAATCCGAACCAGATCAGAATCCGTGAAGGTATACTTGCAAGCCAAAGTATCGTAATGTGCTTGCCACGCGCTGAGCACGTCTTCAGGCTGATCGTTGTATGCTTGAAGTCGGTCGTTTGGTACGATGATAAGTGGCTTGCCGGAGATATTAGGCATCAAGAAAGACTTCCCATGCTTGGTGTACTGTGTCCTCAATCAGCATGCTGACATATTCTGTATGAAGATCTCTTGGGCATACCTTGTAGTAGCCTTCTTCCAGCCATTCTCGTGTGTTCTTCGGACTGCTGAAATTCGCCATGGTGGTAGCACCAAACGAATTCGACTTCCTCCCAACCCATGGTAGATCAGGATAGTTGCTGATGCTACGCGCACGTATTGAGGCGACGATAGTGGCGATCAAAATGACAGCAGCGGCTGCAACAACCGGATGTTGCACCACCACGTCCAGCAGCGCCATCTTGAGCAGCAGATCCCTCTTACACAAGCCACAGAGGACTTTGCAAAACGCGGCTCTCGTGCAAGTTGAGAAACAGCAAAAGAAAAGTGGTACTGTGCCAGATCTCAGCACCCCGCGCTTTGTGCAACACGAAACAAGAGGGAAAAGTGAAGTCAAGTCGGCTCGAAAGTAGCGTATAAGCAGGTGAGCAGCCTGGCCAGCTGAAACAAATCCCACGTCTGCAATTCGTTCGCATACGAACCGACCAAAAGCACCAACGAATCCTTTTCGCCCAAGGCGCGGAACAGCGACTTTCCTTGGTGACGATCACTCAGATCCCTCGCGTGCACTTGACCATTTCACCGCTCGGAAAGTGCTTGAGCCGGCAGGGGGAAAGCTTATCCAACCTGCCAGCCTTGAATGGACATCAAAATTTGATTGAGGAAAGGCGTGGCATAACCCTCGTTTAGGGCTATGGGGGTACGAGAGCTTGGTTTGGAGATTCTTAGGCATGGAACATGGGTATGCTAGGACTATACTACTTTGATTTGGCGACTTCCAGCATGACAATCAGATACCGGAGGAGCAAGAAAATAAGGTTGCAGATATTTTGTGCTTCAATGTCGAGCGCCATTGACCACCGGTGAGCATAAGTACCTGTGAGCGCCAGCGCCGCTGAAGGCACCACCCAAGTATGCAACCTCGCTGGTGGATTCTTCAACTTCATGTGAACACAGGAGGACATGTTTGATAGCGGATCAGGTCTTCGACGGCACAAGCACATGCGGTCGGGCAGCCTGTGTGCCTACCATCACACGACACTGCCACATGCGAACGATCACAATGGCCGCACAATGCCGTTTGAGCAGCGCGAGCTGTTCAGCTCACCGAATACCATTGCCTTGCCGATCACTTAAATAACGATTCCAGTCAGTGGTCATGCGCCATGGACTTCTATCACTTCCCAGCATACGACAAAGCCGGTCTCAAAAGAAGGGTATCGACAAATGATGCTCGGCCATTGCCGCGTCGGAGAACGACCTGGCCATTGTTGACTTGTATCGAGTCCGCTCGGGTCCGCTTCGCACAAGAGCCAAGAATCATGAGGTACAGTGACCTTCGCATCGTCGCGGCAAAAAGCACTCTGCAACGAAATGTGCGTGAACGGGAAGGTGCGTAGGTCCAGAGATCCAACGTGGCCAAGCAAGACTGACAGGAGATTCACAGACGACTCGGCGCATCTAGTGAAAGTAAGCCGCACCCTCATGAAGAAACTCGGACGGCCTGCAGACAGCACGGATGGGCGAGACTTTGGTGCTAGTGCTGGACCTGGAGTCATCTCGTGTATGATCGAAGAAGCCTGGAGTACGCTCGCTTGACCCTCGCTTGGCCGCATGAGCCGTAAGCTACCGCTCGAAACTTGCAACTCTTTGAATCGACCAGGCCTTAGAACTCCCTGGAAATGCCAATATCACAAGTCTCGAAAACATCCTGCCCCAGGCCCTTCCACTTCAAGGCTTCCTTAAGGACCTTAGGCGGGTCCAGCACAGCTTCTTCAGTCAGAACCCAAGTTCCCCAATGAATTCCTATGGCCTGCTTGCACTTGGTATCCACAAAGATATTCACGGCATCATATGGATTTGCGTGGACAGGCGACATGATCCATCGTGGATCGTATGCTCCAATTGGGATCAGGCCCAGGTCGAACGGTCCTCGATGCTCGCCGATCTCCTTGAATGCCGGGCAATGGGGAAGATGGGAGTACTTCTCACCATAATCGAATTCGTCCTTGGCCGATCGAGGCACAGCGCGGTATCCAGTATCACCACCGAACCAGACCTTCTTCCCACCCGATTCCACAGACCATGAAGCCCAGAGCGTGTGTGCCTTGTCGAATGCTGTCCTGGCCGACATGTGCTGACATGGCAAACAAGAGATGACCGCTTCCATCTCTCTCGCACGATTCGGTTCCCCAGCAACGTTTGGTGTAATTTTCACCTCTCTCTCCTCCCACCAATCCAGCTCCGTTACATTCTTGAACCCACACCTCTCAAACCAGGGCCCATTGCCCAAAGGCACAAAGAACTGCACATCCCGATGCTTCTCGGCAATCTTTTGCAGCGTCGGGTATGACAAATGATCATAATGGCAATGACTGATCACCACCACATCAATGTATGGAATATCCTCGATCTGACACGGCATCTCCGTATACCGCTTCGGACCCATAAAACTAAACGGCGAGCATCTCTGCGTAAAAACCGGATCAAACAGAACGCGAAGTCCGCCCGCAAATTCCACATAATAGCACGCATGACCCAGCCATGTCGCGCGGAGCTTTTGTGTTTCCCGTGAAGGGAGGAAAGTAGGTTTGTGGACTGGGACTGTCGGTGGTGTCGTGTCGACTGTCTTCCTCTCGCCCGTGAGACCTCCTAACACACCCCATTTAAATATCTCCCACATGTTCATATCTTCCCACGAATCCCAGGGGTTGAGAAACCCCTTCCCGTTCTTATTATGATGTTTCTTCAGACTCGCGTCGGCGGGCTGCGGCGAAGGTCGCGAAGGCGAGGAAATGGCAACTGTCGCCATGGCTTCTGTCGATTTGAATCTTCTGGATTGCTGTATTATCTGTGTCTGTCGATGTCGCGTGGTGAACCGTAGTAGCTGTCTGTTGTTCTGCACTTGCGTGAATCTGCTGAATCGGCTAAGGACGAAGCTCATGGTAAGAAACGAAAGAAGGAAGAGCGGCGCAATGGACGATTAATGAGACTATGGCTGACGGATACTGTACCTGGCATAGTCAGCGCCATGCAGCTTGCTACAGGCGAGAAGGACGAACACAAATGTCCGTGATGATGCGCGTTCGGACGGGTTTAGGCGACTGTCAATTCCATAGCTCATGTACGGGCCTCCGGATTAAAGAATCGCCGGGTGGCTGGGCCTACCTCCATCTTGGGCGTGCAAGCAGACTCCAGACAATAACAAAAACTACGGGAATATGCATCCTCACCATATGTGCGATGAACGTGTCATCGATCTCAAGATCTCTCTGCCTGGACGCAGAGGCTTTCGGCTGAATCATGAGTCCGGCTTAACAGCTCATGTCTACAGGCAGATCATCCTCTGGCTCGGAGTCTGGTCTATGCTATGGCTGAACCATTTGCAGGCAGCTTCCGGGAGTATCGCAACTGCCATAAGCGGAGGGCCTGAATGTCAGCCTCTGACAATGTTCTTGACTGCTCAGAACAAGAGTTCACCGGCTTCGATCATTCAGATTTTGCATTGAACACGACTTCTACTTCTCGCAGCACTTCAGACTTTAGTCTTCATCTCCAGAAGACGAGTGCGTTTCCTCTTCCTTGAGCCTATCGCCGGTAAACATCACTACAGGTATAGTGGTCAGGCCACTCAGTATCGCCAGGCTCCAAGCCATCGTGGCCCATCCGGCTGCTCGCTGCACAAAACCAGCCCACAAGATACCAATCGTGAGTCCCAGGGTGTAGGCTGCCCACCACAAGCCCTGTGCTTGGGCAAAGGCTCCTTCCGATCCGCATACTCCCGGGTTCTTGCGCTCGAGTTCCATAACTACATGTCCTGTCTCTGCGCAGAATATGGGCACTGTGGTGCCTAGAAGGCAGTCCAGTAGCGATAGCAGCGCAGCAAGCAATACTTTGTCCGATATGTTGTCCTCGTCGACGAAGCGGAGGCATACCAGAACCGCAGGTGAAAGCAGAAATCCTGCTGCGGCTATCCATCTTCCACCAACTCTGTCAGCCCATGCACCAACCAAAGGGCTCGCAAATTCGGGCAGTGCCAAAGCCATAAAGAGCAGCCCTGCCGTCTGCGAGCTCCAACCAAAAAGCTCCTTCACATGGACTGTCAAAGTCGCGTCGAAAGATCCCAACACTGCTGCGTGCGCGAACGTTGCCCATAGAGCAGACAACATTCGCGCGGACTTGAGCAGCAGCGGTGCCACGAACTGCGTACGCTTTCTTGGTGGCCGAGAATGGTCTTCAGCGTCCGCGGTGTTCTCCCTCAATTTGGACTGCGGTTCTTTCAACAGGACACGCAGCATGAGGTCCAGAGAGAAGATTCCATACATCATGCTCCAGACACCATGGTTTCCAGCGTGTTCGTACATAACACCTCCGAGCACGGGGCCGAGAAACACGCCCAACGATAGGCTCAAACTTGTGTAGCCTAGGAACCTTGCCAATTGCGCCTCTGGAACCGTATCAACGATCAAAGCGAGAGTGTTCGTCCACACCATCGCTGAGCCGAACCCTAAGATCATTTGGCCGATAATCCATAGAGCGATATGAGTGCCGATGATGAGGAAGGTTACGCCAACAGACTGCACGATGACAGCGGCGACGAATAAGGGCTTGCGCCGTCTACAACGATCCGAAAACCAGCCTGCGAATGCTATGTCAAGTGTGTCAGCGACGTTGTTCAACATGGCACCTTCATAGTATGACCTACGCGTCGAGAGCACAACAGTCGCTGCCTGAATCGCTGGCAGAAGTGTGACCCATAGCTCAACTACACGCCTCCGACATTAGATGAGCTGCCGACAGTCACGGAAGAGGGATTGCCTGCTACCTTGCGAATTGGGCACGTTCGCTCGATCAGGCAGAGCAAATGGTAAGATGGGCGGGAGAATCGTCGCAGCGATGATATCCTGGAGTATGCCTCGATCAGCGCATTGTACTTTGGTCCAGTCTCGTTTCAGCCTTGCCAGTGTTTGGGACCAATTGACTTACCGAAAAAGTGGCGACACAGCAGCTAATCAGCAAAAAGCCTAGTGATGAGCACAGCCTGAGTCTCGCTTGATCCAGACGCTGTAACATGGCTGCGATCAAGGCAACAATGTCAAGACTACCAGTGAACCCATCGACAAAAGGCTGAGAATGATATATTCTGTCACGTGAGTGGGTCTAGAACGACGCCATATGCGATTCGACACACCGACGGACCGATCATCAGAAGTCAGGCTGCACACCCGAGCCGCGGGGCGCCTCACCGCTGATGATGCACCGTTAACAACACGGTGGTCTGAAAACGTCGTCTAGGAATTGATGCTGGCTACCTTTGGGGAAGGGCGGACAGCAAATTTGCCTCTTCGAATCAGCTCACGTGGCACGCGAGCATGTCCGCATTGCAGGCTTCAACCCACTAGCATGCAGAAGATATTGAGTGTCGGCCGCCCGCATGCAGAGATACCTATTGTTACTACTTGTGCATTCACCATTGTCTTACTCACAAGGATCTGACACTCTGCTGGTAGTGAGGCGCAATGAGCAACTACTCCGATAAGCTCAGAGGATGAGATGGTCTAATGATTGTCGATATGTAGGTCTACGTGAAGGCAGAGGCAAGCGACAGGATAAAGTCTTGTTCCATGCGACAGTGCCCACCTGCTTCTCCCCCAGCAAGCAGAGACCGTCCAGGGTTGTTGATACGCTTGAATTAATAATATGCGTAGCCGTGTTGATCCATACGCGAAACGGAAAGCACAAAGATCTTCAAGCATTCATCAACGCACCGCAAAATTGCAGAATCTCTCTAACGGAAATGTATAGCAGTACTTCAGAGGTTTGTTGGGCAGCGTACAGCTTGAGCTTGCTTATTTCTCAGTGTTCGCAAGTCCATCGGGATATGAAGAATGCATATCATGGACTGCAGTATAGAAGCAATGCGGGACCTCACATCTTACACAATTATGTGGCCATGAGAACAGCTAAGGCTTTACTTTCCGATATTGAGGTTCAGAACGGCATGCACGAAGACGAGAGTGGCCTGGGCCTAATCTCAAGGACTCTCCGGACTTGCTTGTAGCTCAAAGCCATGAAACTGCCTGGGTGCTTTGATGTACGAGTAAAGTGAACTGGAATCAGCCATGCTGAGATGTTGGCCACGACAATGAGGTGCACCATGCATGGTCCACATCATCCGCTCACATCAGATATGTTGTGCATAAGCGGCATTTTCTAAACCAAAACGGAAAACACAAGATCTACAAGCGCTGATCAGCGCATTGCGCGGTACCACCAATTACCAAAGTCTATCTTGACCGATGAAGGTTTTGCCTGTTGAGCTTGCTTCACGGTATCCTACTAGCGGCCGCAGATCATTGCAGCACAATGATGAGCAGGCTATGCTCCCAGGCTTGCACTATGGAAGCGACTTGATTTCACGAAAACACGGACAGCTCACCTGAGATGGCCTCCATTTCACTTGACATCGATACATGGAGCTCTTACGAAGATGAGACTGGCTTAGTACTGATCCCAAAAAGATTTCCGGATCTGTTGGCTGCTCGAAGCAATGCCAGCCCCAAGCAACTTGCTCTCGATAGCTGTGTTCGCCAATGGACTTACGCTCAGCTGCAGCGACACGTCGCCGTCGTCGCTGATGTGCTTCAGCAAACTGGAGTCGGTCCTGGTGAGAGAGTGGGCATGTGTTTCGATCTATCACCATAGGCGGTGGTTGCAATTTTGGCAAGCATGACATTAGGCGCCGCAGTTGTGCCTGTCTATCCATACCACGCAAAACCGAGAAGAACCACTATGTTTCGAGAGGCCCAGGTTAGATTCGTGATTGTACAGGATCATCAATACGGAAAGGACCTCGAGGACTATGGATACACGATCATCAAATTGATGGATATTGATTTCGATGCGGAGCCATTACTTGCCATCGATGCAGTCTCCAGGCCCGAAGATCCGGCGTTTATTGCGTTCACTTCAGGCACCACGGGAACGCCGAAAGGCATTGTGCAGACACAGCAGGCAATAGTCACAATGAGCACCACGCTTGCACGATGTCTCAGTGTCAAGGATACTTCACGAGTGAGCCAGCTTCACCCTTATGTTTTCGATGTCTCGATAACGGAGATTGGAATATGCTTGGTCACTGGTCCGACGATATGACTCACTGATAAGGGAGAGATGATGCTGCCATCTGCTGGGGAGATCGGACCCGAATTGACGAAATCACGCATAACACATACCACCGTCTCGCCGACCATGCTGAATATGATGGGGCCGGATGAGATTCCAGCGATTCGTGTTCTGAGCGTTATGGGAGAGCCTCTAGGCCGTAATGCGGTCGAGAAATGGGCTTCCTGCGAATCGAAATCGTTTTATCAGCTATGGGGCGCTACCGAAGCCTGTATATTGCAGACTATCACTTCTCCGATCACGAAGAGCGACCGTCCGCAGAATATTGGGTATCCGCTTCCTGGCGCTTGTCGGCTTTGGATCACGGATCCTAGTTGTCCTGACACTCTTCTCGAGGGTGGCGAAGTAGGCGAGATCATGGTGGAGGGCAGAGCTCTTGCTCATGAATACATTGGGCGGGAAGAAGAGACAGCGAAAGCTTTCCTCGGTCAGACTGAATGGCAAGATGACAGGTCCCATGGTCGGATTTATAGAAATGGCGATTCAGGCCGTAAACAGAACGATGGCAGTGTTACATTCTTGGGGCGCAACGATAAACAGATGAATTTTCATGGTGAGCGGATAGAGCTTGGCGAAATCGATTACCATCTGGAACGGTGCCGTCCGGCTGGAATAATGGACTGCTTCGCAGAATTTGACGAAGCTCGTCAGATTGTGATCGGGCTCGTGAGCGGGACAAGGGTCTCACGGAGCCATTGTCAGTGTGGAGACTTGGTGGTGGGATGGAATGAGGCTGTCGCTGAGAAAGAAGAAATGGTGGCGTTCACGCAGAGATTGTTGTCAGACGGTGAACTGCCTGACTATATGGTGCCTCGATACTGGGTACCGATTCAAAGGCGGCCATTGACAGCATCTGGAAAGACAGACTGGTCGCTGTTGAGGAAGCTGGTTCGCGGATTCGATGCAGCGCGATGGCAAGAGTTTGAGGTCCGCTCAGCAAGTGTGCCTTTGTATCATTATTGAAGCTCTGCTACGATATCTGCCACAATCGATGCTATCACCGCACTGTACCGTAATGCTTCTGTTAGTCCTCTCTTCTGCTGAATGCCAATGTCAGCGGGCCAGGAAAGACTGCCATCTGGTCCTTCATCTCGGTAATAATGGCTTCACCGTCTTCGCCTGGAGCTAAAGCCACCTTGTATTTTTGCATTATTGATGCCGTAGTCATCCATATCTCATTCAATGCCAATTGTCGGCCCACGCATGAATACCTTCCGGATGCAAAGGGGGCGAAAGGTTTGGGCCAAGGAACGAGCTCTGGCTTATCCATCCATCTTTCTGGAATGAACGATTCCGCATCTGGAAATGCAGCTTCAACTAAGAACATTGTGGTCAGATTGGGGGTTGCCTACTGGAAAAGAATGTCTGGAACTCACATCTAGCGACAGAATAGCGTGGTGCTATAATCTTTGTTCCGCCGGGTATCCAGTTGTCTCTGACCTTCAGTCCGTCCGCAAGAGTCTCTCGATATGCTGCACTTGGTAAAGCGGGATACAATCGAGGGGTCTCATTGATGATGCCATTTAGCAGTTCGTTCTCACGCAAGGTCGCGAGATCGATAGGATCAGTGTTCTCTAGCGAGCAACGGAGGCGACTCGCGAGACTTCTATCCTTGGCCAGCTGCGAGAATAAGAAAGTTATTGTCGCAGCAGTAGTTTCACTGTGAACAGGCATTAGTGGTTGTCTGAAGGCAGAGCTACACAAGAATTATGACGGTCTTACCTTCCTGCAATCAGAACATTCATTCCATCTCCATGAACCCACTGCCAGTCTTCTTCTGTCCAATCATTTCCCTCTCCAACGCTCTCGATAAAGTGCTCCGCAATATCTTTCTTTGCCCGACCTCGATGGACACGCTCTGTCATCTTCTGCTTCAAAAAATCTTGCAATGCGGACCAATCTCTAATGACGGGAAACTTCGGTACGTATGCGAATGCGATGCGTGCCAGCCACGGCACCGAGGATGCAATACCCAACAGTCCCATTCCGCTACGTGGATGCAATGTACTTTGATGCCACTTTCGCTCTTCTTGCATGCCGAATGTTCTGTCCAGTGCTAGCTCGGATACCACATCGAACGCGAACCAGTAGAAAATGTCGTTGGCAAGAACTGATCTACCTTCAATGGCGGTTGCATCAATGTTGTCCAGGAGTTTCTGAACATGGTTGCTCAGAAGCGGCTTATATTCTCCCAGTGATGCTGCATTGAGAGCTTTATCCCAGATTTTCCTTCTCTTATTGTGAATGGCAGGATCTCGTTCCGATATGACAGCTTTTGCCGGCCGTAGGAGATCGTACCAGTCCGTCTTGTGGCTTTGATTACGGGGATCGTCCAAGAGTTCGAAGATATTGGGAGTAACAATCATGAGTTCTCGTGGGTCTGTGCAAATGATCGATCCGTATTTCTTGTGCAAGTTGTGGAGGTAGATGTGCTGTAGTGAGTTTATACAATTCAATGTATGCCATAGCTTTGAAACCCTGGTTCCGAATGGACCAGGGAATCGATGCAACTTGTGAAAGAATAGCCTGTAGATGACAATACTGGTGAGAAGACCAATGTGGAAAGCGACAACAATGCTGAAGGCGGACAGAGCATGGGAATAGGATCGGTTCAGATCTGTTGTCAACGCTGCTGCGAATGTACCAAGGAAGATTGTTGCCAGCCATGTTGCCTGCATGTGCCACTCTCCCTTGATGAAAACAGTTACATGTATCGCAGCGCCCGCAGAGATCGCGCCCAGCCATGGATGGTCCGTCGCATGATTGGCGATGATACCCATATTCAAAATTTGTGATGTTGTTGCCAACAATTTTCGTGCAAAAGAGCGATGCGTTGAGGCTGCCAAGAGTAACGCGCTCATCAATGTCCAAATCGATTTGAAGAGCCCGTGGGCTGCCAGCAGCTTCGATACGAGCAGTGAAGGCCATATCAGCAGTCATTTGCTGCCGACTGCGTAACAGCGCACATGCCGACAGTATCTGATCGATCGACTCATTGTCGCCGTCCTGACTGGTGGCATTGTAGTTGCGGGATAGTTGCGGTCGTCGGCATTGCTGATGCGGACTTTTGTTCAGTCGGTGTGTTGAATCAAAGTCGCTGAGAATAGAGACGGAACGCCGCTTCCAAAGATACGGTATGCCATAGCCCGGCCTTGCACGCGAGAAGGGTGGCTTCCAATGCGATTGCGTCTTCTAGCGCAGATCGAAACGCAGGCTTATGCTAACTAGCGAAGCTTTCCACAAGTTGCGTCACCGCTGGAAGCAGATGCAGGGACGTCGTTGAGTCCCACTGATCTGGAAAGCCCAAATCGGGTTCGGACGATCTCGTTGAAAGCTGGAGACCAGTCACCAGTCGTATGCGTAACATTGCCGTCGGATTGGAAGACGCACTTGTCTTGGTATCGGTCCTCCGGGTCGAGTTGGGTCGGCCAAAACAGCCGACGAATTTCAGCAACAGCATTACAGGAATGAGCATTCAAAGCAACGTCATTACTGCAAAGGCTCAAATGAGAGAATCGTGGTGGTTGAGTGACTTGTGTGGTCGCTCGGTCTCGGTGCAATGTACGCACTGACTGCCGCACTGCCGGTGTTTGGGCACCGGTGAAACAGAAACGATTCGAATGCGATTTGCGATACTCAGAGATCTTTCCCGGCTGAGGCCAGACCTCGCCCTCACATCTGGTTGGACAGCTGCATTGCCGACCTGTTCATCGGACAGTACAAGAGACACATTCCCATATCACGAGTGAGTAAAGAGTTTCATCGTCGCCAACCAGCACGGAGCATCGACATGTGCTCATCCACGTGGTCCCTCAGGCTGTCCGGCACAGTCCGTGCTACTTCTTGAGGAAGATTGAGTGAATGTGAACAGTCCAAGCCGCTGTGACGGTGCTTAACTCGACCTTCAACAAAGCAGACTGTCGCGCAGCAGATCGTGCATCGAACACCTCGTCATCTAATCCCAATGATCAAATGTCGGCGGAGCCCGCCCTGTGTATTGACGCCGTAATGCCTCCAGCTTAAGGTCATTCTTGCACTTTTCCAGTACTTTCTGCCGTGCGGCCCAGACCACAGGAAACCTTGTTTTCACCACGACTGTCAGCCATGATGCACCTCTCTCGACGTTCTGTAGCTGCAGAATATATGCAGCACGTAGTGCCTGAGAGGCAAACGCTCGTTGTGCAGCTACTCGGGCCGTGTTAATACCAACCTCCAGCCACGCAGGTGCCATTCTCAAAAAGAACCTGCCATCCGGCTGTGTTGGATGGTAGAGCATGATCGCTCCTTGGTAGTATTCATGCGCTAGCCCTGACCCACCACAGTGAATTTTGTTGGAATAGAGCACCGCATCTAATAAGGCAGGATCGTACGGTGGAATAGAAGAGCTGAATATCATGACTCTAGCCGCGATTGATGCTGCAAAAGTCATGGCCTTCAGGTGTCTCCCCGAAAAGTCCGTGAGCGCTCTCTGTAGAGTTTTGAGTGGTAGTTCAACGGATCCGGAGAGTTCATGCTGAGCATCCATGATACCCCCGGTCCACATATATCGTCCAAGCTCACGCGCGGAGCGCTTTTCATTTGATAACTCCTGAAGTAGCCACTTCTGGATGAATTCCTCTCTTCCTTCAGCAACCACAAAATAGCAGAGGCATTTTACAAGTAGAGACGATTCAACGACAGCTCATCTCTAATGCTCATATCCTGGCCCCACAGCCAGTGCAGCACTCGCCCGCCAATGTGTCGAGCGTCGCTATCGACGCCTCGTTCCGAGAGCGGCTTTTTTGCAAGATCTCTTTTGAGATTGTACAAGCAAGAGCGTGCATGCTCTGGTGTTGCACGACTTTCTTGGGAGAGCAGCGCAAATTCTTCTGGTGAGACCGGGAACAGGGCAGCCGTTTCTCTTTCTTCCTTTTCTCGTCTCAAGTAAGCATACTTCGCAGCATAGATATCGTCGAGGTCCTGATGATTCGTGTTTGACGGAGAGTGGTTCCGGAATGGAACTGCAATTCCGCCACTTTGATTGCCTTGATTGGTCTTTGATGAAGTCTGCTTCGTGGACAAAACATCTTGACGCGACACTTGAGGATGCGGCTTTCGGGAAAAGTGCAAGCCGTAGCGGAAAATATCGCTGAGAAACCGAATGAGTACAAGAAAGCGTACCCGACCTGCAAAGATGCCGAACAACGAGCGACATGATGGAACTAATTATGGAATTGATCAACTCATTTGAAGAAGGCAGGAGGTCAAATTTTGCCAAGGCCCCAACCTGCGCGCATGGATAAAAGTTGAAGCGCCTTTTGTGGGTCACGTCGAGCATCCGTCTGCATCAGCAGTCAGGATTCATGCTCCACCACTTGCCACTTTCCCGCTTCTTATGGTTGCACAATGCATTATTCAAGCCCAGCAAGAGTCCATCGCCGTGAGGTCAGCCCTTGCAGGCACTCCCTGTCAGATCTCGGTGCCGACTCCGTAACCTTCGTTGGCGATAACGTTAAGCCACGCACGACAACAGGCAGAACGAGATGTAACGTCTACAGGGCCCCTTTTACTTGAAGCACAAAACAATTCATTGAGCGTAGGGAAATTAGAGCAGTCCAGAAGCTGGCTGCGTACTGGAGAATCTGTTTATACCTCAGTGTCTGCGCAAGATCCTACCACAAGGCCTTTGAGGACTTGACAATGCACATTCTCCCTGCGCCTAAGCCAGAGACTTGGCCACTCAAGCACGGCAAGAAGCACTATGTGCACGCTGAGATCCAACTTCTTGCGTATCACGAGACCACCACAGACATTACGAAGCCTCGAGCAATAGCTGCTAGCAAACGGCCATGCTATCTATGCAGCACCTTCATTCTCTCGCATGGAACCTACTCGGTCCCAACTTCCCATGGCGAGATTTACGAACAATGGACTATTCCTGACTCCCCAGCTTTCGCTAACGAAATCCGTCTAATCATGCAGAGAGCCCTTCGGGCAACTGCAAAGGTAGTGCAAGCTGCGCTCGCGGCTCCAAAAGTCTCTCGACCCGCCATGCTACCAACGAAGCCACAGAGTTTGCTGGATTTGAGTATTCACGCCCTGCGAAAGGCCTCGATCTCTTCGCTGTGCACTGAAGCTGCGCGCAGGATAACGTTGCGCCCAGCTGATGAGAGGTGCAGGTCGCCATCGGCGAACTTGGAACCCAAGGTACGCTCATACAGCCGACAAGAAATCGAGATCGTAAACGTCGAGGGCACCAACTTGCAGCAGATGACGCGCTCATGCAGCCCGAACTCTCCAAACCCTGACAGTAAACCTTCCAGAGCCCCACGTGTAGGCAATGCCTTGCCTGCTCAACCTATTGAACAAAACACCGCAGAGCGACGGGACTCGGCAACATCGTCAACGAGGAACGATAGGGATGAAGGCAATGAGGTTCCGCCATCTCACACGGCTGACTTGTCAGACATCTCGCAGAAACTTGGTGTTGGGGATGTTGCTACTCTGGATAAGTCTTCCTTGAAGCAGCCCAAGGCAGTATACAGAGTGGCGTCTGGAAGAAAGTCAACTGGAGAGTGCTGGGACTCGACCACCATGACGAAATCAAGCAGTGCTTGGCTTGCTTTGGGTATCGCTTCCACTAGTCATACTGGTGTACCCTTTGGCTATCATGACAGTGCCATGGCGAGATTGGAGTCGTCATTGCCAGAAAAACAGGCTTCTCTTGATGAAGATAAAGCACCTGCTCGGGCCCACAGTTACCTCATTCGACAAGGGTCGGCGAAGACGGTGCGGCACCACTGGCTCGAGCTTCATATCAGTATGCAACATCTCAAAAACTCCAACCTGCTGCTACAATTTTCTGAGGGTAATGTTTTGGCCCAAGCAATGCATCAGACCGTTCACAACGTCGATCTATCGATGGGCGAAGAGTTGACAATATCGATAGGCTCCAGCACTCGCGGAGCGGATATGCTGATGATGTGCGCCGGGATGGACGATGTTGCCGTCAGACTGCAGATAGTTGATACTCAGCTCGTGGTAGATCGAGAAAGGGGAGGAGCGCTGGATGATGAGGATGAAGTCGAGGGAGGAGTAAGTACAGTATAGTCTCACAGAGGCACCTGCAATCAATCAGTAGCAGAAGTGCGGAGTCCCGATAGTACACAGCGGCTGACGGTAGTGTCCTCCCGGGGCCGAGAGCTGGGCTGAGCCCTAGAATCCAGTCCGAGCCCTAACTTAACCCCTATCGCATGCGAGCGCCGATGACCAGACCGTTCATCTAGTCTCGAACAGAGCCGATCAGAAACCACAGACTAACGGAAATGTTGCGACGACATCTGGGGTGACCTGCTAGAACTGACTTCCTTATTACAGCAGCCTATTCGCTGCACATTACACCAAGTTGAGCTGGCAAAGACCTCCCTTACATGCATTGTCTTTAGTCTGTCTCAAAGTCGTCTTTAGAAGCTAGATGCTTTTTCTATAATCG
Organism: Cercospora citrullina; assembly: GCA_013365195.1. Taxonomy (NCBI): domain Eukaryota; kingdom Fungi; phylum Ascomycota; class Dothideomycetes; order Mycosphaerellales; family Mycosphaerellaceae; genus Cercospora; species Cercospora citrullina. Next base: position 131,340 of record JAASFF010000086.1, read on the forward strand.
GTGGCCAAGCCCTCGCCTTCAAGCGAGAATGCGTTATAAGACCGAGGAGAACCACGCTCTGCATTTCCAATGGCGTGCATTCTTTAAGCAAACCCTTCTTCTCTCAACGACGAGACAGGCCGACCATGTACGCTCCTATCAGAACGTTACTCATACTCTACGTTACTCTTGTGCTCGCACACGCAAAAGTCACTCCGTGTCCGGGCGGCCCCGGCTCAAGCAGAACTTGCCCAGGAGCAGATCCCGCACCTCCACAATTATGTCGACCAGCTACGGGTGCCTTTTACTATCAAGTCATAGACTGTACTAATTCATGTAAGGCGATTGTGAGTCTTGCTACGTTCCGATAAGACCTGCAGAGATATGTAGCTACTAACTTTCCTGCCTACAGTGCGCCGCAAGAGGTTGTAAGGAAACTTGTGAGCTCACCGGAAGAGGCGGGGCCAAATGCGTTTGTGGGTAGGAGTAGTGATGATCACGATCTCACATACGTCTGGAGGGTGCTGTAGAATCGATTCCGCCTCGAAACGGCTCCGAACAGATGTTGCGCTCGATTGGGCGAGTGCATCATCGGATGGGCACAGTTGTGGAGTATCTGTGTCGATTTCCTGTGTCTTGGAATATCAGCACCACTACGACCAAAGACCACATGTCTTCTCTCAGCCAGCGATATCCTCCACTCTCAACAATCCATCCGCCATACCAGCCGCAGCCCACCCAGCAACCTGCAGGTTCGGGTTCCAGGCTACCGCCGTCACTGCAGTCTTCTCTTCATAGATCGTAGTATAGAGAATTCCATTTCGTGCATTCGATGAAGGTGCTCCAATCACATTCTGCAGCGTGATCTTTTCAGCTTTGAAGCCTTCCACGAATCGAGCAAGACCAAATTTTCCAATGGCAGCCTTATCATCAGCATCGCTTGTGTTTTGAGAAGCAGTGGCCTCCTCCTCCGTAGGCCGTCTCCACTCGTGAGAAAACCACGTCTGAGACCAGAGTGTACTCTTGCCACCATCTGCAACGCGTCGTATGGGGTTGGTGCCAGAAACTTCTCCGCCCACAGTCCCGGTCAGGATAAATGGATGACATTGACTGACGGCGATGCACGAGACGTGGCTCTTGCACTTCGTCAAGCCAATTGTCCCAAACCATCTTCTGAGAGGATAGGCCCTCACGATCTGATTGTCCTCAGCACTCACTGCGCTCTTGACAAATTCGTGCCACAGTATGACTGGCTGTCCAATGCGACTTCGTGCAGAGAGCGTTGTACTACTTGGGCCGAAAGGACGCGGTTTCGATAGATCGGTAAGTGTCTCGAAGCCGTTCATCGATGTCGTCATGAGCATATGCGGGAAGCCAGGCCATCCGGATGAGATATCCATGATGTATGATGTGCTCAGGCTGCCGTACAGTAACGGGCGAGGATTTCCTTTGGAAGATCGAAGTGACTCGGCAATGTCCCATATGCCTACACATCCATTGGCACAGGCGACTGCTATTCGGGTCGAGCTGAGCCAAGTGAGAGCTGAGCAGACAGTGTTCGGAGGTATGACTTCGAAGGCGCAGTTTTCCACCAGTACGTATCCCGTCGAGTCGTCCGATGGTGGCTCGCCAACTCCGATGACTCTGGCAGCGCCATCGCCAGATACGAATGCGAGAAATCCCATCACTGCAGTTTCTTTGGCTGGCACAGGACACCATTCGAGCACTTTGATGTCCCCGACTGCCATACAGATGACTTTGCACAGCCTTGGCGGCGTGTCCGTTGCGATATGCCCCGTCTTATCGGCTGTGAATTCCCAGATTTGTATGCTCGATTTGTAGTCAGGCTGTGGCGAAAATGCTGGCGCGGATCGCGGTGAATCGCGTTTCGGCAGGATAGAAACGGCCAGATAATGTTTAGATCCAGTCTGGCTTGGAGCCCAATCTATGCTCTGAATCTTTGCACCTAGATTGAGGAGATAGCCAGTCTTGTAATCGTTTGGAAGATTCTCCTTCCATTGCTGTCCAGGAGGTGGAACTTTCTCGAATGGCTGCGCGAGCGGAAGGAACTGTCCCGGCTGCAATCGATGTAGCTTCTGCTCTTCAATGCCGCCCATGACCACACATCTCACGCCATCTGTATTTTGTGGCAGGTACTTCTGCGCCTCATCTCTGGTCAGACCGCTGACGACGAGGCGCGCTACGAATGCCTCTTTGCCTCCGTCCTTGTGATACCACCTCCAATTCGCTTCCGCTTTGGCCATTTCTCGTTCGTATGCTGCAGTAAAAGCAAATCCACCAGTATCGTCCTTCTTGGGTTTCCGGCTTGGAAAGCAGGCCTCCAAGCCCCACTTCGTCCTCGTTCTGAGCAGCGTCTCCCAGTCGTCCTTGGTGGGTCCAAAGTAATGCAGTCTCCTCCGAAGTTTCGACATGCGATTATGGATCTCCGCGTTGTCAAGAACGCCTCTCGTGTAGGCAACGTCTTCTGCTGGGCGGGACCGCTTCAGCTTACGTTTCTGCAGCTTTGATAAAATTGGAGGCCCTGCGTGCGGTTCTTCAGCGATGGAAATGTTGTCATCGAGGCCGCGCTCTCCAGCATTGCTATGGAGGTCGTCCTCCACCTCTTCCACAGCTCCGAGTTCCACGATTTCTGACATGTCATCGTCGCTTGGCTCTGGTGACTCAGCACCAGTGTGAAAAGAGTCTGCATCGTCTTGATCCAGTTCGTCGCCATCGTCGACCAGGCCCTCCTCTCCAGATTCCTTCTCAGACTGAAGTTCTTCTATGCCCTCAAAAGCGTCCACGGTATATCTCCTCCGCGGACCACTTCGGCGGGCAGATCTTAGTGAAGTCATGATACTAAGAGAAAGGAGAACAGCGAAATTACTTAGCTTTAGTTCCTTCAGAGCGAAACTTACCACTTACTGTGATGCCACTATTATGTCCACCCAAGACGCGAAAATGACGCGCTCACGGCTGCGCGGTCAGAAGTGCATGTGGTCTCTCAGCGCTAACAACTCGGGCGCAGACTTCGGACTGGCTGCTCGATGGCGCGTCGAGTTTGTCCTGGTCTTGCGATTGCTTGACGCAAGGTTCTGAAGAAGTGGGAAGAGAAGTGAAGTGAAGGTTTGAGTTCGCCAATGTCGTTGGCTTGGCAGTCCAAGAGGCGCGAGGGACTTGGTGCAACGTCGAGCAATGCCGCAGCCAGATATGCCACAATGCGACAACACATTTCGAGCCGATTATGGCTGCCATCGGTCTGCATGATCCTGCTCTTCTCGGGCATAGCAACGGCTAGCTTGGGCGATCGTCTGCCAGAGTTCAAGCAATGTGTGGAAGTAAGTAGAGACATGATTGTGGGCCCTAAGAAGCAAACGCTGAGAGACGACGACATAGGACTGTATAGAAGCCAATTGTGGCGCGGATGGGCCTAGCATCTGTAAGTATACCTTCACGCCAACTGATTGCGAAGATCGCTAATGCAGCCATCTTCCAGCCCTTGTCCATCGCCTCCTCTTCTGGACCTGTCCTTCCGAATGCGACTACGCATGCCAGCACATCGTCACCGACCAACGACTAAGCCGCGACCCTCCATACCTCTCGCCGATCGTCCAGTTCCACGGCAAATGGCCCTTCTACCGCCTCTTCGGCATGCAAGAGCCTGCCTCAGTCCTCTTCTCCCTGCTCAACTTTCTCGCACATCAGCATGGCATTAGCAAGATTCGGGAGCAGATCCCAGCTCGATACGCTCTGAGGAAATACTACTTGGGCTTTGGATACTTCGGTCTCGCGAGTTGGATCTTTAGCATGATCTTTCATACACGGGACAGCAACGTCACTGAGAAGTTGGACTATTTCGCGGCAGGAGCAAGTGTTATGTATGGGATGTTCTACACGCCAATAAGGATATTCCGCCTCGATCGCAAGGACATTTTTGGCAACAAGACGGGCACAGTCGTGCGAATGTGGACACTGCTGTGTATCACGTTGTACCTGTGTCACATCGGATATCTCACATTCATCCGATTCGACTACACATACAATATGGCGGCGAATGTGGTCGTTGGATTGATCCAGAACGTCATGTGGACATGGTTCTCGATCTCCAGGTTCAGGAAGGTTGGAAGGCTGTGGGCTGCTTGGCCTGGACTGATCGTGTTCTGGATCATTTTTGCAATGAGTCTGGAGCTTTTCGATTTCCCGCCGTGGAAGGGTATGGTAGATGCACATGCGTTGTGGCATCTAGGGACAGTGGGTCCAACGATCTGGTGGTATAAGTAAGTGCTCCCTCAATACCCGCAACAGTGCGTTTGCTAATATAGACTGCAGCTTTTTGCTGAAGGATGCCCAAGAGGACCTGCAAGCTCAGCGCTTGAAGCAATAGCATTAATTCGCGTGTAGTCATTGCCAGCGGCCGAACCTGTATGTGCAGCTGCACACCACCCTGCCGAAAGTTCAGTGATCCCAGGTCTCTACCCATCGCGCCTGTCTCATGCACTTGTCCACGCCGGTGCCTACACTCTACTACTGCGGAATTATTGCAGGTCATGCTCGCGAACGACATGGCGAGAGGTTCGTGCAGCTTCTGACATTCGTCGGTTCCACTGTCAACATGCTTCATGTAAACAATTCACAGCAGAGTTGTTCCGACCGCAAGCGAAATGCTTTGCCAGCCTTTCCCAACACGGCCGTCATTCGCAGTCTGATAATCAAGACGGAAATCTCAGTGTCGTGTCATTACAGGCGCCCTTTCAAGACTGCGAGCAAGCGAGAGCCCTCACAACTTGCTTGATGCTATGGACTGTAAAGCTGCATATCGGTTGGTCTTTTACCACGAGACATGTTTATCAGGGCATTTCAGCACGTTTCTGTGTCAAGGCCGGAGCATCGACACGTTTACAGACACGTTTACAGCATACGGCACAGAAGACAAAGTTCTACCAGCAACACAACATTACTTGGCCGCTTGGCAGATCGTCGTAAATCAATTCCATAGAGGTCTAGTCGCAGGATCATGCACTCTAATAGACGCCTGCCTCAAAGCATATTGTGCTGTGCCGCAAACATCATCTGATTTCTGTTCGCACCCTTCGACCTGCTCTGGTTGAAAGTTACAAGTTGAACACGAGCAGAATCATGACCACAAGGAAGATGCACTCCTAACTTCTATCCTTCACGCTCCTGCTCCTGCAGTCCCACTTTGCATTCGGACAGTCCCAAGACCTCACTTTGACATTCTCTCCAGACAACCTCAGCACCTGCGCGTGCCCTGCAAATATCACTGAACAGCCAGGTTTCACGATCTCCATCTCCGGCGTCCCGCTCGTCAATCACTGCTTCGAATTCGCTGGAATCGCGGCAAGCCCGAACTCCTCAGGCATCATAAACCAGACAGATCGTCTTCTCGACAACATCAGATACCCGGACCTGGAACCCTTCTATTACAACCTCACCATCCAGCCGCATATGACCCAGCAGCCAACTACTCCAACATCTTCTACGAACAACTCGTCCTCGCGACAGGAGCCAGCGAGACTGGTGTTCGGGAGAACACGGCTGCTCGGCGAATAACACTCTTTTCTGGGCCAAATTGTACCTATTTTTACAATCCTGACAAGCGACATGATGAAGGTTGGTACATGATTTCTTGTGTCAGCCCGCAGGAACGACAGTGTAATCGAGCGAGTATTGGGATCAAAAGCTTCACTGTAGCGAATCCGTTGGATCGGTTTAATGGTGGAGGGGAAGAGGAGTGTGATACGTTTGCGTTATTTGGAGCGGCGGGGAGGTTGAGTGGGAGTGCTTGGAAGGTTGTTGTGGGAGTGATCATGGCAGTTGGCTGGGTGATTATGTGAATTAGCGTCTGAGCTTCGTGTAGTCGTGGATAGAGCTATGGTAAAGTACAAGCATTCGTCTGCAATTTACACACAGCTGATGTGCCTAGGCGCCCAATGCTACACCTTCGGACCCCAAGCTCAAGCGGCCTGTCAGCTTTCGTAGCCTGATCCTGTAGGCCTTCCAAGGTACCACGTCGCCATGTGCAACTGTCTCTTTCAGCTTGTGATCCGCAACCAGCGACATTCAATATCTGGCGGAGCCAGTCGTGCCGTGTTCATAGATATACGTCTACAACATGTTTCGTGCAAAACCTCTGCTTTGGAGCAAATGGTTGCAGCCCTTTGCGACAACTTGACCGCATCACATTCTTGCCATTCACTTTTATCTTCCACCATTCCTCCTCATTCGGAACGACGTTCGAAGGCAGTTCAATTGTGATCTTATCGTCCACCTTGGCAATGTCGTAATTCATGTCGCGATAGTCTTGCAATACCTCTTCCAACGTGACCCCTGACACGTTATGGTTCGTGACGTCGATATCCGTGTAACATCTGCCCGGTCGATGCAGTGAGACAATGATGTCTCTAAATGTGATCCCGAAATCGGACTTGACGGTGTATTCCATTTTGCCGAAGTCAGAATTCTGGGATCTGCCTCTGATTCTTTTCTGGCGTACACACCAAGTTTGAATGACTTTGGCAAGTTTGCATGGCGGATCGCTGATTGATGCGTCCAGAAGTAGGTTCGTCAGATTGGACGAGGCTGGCGAGGGCGTATCCAGCGACGCCGCTAAAGTACGCGCATTCCTTCCCAACACTATCTTGACTCGATCTGGCGTAAAGTACACCAGTCGCTCTCCTGCAGATTTTCCCTGGTGGATAAGCTCGAGAAGAGGATGAAGCTTCACCGGTTGAATGAAGACGGGCGCCCAGACTCCAGGAATGAACCCCGTGAGTTCACTCAGCGGCCGATCGGCGGTAGCCAACGATAACTCCCAGAAGCCATTGTGATTGACGGGCTCCTGAACTTGCCAAATTTGTTTTGCGGTTGAGGAGACGAACAACAGCTTCTCTTTGACCACCTTCGACGAATCGACAAGGGCTCTCCACTGACTGCAGACGCGGTAAGCGCTGCAGATCGAGCGTAAAGGAAGACTCGAGATGATGATCTCGAGCAACTCGGCAGTGTTGAAGACCGCTTGACGGGCGGGGTCTGCTTTCATGTCTGTCGCTTCTTGGGCCGATAGCATCGCTTGTCTCACTTTGTGGGCAGCACGAGGAGCCTGTGTGGTGTCAGTCTTTGATGTTGAGGTGCGAAGACCAGTGTCAGCAACCGACCTTTGCCTTAAGTGTGGCAGCTTTGTCGCCATTGCTGGGCGGCGCTTTGCGCTTCTTGGTCGGCATGTCGTCGAAGCCGTTCATCAACTTCAATCTTGGTGCGGTGAGTTGAGAGGTCGCAGCAAACAGTGATGGAAAAGAGGGGGAGAAACAGTAAACACGCCAAGCCCTTGTTACTGTTGTCCCGCCGCCGCTGCCTGCCCCGCCACCAACATTGATTGATCTTCCATCAACTCCAGCCCACCCCATTCACGGGCACCTCAGCCACCGCACCGCCGCTGCCTCATTTTAAAGCTATATAACTCCGCTGCAATCCTGCTTACTCATGAAATCGACTCGGTACCACCTTTCGGGATTGGTTTAGGAAAGGTGCCCCAGTCGTAGGTCAGCAGGCACACCGCGAAATGCCGAGTACCGGTGTGATCCTTGGTTCCTTAAAAGATGTCTGACGACTCGCAGGAGAGTCGTCGGGCTATCTTTTTGCTGTTTGTTGGTGTTCTGGTGGTTCAAGGTTCGAGCCAGGGGTTCGGCTTGGTTTCTTTTTTGCAGCGCGGCGGCGTACTTTAGTTGACAGCGACGTTCTCGGTCGGAGGCAACTTCGCGCGCCGCCAACAACTGCTCCATTGCCATTTCTTCTCGGTCTCAGCTGGCAGCTGTTCTCTGTGAGTTGTGCCACGTCCTTTTGCATCCGTCCGTTCAGTGCGCGCCTTGGACGTTTTGTGCGAAACGGAGTTCCATTGCTGTGGTCTTGAGGTCTGTCTATGTGATCCTCACAGAATTTTGGCATCCTTTTTGGCCGGCCTGTCACCGAAGATGGTCGTGCCTACTCTCACTTCATCGCTTCCAGCAGAGATGGCAGCCTCAAAGTCCTGGCTCATGCCCATGCTCAGCTTCAGCTCATCCTTCTCGATCCCGAGGTCGCCGGCGACTTTGTCCCTCGTGTCTCTCAGCGTGACAAAGTCCTCATTCAACGCATCAGGCGAAGATGCCTCCTGACTTCTCGCGATCGCGCCAATGGTCATGAGCCCTGCCAGCTGCAAGCTCGGACATTGTTCCCGCACATGTTTGCAAAGCTCAGTCGCATCCTTTGGCTCCACGCCGCTCTTGCTCTCTTCGCCTGAGGTGTTAACTTGCACCAGCACCCGCAACTTTTCCGTCAAAGACTCTTTCTCGGCCAGCGACTTCCTTCCCTTCTCCAGCTCGTTCGCCTTCTTTGCCGTGTCCACACTGCTCACGCACCACAAGTTTGGCACCTCCGATGCCAGTGGCTTGCATTTGTTCGTCTGCAGACCTCCTATCATGTGCCATCTGATCGACCTCGGAAGCAAGCCCGCCTTTTTCGTCAACTCGTCTGAGTAATTCTCGCCGAAGTCACTCTGCTTCAGAGGTGATTGGTGCAGCGCCAGAATATCAGTCGCAGGTTTCAGCTTCGAGACGGCAATCACCCTGACCTATGCTGGATGTCAGTTCTGCACGTACAGCCCTCTTTTTTGACACATGTACCGGGCGATTCCCTCGAACAGCATCGACGCGCTTCACGACCTGTTCGAGGTTTTCCACGAGCACCTTGGCCCGCGCGGGATCGACTCGCATCTCTTCCACCGAATCGGACATGGCACGAATACCTGATGGCCTGTGCGAAATGCTGTCAATGGACGAAAGCCTGCACTGCTTGGCTTGTGAGTACGCATGAAGTCATCCTCGGGCGAGGTTTGCAGCGAGCCAAGGCCGATCCTGGACGGATCGTGCTTGCCCCGCAACGGAAGATGTGGAGGCAAATGGACTGATCGTCAGGCACGACTTCACCTCCTCATCGACACAGATTTCTAATCGTCAAGGTTTGACAGCACGAAGTCGAAATGCATGCCCGATACCAACAAGACTACCCAGAGGCAGTGCTCGCTCGCGGCTCACTGCAGTCTCCAAAATGCGATACAAAGTGTTTCCTCTTTGCAACTGGCCGAACGGCATGCTGTACCTGCGGGCGGCAGTTGGAACATTGCGGCGCTAGGCAAGACCGCGCTAACGTTAGGCGCGGCTGCAAGATACGCTTGTCAACATGCAGCCTGTTCGCTCGCAGACGGGTTGATGGCCACCGAAATGTCCCATAATCACATCGCCACTCCGCGTGGCATGAGTGCCGGCAGCGCATCCGAACAAGGATGAGAGAGGATCTCAGGCACCATTGAGAATCGAACGGTGCGAAGGTCTCGCGAAATATGCGGCTAATCGCTACTGACTGCTTTCCATTAAGCGAGGTTCAAAAGCATAAAGCATCTCGTAAGTACAACTTCCGATTGTCTCTCATCCTCTTCTCGTTGGACTTTGAGCAATCATTCTAGATCGGACAGGATGCTGCTCCGAGCACTAAGCACAGTATGTCTTGCTGGGCTTGCCACAGCGAAGTACGATGAGTACATTCTGGCACCGAGGTCACGCAACATCTCTCCGAGGTCTGTCTACCAAGTCAATGGAACAGTCGAAGACGCAGAATCGCTCCTGGTCGGTGGCGACGGAAGTGCGAGATTCACGGACGACTCAACAGTAACTTACGACTTCGGCATCAACATTGGAGGCATCACAACCTTGGTCATCGGCGATGTCGACCCGGACCAATACATCGGCATCACGTACTCGGAGAGCTCGCTCTGGATCTCTCGAGAGGGCAGCGATGGCACTGCAGACGCTGGTCTCGACGAGGTTCTCTGGTTCCAGCCAACCGGTCCTGGGAACTACACTGTTGACCCAAGTCACAACCGAGGTGGCTTCAAGTATCTGAGTCTGATTCACAACACCACTGGCAACCTGGAAGTCGAACAGCTCTCCGTGCATTACACGGCAATGCCACATGTGGCTGAAGAGGAGATCGCTCGGTACAGCGGATACTTCCACTCGAACGACGAGCTCGTCAACAGAGTTTGGTATGCTGGAGCATACACGAACCAGCTATGCACAGTAAGTTGTGATATTCTTGCACGCCACAGCAGCAGAAGCTAACATTATCCAGATTGACCCGAGATATGGCGATGCCTTGCCATTCATTGGGGTAATCAACTCAACCCAGAAAGGAGACGAGACACCGCCAAATCCGTGGTACAGCAACTACACCATCACCAATGGCACATCTGCTCTCGTTGATGGAGCCAAGCGTGACCGTCTGGTCTGGGCAGGTGACATGGCTATCGCCGTGCCGGCCATTATTGTGTCCTACGATGACCTGGTCTCCGTCGCCAATGCGCTCGATTCTCTCTTCCAGCGTCAGAACGAATCTGGTCTCCTTCCCTATGCCGGCGTCCCCTTCCCAGCTAGGATCTCTTTCACTTACCACCTGTACACCCTGATTGGTGTTGCTGACTACTACCTCTACTCTGGCGATCTCGACTATGCTCGAGACAAGTGGCCAGCCTACAAGCGCGCCATCGACTGGTCCCTCTCCAACATCGATTCTACTGGCCTCATGAACGTCACGGCATCCAACGACTGGCTCCGGTTCGGCATGGGCGGTCACAATATTGAGGCCAACGCAATCCTTTACTACACCCTTCAACAAAGCATTCTTTTGGCCGAAGCCCTCAACGAGGATGATGCTGTCATTTCCAATTGGAGCAGCACCGCCTCCAGAATCAAGACCGTCGCCAACGAACTCCTCTGGAACGAAGACCTCGGCCTTTTCGTCGACAACGAGACCACCACCCTCGCCCCACAGGATGGAAACTCCTGGGCCGTCGTCTCCAACATCACCCTTTCTGCTGAGCAGAATCAGCGCATCAGCGAGTCTCTCCATTCCCGCTGGGGCCCATACGGCGCTCCCGCCCCTGAAGCCGCCGATGCGGTCTCGCCTTTCATCTCCGGCTTTGAACTCCAGACCCATTTCCTGGCAAACAATGCCTCTGCCGCTCTCGATTTGATTCGTCTGCAATGGGGCTTCATGCTCGATGACCCACGCATGACGAACTCCACTTTCATTGAAGGATACTCGCAGACAGGAGAATTGCACTACGCGCCGTATACCAACGACCCTCGCGTATCGCACGCACATGGCTGGGCGACAGGTCCGACATCGTCCTTGACATTCTACGTCGCGGGTATCCACATCTTGACCGCAGGTGGCGAGACGTGGGAGTTGAATCCAAGATTGGGGGGTTTGACTTTTGTGGATGCTGGATTCGAGACGACTGTTGGTGAGTTCAAGAGTCAGGTTAATGGCAGCGAGAGCGGTGAGGTGCAAGGGTTTAGGTTTAGTACGCCGGCGGGTACGACGGGAAGAGTGAGTCTGCCAGGTGTGGAGGGAAGACTGAGGAGTGCGAATGGGACCCTCGTGAGCCTCGTTGATGGTGAGGTGAGCGATGTTCCTGGTGGTGATTGGGAGTTAGTGCTTGGTGGAGGCAACTCGACTGGTGGTGGGAATGGCACGACCGGAGGTTCGAGCCCTGTGCCATATACTGGTGGTGCTTCGATGGGTGCGACTGCCTCCGTTTTGGTAGGAGCTGTGGCTGTCATGGCTGCTATTCTGTAATGTGATATAGCCGACGAATGGTACACTCATATGCACTTTTTCTATCGTGACCTCAAGTCCATCTGGGCCAGGTTTCGATACCCACCGGGAGTCACACAACACATATTTGCATCTTCAGGATCCGACGATCCCGCCACATGACCTATGTAAGTTCGTGGCTGACAAGGAATAAGTGACCGAAATAGAGATGATAAGAGTCTTGGATAGTGGTACCGCAGCACATGCACGTCTCCGCATATCTTGCAGCCTCTGAGGTGATGGAGTACTTGAATAGGCATATGCGTAGGCGTTTGCTGTGAGGTTAGGGCTGGAGGATTGGAGTGTGGGACACGTGCTTTTTGAGGAAGCGAGTGTGGCTCAGTGAAAGGGCATTGATGCGAGGACTACATGGGGAAGTGTGCTTGTTAGATGAGGATGTAGTTGCTTGAGAAACTTATCACCGGACGGATGCGTGCCCGAATAGACTTGATACAGCTCGATGTCCTAGCGATGATTGTGATGATAAATGAATGTTTCAATCGGGCTGCCACGCGAGTGCCACGTTGTTCCCGCGAAAGGCGTTCCTTCCTGCACTACCGTTCGTGCCATCTGCCACGATCTGCCTTCGATCGGAATATGGCGGGAGACAGATGAGATGTTGTTGCAGTCGAGCCAAGAGAAGTTGTACAATAATGTGAGTGTTGGTGTTGTTGGGCTGCAGCAAAACTGCCTTTTCTCGCGTTCGAGGGCGGGGCTTGGCGCTTTCCGCTGCCGGACCCTGCAAGAGTGGACCCGCGCCTTTCCAAAACATGCCGCTTGGAAGTTCTGCTCTGTAAACTTTTGGGAGCGATCTCCACAGCACACCCGCCGACGCTGCTGTGCCCATATGCCAACATGGACGCCGCCGCCCTTCGCACGCGCATTCAGGCCACGCTGACCACGGATGCCGACGTGAGGCGGCAGGCCGAGACGGAGCTGAAGTCGGTGCGTGACATTTCCCAGGACAACTCACTGCTCTCGCACTGGCGGGGAAGCTGTGAGACCAGCACGGCGTGAGCTGACTCGGACGTGCTATCGAACAGGCAGAAGAAACACCGGGCTTCCTCGATGCTCTACTCAATATCCTCGAAGCTGAACAAGATGCGGGAGTTCGACAGTCCAGTACGTGGGAGTATCAGATCATCGAGTCGCGTGATGAGTCGTCGACAAGACACTGACCCGCGATAAACAGCCGCCATCTATTTCAAAAACCGCGTCAACAAAGGCTGGTCCAAGCCCGAAGATGCCATTCCCGCGACATCGTCCATTCAGGACGACGAAAAGGCCGCCGTCCGCCAACGACTCGTGCCCGTCCTCGCCAAATCCAGCCCCGGCATCCGCCCCCAACTCATAGTTGCTCTGCAGAAAATCCTGCACAACGATTTCCCCAAGCAGTGGCCCGATTTCGTCGATATTACCAACAACCTTCTCCACTCCCAAGACGTGTCTTCCGTCTTCGCCGGGCTGCAGTGTCTACTGGCAATATGCCGCACATACCGATTCAAACTCGGCGACAGCAGAGGCGATTTCGACAAGATCGTCGAGGCTACCTTCCTGCAATTATTGAACATCGGAAATAGCTTGGTCAATGAAGAGAGTCTCGAGGCGGGAGAGATGCTCAGGACTGTGCTCAAGGCCTACAAGCACGCCATATATTTCGAGCTGCCTCAACAGCTGCGATCACATCAGGCCATGGTGGATTGGTGCACGCTCTTTCTGCGCGTGGTCAGCAAAGAGCCTCCTGCGAACTCGATGATGGAGGATCTGGACGAGCGAGAGATCAATCACTGGTGGAAGTGCAAGAAGTGGGCATACGTCAATCTGAACAGGCTGTTCGTGAGGTACGGAAATCCTGCGAGCTTGCAAAAGGGCAATGGCGAGGACTACTCCGCAGTCGCAAAGAGCTTCATTGCGACTTTTGCGCCAGAAATTCTGAAGGGATACCTTGGCCAGATTGAGCTGTGGGTCAGCAAGAAGGTGTGGTTGAGCAAGCCGTGCTTGTCCTACACCCTCGGATTTTTGGACGAGTGTGTGAAGCCAAAGGCCATGTGGGATCACCTGAAGCCACACATGCCAATTCTTATCGAGCATCTGCTCTTTCCAGTGCTGTGCCAAACAGACGAGGATCTGGAGCAGTTTGAGGAGGAGCCCGCGGAATACCTGCACCGCAAACTCAATTTCTACGAAGAGGTTTCGGCACCGGATGTGGCGGCAACCAACTTTCTCGTCACTCTCACCAAGGCAAGGCGAAAGCAGACATTCGAGGTCCTCTCATTCATCAACAACATTGTCAACAAATATGAGGCCGCACCGGAGGACCAGAAGAACCCGCGCGAGAAGGAGGGCGCTTTGCGCATGATCGGGACGCTCGCCAACGTCATCCTGGGCAAGAAGAGCCCTATCGCGGACCAGGTCGAATACTTCTTTGTGCGACATGTCTTCCCGGAGTTCCGCAGTCCTCATGGCTTCCTCAGAGCGCGTGCATGTGATACCCTTGAGAAGTTTGAGGCTCTCGACTTCAAGGATGCCAACAACCTCTCCATCATCTATCGCAATATTCTGGAGTCCATGGCCGATCCCTGTCTACCCGTCCGTGTCGAGGCTGCACTCGCACTTCAGCCACTTATCCGACATGACCCTATCAGGATCATGATGCAGCAGAACATTCCACAAATCATGCAACAATTACTGAAGCTTGCCAACGAGGTCGATGTCGATGCCCTTGCGAATGTCATGGAAGACTTCGTCGAGGTGTTCGCTGCGGAGCTCACTCCTTTCGCTGTGGCGCTTAGTGAGCAACTCAGGGATACATATGTCCGAATTGTGCGCGAGCTCATCGAGCGCAACCAATCCAAGGACGGTGAGGACGGCTATGGCGACTTTCTGGACGACAAGAGCATCACAGCACTTGGTGTCCTGCAGACAATCGGCACACTTATCCTTACTCTGGAGAGCACGCCAGATGTGCTAGCTCACCTCGAAACCATACTCATGCCGGTCATCACGATCACATTGGAGCACAAGCTATATGACTTGTACAACGAGGTGTTCGAGATAATTGACAGCTGCACCTTCGCTGCCAAAGTCATTTCCCCCACGATGTGGCAAGCTTTTGAGCTAATTCACCGAACATTCAAATCTGGCGCTGAGCTCTATCTCGAGGACATGCTGCCTGCGCTCGAGAACTTTGTCAACTACGGCTGGAGACAACTCCTGGAGACACCGCAATACCTCGACGCCATCGTCGACATGATCCGAACTATCTTCAAGGATGACAAGGTCGGCGGAGTGGACAGGATATGTGGCTGCAAGCTCGCCGAGATTCTTATGCTCAACCTCAAGACTGGCATCGACAATTACGTTCCGGAGTTCATCTCGCTCGCTATGGGCGTCCTGACAAATGACGATCTGAAGGTGAAGTCGTACAAGATTCATCTGATGGAGATGGTTATCAACGCCATCTACTACAACCCTCGCCTTGCGCTTACTGTTCTTGAGGCGAATGGCTGGACAAATAAGTTCTTCAGCTTGTGGTTCTCCAGCATTGACAGCTTCACACGAGTGCATGACAAGAAGCTCTCAATTGGTGCTATCACTGCTCTTCTCTCACTGAGGATGGAGGAGGTACCACAGAGCGTGCAACCTGGGTGGCCTAGACTGTTACAAGGTGTGGTGCGACTCTTCCAAACCCTACCTGCTGCCCTCAAGAACCGAGAAGAGGCTCAGAGGGAAGAGGACTTTGGCCTCTCTGGGGATTATGACGACGATGAAGAGGTGAGTTGCATTTTTGTTCTTGCGTTGCCTATCAGTACTGACTATCGCGCAGGAAGAAGAGGAGTGGGAGGCTGAAGACTGGGAAGCCGAGGAGACAGAAGAGAGCACTGATGTCAAGGACGAGAGCACTGCCTACCTCGACTTCCTTAGTCAACAAGCGAGCAAGTTCAATGCTGCCGTTGGTGAGGATGAAGGTGATGATGAGCTCGAAGAGGAAAGTCTACTGGAGACACCACTCGACTCAATGGAGCCGTATGGTCTGTTCAAGACCACGCTTGAGAGTAAGTTCAGAACCCAGCTTGTGCGACGCGGCGACTTCACGAAGCGGCATACTGACTACATGATAGCAATGCACACCGCCCAGCCTCAATTCTATCAGCAACTGTACGGCATGCTTGGGCCTGAGGAGCAAGCAGTCGTCCAATCAGCAATCGAGCAAGCGACCAAGATTCAACAGGCTCAACAGGCCTCCGCAGGCGACGCTACGACACCAACTCAGACGAACGGAGCCTAGAAGTTTCCACTTGATACAGCGGCCGGAGGTGCCGCATCCCGTCGACTAAGCCTTTCGCAACATCGAACACAAATACAAGCACGGAAAGAAGACTTCCACGAATCGGTGAAAAGACCTGAGCGACTAATGGAAGAGCTCATAAAACTTCGGGCCTCATTTGAAGCTGCCCGCATGGCGATCAGAATAAGTGGACAGGCACGCCATTGGGAGTGAAGGGCGGAGTAGGGCCACGTTGAGAATTTGACGATTTGATGGAAAGGCACCTGTGGATGAGGAATGAAGTATGAGGGCACGTCATTCTTGCGAATTGAAAATATTTGCATCAACGCCAAAAGTAAAAAATTCCAAAAACAAATAAGAATTCCGAATGTGAAATCTGGATTCTTTTTCTTTGCCCATAGATTCGACCAAATTGTCCCTGCCTTCAGTATCACAAAGGACGCAGATCACCACCGTGCATGCTTACAAAGTCTTGGATGGCTGTGGCGAGAGTTTTGTGACGCATGGAGCTGTCGGCGCGGAAAGCTTTGCAGCGCATCTCTTGGAGACATTCGGGAGGCAGGACAGGACGAGACGAGTGAACTCGGGAAAGATGAAGAGACCGTCTGCCTATGAAGAGCACGGCCAGCATGCGCTGTGTCATTCGATCTCGGGTCGTCTTTGTTCTACCGTCGATCTCGCCAGCTCTTTCAATGGTCTGGTGTGGTGTGTCGTACTAGTGGTATTCAGAAGTTCAAGCCTTGCTTTGACGACTGTATATTGGCTCTATTGATTTTTTTGTAGGTATGGTGTTTGTTTGTCTCGGCTTTTGTGAGGTCAAGGTAGCAGGTGTTTCGGTTATATGTTGACATTGCTACGAACATGAGGTAGCATTGCAAGAGCTGTAATCTAGTATCGAATCAACAAGCAGATCCTCATGCTAGTAGTACTTCTGTAAGAACTCCTCTAAACTCGTGAATTGAAAGTCCGGCAAGAGACGATTCCATGTGTCCGAGACAGCATAGCCACCCATGTAAACAGAATACATGATTTTCGCGTTGAATGTACGGCTCCAAGACTCTCTGAATTGCTCTGGTATGGCAGCATGATTGAAATCGGCGGCCCAAGAAGTGGGAAGCCGACCAGCTCGCGCCTGCGCCAGCGTGACGTATTCAATGTCGAACTTCCTGCCTGCACGATTCAAACTCATTATCAGCATTTGTCACGTTAACGGCACCGTTGCTTGTCAACTTTACCTCTAAGCCTTTCACCAATATCGACCAGCTCGGGGGCTGACAACATGACGGAATGCATGCCACCGTCGATAGGCCACTCTCCGGCATAGTCCACTGCTTCAGCCGCGACCGCGGCGATATCGTTCACTGTCGTCAGGCCGAAGCGGCCAGGATTGTCTTCCTTGAGCAAGATTGCGCGGCAGTTGAAGAAATCGACCTGCATCCCAAGGTTCGGGAAGTGTTTGCAGGTCTGCTTCGGGTACGCGAGGTAGTCAAGGGCAAGGCCCGGCATGAACCTACAGTACTCGAGGACCTACAACATTGGAGACTCTGGTCAGCCGCATGGACAACGTTTGTGGATAATTGTGAGGCCTACCTTCTTTTCAGCATTGATCTCCTCGAGATATGCTGCGATGGCTGCCTTTCCCGCATACCACGGAGTTCCTGTCGATGACGCCCTACAAGATTTCCTAACGTCAGAACTGTCTTGTCCGTTCTGTCCCATAGGAAGACGAAGTCACTGCAAAAAGAACATGGTAGACCAACCCTACCCACTCGCTAGGTGCAAACCGTTTGACCTTGACTTCCACACAGGCATCAATCAGGTTCTTTTGCGCAACATTCCCAGGGTCCTTTCCCGTGATGATGAAAGAAAAGACAGTTTCAACACCTCGCAATGCATCAATGATCTGACTTTTCTGGTTATAATCCAATTGAATCGCTTGTACGCCGTCTGGTACAGATACTTGCGCCGGGTCCTAGAAGTACAGCCTGTCAGGGTCGAAAGAAAGGCGAAGAACTATGCGTGGATCCGTTTACCTGACGCGTCAGAACGATAATTTGGTGTTTGTCTTTGGCGAGTAGAGCATCGATGACTTCACGACCAAGACCGCCTGTGCCTCCTGCAATTGCAACTTTGACCATTGTTATTTCAAGGCCTGATGAGTTTCCCTCAATTGTGTCTCGTCACAGCTTGGGAAGATGGGACCTCTAGCGAATACAGCATTGTATTGTGGGCACGCACTCGTCTATCGACATACTCGAGTTCAGCTGACAAAGTGTGCACATGGCTCCTAGGGCTGTGCATGGGTAGGGTGAGGGGTCTGGCATCGCGCTTACCAGGGCTATATCGTGGGACGTTTGGACCTGCAGGATATCCCTGCTTGATGGAAGATCAAGAGACTGTGCTAGCTTTAAAGAACACGAGGGCGAATTCTAGGCCCTTCTAGCCGCGAAATAGACAATCATAGTTGCTGGCGTAGCGCTGCAGTGATCTGAATAGAAACACGATAACTAGTCAAGAGCATCATCAATGTCTTCAATGTCTGTTCTATGCCGCGCGATCCCCGCGCGATGCCGTGCTGCAACAACAGGGCGCTACGTTATTCCATTCTGAAAGTTCGGATTGGAGTCTCACTAGGTATAAGCAGGGAAAGTTGGCTCAGAGCAGTTATGGATTAGGATGTCTTAGTCTACGATTCGGCTCAATGCAATGACCCAAATATCCTTTGTCGTCGCTGCAGAGTACGGCGGTGGGTGCTATCTTGGTGGGCTTCCAGGTTCCTCGTCGACTCGCCAACTCAGAAGCTGCGCAGAGATACTGCTGCAGTCGATTTGGACTTGGCTTAGAAAGCCTTCTTTCATATAGGATGGAAAGAAGTGCCAATCCAAGGAAAGCTGCAGACAGGGGTATGTGTCACGTAACCAGATTAGTAACCCTGGTTTCAGGTGCTCGAGCTATTCCTCGCTCGCGTCGAATCTACACCGTACTTCGTCTGGAGTGTCTTGCGCAAGGGCAGAGTGCGCACAATGAAGCAAAGCAGGAACCCGGCGCCAGCAAAAGCAAGCGCAACTTGCCAGACCCTCAAGAGGCTCGAGACGAAAACGTCCTTGGCCACAGCAAGCGCCTGCGGACTCTCCCGCAAAGAGTCCATGAAAGTTTTGGTTGCGCTTGAATACGCTTGTCCATGCGATAGCGCCTGTTTCAATGAAGTGTCGGAGATGCTATCCGACAGGGATTCGACGCGATCTTCGAAAATCGCAGCCGCGATGGCGACACCCCACATGTAGCCGAAATTGCGTGTAGATGTGGTAAACCCCACCGCTGCAGCAACATCATCTTCTGTAAGGCTCGCTAGAGCGGCTGGAAGACAGCTCGTAAGAAGGATGCCGAATCCCAGCGCGAAGGGAACCTGGAAGCCGAGCAGATAACTGACCGGAGAACTCGCGTCCAGAAGAAGAAGCAAGCCGAATCCGATCATCAGCAGTCCAAAGCCTGCAAAGTGGAAGAACCGGTATTGACCTGTCTTTGCAACAACCACCCCTGCTAAGATGCCAGCAGGGGCCGTCAAGACACTTGTTGGAAGGGCCAGTACAGCGGCTCGCATTGGCGACACCGCTAGAACTCCTTGGCTGTAGACGCCCAGAAAGTAGATGAGCCAGTATAGCAGCATGGCCTGCAGGAAAGTCAGGGCGAAGATAGTGGCCGATGTGCGATTTGCAAAGATTCGAAGAGGCATCAGAGCATCATTCCGGCTCTTGTTCGCTGCCTCGAACACGACAAATCCGGCGATACCGAGGAAACCAAGCAGTAAGGGGAGTAGGACGCGCCAGGACGACCATTCATATCGACTATCAGCCCAGCTTATCGCCAGAAGCACGGAGCTCGTCGATCCGGTGAAGAGAATCACGCCATACCAGTCAATACTAGCCAAGCGTTGTCGTACCGTGCCTTGGGATGGATGCTTGACTCGAAGATATCTGACTGCAATCGCAATTGCAATGGCAGATGCTGGGAGATTGATCCAGAACATCCATCTCCAGGAAGCATGCTGGGTGAACGCACCCCCAACTGAGGGTCCGATCACAGTTGCTACCTACTCGCAAGAGTCAGCAGGAATTGGTAAGGCGAAAATGTCACATACTGTCCACGCTACATTGATAAAGCCATTATACAGGCCACGCTCTCTGACGGGCACTATGTCGCACATAATCAAGGAAGACATGGTGAGTATGCCACCACTTCCTAGGCCTTGAATCGCACGGCCGAGTAATAAGACCGCGGTGGAGGGCGCAGCACCGCAGAAAGCACTCCCGATAGCGAACAGCGTTATTGAGGTAATCATCACGGATCGCCGACCGAATAGATTGGAAATGTGTGCGCAGATGAGACTTGTGACGGTGC
Source organism: Cercospora citrullina (assembly GCA_013365195.1). Lineage (NCBI taxonomy): Eukaryota > Fungi > Ascomycota > Dothideomycetes > Mycosphaerellales > Mycosphaerellaceae > Cercospora > Cercospora citrullina. The sequence continues at coordinate 151,714 of JAASFF010000086.1, forward strand.
ATGCCAACAAGAAGGCATTCACTGCCCAAACATACAAGTCTCGTGAATGCAGCGCGGATGCAATCGTTGGCAAAGCTGGTGATAGTATGGATGTGTCCAGAGCGCTCAAGAAGGACGAGAGACTAATCGAGAAGATGATCATCCAGAATCGAGTGTCTTTCGGCGGCGCATCGTCGTGTTCTGGACCGGACGAGGAAGCGTCCGGTGTAGTGTCCAGTTCCAAAGTCTGATGCTCGACATTTACTTTGCTTGTTCTGGACCATATTGCCATCCTTCGTATGGTCGGCGCGAAGTTGAGAAATGTTGTCGAATGGCCTGTTGTTCGCCGTGCCACACAGGCTCTTCCACAGTCGATCTGGCCAAGTGATCGAAGGTCTTCCCGATAAATCGACCACGTATTGCTGCACTGGACAATGAGCGTCAGTACCATGAGACTTCCACATCTTCATCCACGTTGTCGATCGACGCTATTGGACTCACCTCGGTCTGCCAGCGCCAGAAGGCGCTTAGTGCAATGAATCAGAGGGAGCACATCAGTCGTTATTGTTAGGCAGGGCTTTCGTGCACACAAGAGCATTCGCACCAACTTCGGCGCTATATAGACTCGGATGGCTGGGATGGTCTTCTGCTCCTTAGCGTGTCTGATATCCGGGGAAATCAAGGTAGGCTGTGGGCCCGATTTCGGGAGCCCGAGTTGAGAACAGCAATTGTGACCGTGCTCAGTCATCATCCCAGCCCCAGTTGATAACTTCGTAATTCTGGTTCAGTTGAGAGCACCACTTGATTGTCACCTTTACATGGGATGCAGCAAGTGGGAGTCAGCACCCTATGGTAAAACCGATCTAACAAAGGGAGTTAGACTATCGATCAGGCCTGAGGAGCGGCTAGATTCACGTTAGTAATTGACCCAGAACTGAGGCATTTACCGGGATGACTTTAGTGCTGGGTCGCACACGTTCCTCGTAAGCTGCGGCAGACGAGAAGCTGGACAGACCGTACCCGAATCTAAATGCATGTAGCGAAGGGGTATGAGCATCCGTAGCATCCTTCCACTCCGGACTCCACGTTAGCGCAGCTACAAAGTAGAGATCCAGCATACTGTGTCGAGAATCCTCGGTGCTTGTTGGTCCTTACATACAGTACGTCTCGGAGCCTTTATACCTTTTCGGCGGTCGGCATAGTGCCCGGTCGTACATATATCGTGTCTCAAGCACCACAATCTATCTGCAGATTGATTCGTGATACGAGTCGGCTGCTCCTCCGAACGAAACATACGCAAGCAATATCATTGCAATCAGCCGAAAGTCGCCTGGGACATCATCTTCTACCACTAACGTGCACGCGCAAGCTATTCCTGACTGCGCGGTCGTTGATATGTCCACACCACCAGAGCCCATAGCGGTCGTCGGCGTCGGATGCCGCTTCCCAGGCGGCTGCAATACGCCATCCAAGTTGTGGGATCTCGTGTGCGAGCAACGAGACATACAATCAAGGATCCCTACCGAACGATACAACAGTGACGCCTTCCATCACGAGGACGGGTCGAAACCGGGATGCACCAACGTCAGTCATGGCTACTTCCTCGACGAAGATATCAGAGCGTTCGACGCAGCCTTCTTCAGGATGAATCCAGCTGAAGTAGAAGCAGTGGACCCTCAACAACGCATGCTACTTGAAACTGTCTACGAAGCTCTCGAATTTGCTGGTATCCCAATGGATCAGCTTCGCGGTACGGATACAGCCGTATACGTTGGCTGCATGACCAGCGACTACACCGAAATGCTCTTGCGAGATCCCCTCGACTTTCCAAAGTACATGGCACCAGGGACGGCCAGATCCATCTTGTCGAACAGAATATCGTACTTCTACGACTGGCATGGACCTTCTATGTCCATCGATACTGCATGCTCGGCAAGTCTTGTGGCAATACACGAGGCAGTGCAAGCGCTTCGATCCGGCGTGTCTAGAGTCGCCTGTGCGGCCGGGTCCAACGCCATTCTGGGTCCGGAAAACTTCATCATCGAGTCCAAGCTGCAACTCTTGTCTCCCACAGGGCGAAGTCGCATGTGGGACGCTGCGGCAGATGGATACGCACGTGGCGAAGGAGCGGCAGCGTTGATCATGAAGAAGCTCTCCCACGCCCTTGCCGATGGAGACGAAGTCTACTGCATCATCCGCGAGACCGGCGTCAACTCCGATGGGCGTACGAACGGAATCACGATGCCTTCTGCGGAAGCGCAGGCCGGGTTGATTCGGCAAACATATGCTCGTGCTTGCTTGGATCCGCTCAAGGATGGATGTCAGTACTTTGAAGCTCATGGAACCGGTACGCAGGCCGGTGACCCACAAGAGGCGCGTGCCATTCATGAAGTTTTCTTCCCTGAAACCCGAGATACAGCTGAAACTCTTTACGTTGGGTCGGTGAAAACTGTCATAGGACATCTCGAGGGCGCTGCTGGCGTAGCAGGGCTCATCAAAGCTGCTGAGGCGGTGCGAAGAGCTATTGTACCTCCGAACATGCTTCTGCGGAACCTCAATCCAGCCATTGAGCCATTTTGCAAAAACCTCAAGGTGCCAACGCAGTCCTCACCATGGCCACACTTATTCCCAGATGCCCCGAGACGGGCGAGTGTGAACTCATTCGGTCTGGTGTCTATTCCCAGGTTGATCTACCGGTTGCTGACTTCTCAATCGCAGGTTTTGGCGGCACCAATGCCCATGCGATTATTGAAAGCTACGAAAGTCAATCAGCCACAGTACAAAGACCGCGCATCCTTGACTTACCTCCATCGCCGGTGCTACTATCTGCAAATTCAGACCTGTCCCTGAGGGCTCAGGCGACAGCACTCGCTGATTTTCTCGATTGCAACGAATCCATCCCTTGGCATGACTTGCTGTATACTCTACAATCCAAGCGAAGCCAGCATTCCGTGCGAATGGCCGCGTCAGCGACCTCTAGAGAAGATCTTCTCCGCAGAATCAGAGCCATCGCACAATCTAATGGCACTGTCGGCACCAGCGCCAGCATGACACAACCAACTTCTAGCTTCCGCTTTCTTGGTGTCTTTACTGGACAAGGTGCACAATGGGCCACGATGGGCAGTGAGCTGTTGAGGACCTCCTTGACAGCGCAGAAATGCTTTGAGAGGCTCGATACTTCTTTATCTTCGCTCCCAGATGCGCCAGATTGGACTCTCTCTGATCAATGCCGCGCTGGGAGTGACACCTCGCGACTTGGCGAAGCGGCAATCGCACAGCCACTTTGTACTGCAGTACAGATCATGGTTGTTGATCTCTTAAAAGAAGCAGGTGTCGATTTGGTCTCAGTTGTAGGTCACAGCTCTGGAGAGATCGCTGCAGCGTACGCCGTGGGTGCTATCTCCGCACATGATGCAATCCGTATTGCCTATTACCGTGGCCTCTATGCCCCGCTTGCTAGAAGTCAGAACGGGCAGAAAGGTGCCATGATGGCTGTAGGCTTGTCGTACGAGGAGGCTTGCGAGCTTTGTGAAGGAGAATTCGCTGGACGTGTGGACGTCGCGGCGTGGAACTCAGACACAAGCAGCACCTTATCCGGCGATGAAGACGCCATTTTGGAGGTTAAAGCTAGGCTCGAAGACGGAGACGTCTTCGCTCGCTTGCTCAAAGTCGATACCGCATATCACTCGCACCATATGGTGGCGTGCTCGGGTGCGTATACCAAGGCATTGCGGGCCTGCTCGATCAAGTCCCATCGTCCCAGAAGAGGTTGTGCATGGTTCTCCAGCGTCTATGGCGGACGCGTGCAGGGTGATCATCTCATTTCAAAGCTATCTTGCGAGTATTGGGTCGATAACCTGCTCAGCCCGGTAATGTTTCACGACGCCATCGAGACTGCAGCTTACGGAGACCTGCTCTGCAATGCTGCGATCGAGATTGGGCCACATCCGGCCTTGAAGACTCCTGTGACGCAAACATATCAGCGGACCATCAATCACCAACTTCTCTACTACGGAACACTTCTCCGTGGTCGTAACGACGTCGAAGCACTTAGCGAGACTTTAGGATCGCTTTGGATCCAGCTTGGGCCAAACGCAGTGGACTTTGCTCAGTACAACCAGACTTTCTTCGGGACAAATCCGGGGCCCAGGCTGGTCAGACTGCCAGGCTATATGTGGGATCATAGCAGACAGTTTTGGAAAGAAGGACGCAAGTCACTAATGTACCGCACACAAAACGAGAAGTCGCACCCGTTGCTGGGCAAACGTGCTGTAGACGACCTGGACGAAGAAAAGCGTTGGGAGAACTGCTTACGACTGCAAGACTTGCCGTGGCTTTTGGGACATGTTGTCCAGGGCCAGGTAGTGTATCCAGCTGCGGCATACTTGGTGATGGCGCTCGCGGCATCCCGAACGCTTGTCTCACCCGAGCAGGTAGCTTTCTACGAACTTTTCGACGTGACGATTGAGGCCGCGATTCTACTTGGGGAGAATGATGCCAACGTCCAGACGTTGTTCACGCTGAACACTGTGACAGTCAAGGATGATGCATCACACTTTCAGGCTGAGTGGATCTGTCGCTCGGCTTCCGCTGATGACAACAAAGCAAAGTGGCGTGTCAATGCTAAAGGCAAGGTGAGAGTTTTACTGAATGGCGAACATGATGAGAAATTACCTCCACGTATCACCCCTGCTCAGTCTCTATTGACCAGCGTGAGCTCGGAGAGGCTCTACGACAACATCGAAGGATTGGGTCTGTCTTATTCAGGGCTCTTCCGACGTTTGGAGGATGTGAAGAGAAGGTCGAAATACGCCACGGCTACACTGACAGGCCTTGATACTACGGACCCAATACATCCAGCTATCCTTGACTCAACATTTCAGCCACTGATCGCTGCAATGGCTTATCCAGGAGATGGCTCAATGACGTCTGCTTGTGTACCGACTCATATCGGGCGCATACGAATTGCCGGCTCTCAGCAAATGGCAAAGAGTGGTAGGTGCTTGATCGTGGACACTTTTGCGACGGCATCGAGTGCGCGGTCCTTCACTGGTGATGTTGAGCTGTACGACGCTGAGAGCGGAGATGCATTGATGCAAGTGGAGAGCATTACATGCACAACTTTGAGCCAGCCCGGCTCGAGTGACTACAAGGAGCTTTACACGCAAGACGTTTGGGAGCTGGACATTGGAAGCGGTGTCACAATTGACCAAAACGCCCGGAGAGATGAGCCAGAAGAGCTGGATCTTCTGATTTTCCAAGAGCGTCTGGCGTATTCTTACCTCAGAAGGTTCTATGAAACATTTTCGAAGACCGAAATATCCTTGATGGAACCATATTTCACCAAAATATTTGAGTGGCTTGATAAACTTTTGCCACTCATCGCTTCCGGCCGACATCCGACTGTCAAGGCAGACTGGGCGGATGACGATCACGAAATGCTGCTGCAAGAAGCTTCGAAGTTCCCTGACAGACCTGAATTGACATTGCTCCAGGCTGTCGGTGAGCACTTTGCGTCCGTTGCCCGGGGCGAAACCACCATGCTCGAGCACATGATTAAAGACAACATGCTTGAGCGAACATACACGGAGATGGTTGGTGTTCCATATCTCACTTCTTCCATCGGCAAGGTAGCGCGGCAAATCGCTCATCGTTATCCTCGAATGAATATTCTCGAGATAGGCGCAGGCACAGGCAGCTTTACCAGTGGCATGCTACAGGGCCTAGGGTCGACCTTTGACGCCTACACATATACAGATATCAGCTCTGGATTCTTTGAGAGCGCTGGAAAGCGCTTTGAGGAATGGTCTCACAAGATGGTGTTCCGGCAACTGAATATCGAAGGCGATGTTGAACCACAAGGTTATCGACACAACGACTATGATCTGGTAGTGGCGGCAAATGTGCTACATGCAACCAAGTCTGTAAGTCAGACGCTGTATAACGTTCGACAACTCTTGAGACCCGGAGGCTACCTCCTCCTAGTCGAGTGGACTGGAGACAACCTTGGTCGTTTCATGACCTACGCTGGCCTGCCTGGCTTCTGGCTCAGTGAGGACGGACGGCATGGCGGTCCCACACTTAGTAAGAGCGAATGGGACGAGCATCTGCAGCAGGCGGGATTCTCTGGGATTGATACCTGGATCCCAGACATGGCCGATGCTTCCAAGCACCTCAGTTCCCTTATGGTTGTGCAGGCGGTCGATCGAGACATAAACATAATGCATTCTCCGCTCACGGCCAATGCAAATCCACTCACAGGACATGCTATCACGGTCATTGGCGGACGTACGACTGGACTCGACAAAGCGACCAAAGACTTGCTGACCAGCAGCTCTCTGGGTCCTGGTATTCGTCTAGTCGACAGCTTGGCCGACTTGGCGGATGAGGAAATTCTCCCAGCCTCAATGATATGCCTCGAGGATCTGGATAGACCGATCTTACAGGATCTGACAGAAGCCACTCTGCTGGCGCTGCAACGGATTCTGCCGAACTGCCGACACATATTATGGGTTGGCCGTGAAGGCCGCTTTGCCAACTTGTCGATGGGACTCTGTCGATCACTGGCCAATGAATATGGCCATGTGGCCTTGCAATTCCTAAAGGTCCATGATCCTAGCGATCTGAAGCTGTCTAGACCCATTGCTGAGTCTATGGTACGCATTATGTACTCTTCGATCTGCAGTCAAGCGCCATCCTGGCTGTGGACTTCGGAGCCAGAGCTGGCGATCGATCAGCACAATCGACTTTCTATCCCTCGGGTGTTTCCAGACACCGTCTTGAACGATCGCTTCAACGCTAATACACTGTCCATCAGAAAATCCGTTCGACTGGACAGTAAGGCAGTCACAGTCAAGTGTGCCCACGACGCATTTGAGATCATCGAGTTTGACATAATCGAACGGCCGCACATTCGCATCACGTATGCTCTGCTCCAGCCAATCAACGTCTCAGGCGATAACTACTTTGTCAGCTATGGGCGCGCAGCGCATCGAGAAGATGACATCCGGGTGGTATTGTCACCGACATGTAGCTCAGCGGTCCCCATATCCAAAGACTACACCGTGGCTGTAAGCCACCACGCAAATGCAGCAAGCCACCTCCCAATCATTGCAAGCAGGATGCTCGTTCAGCGGTTCTTGCAAAACTTCAACACGAATCGACGCCTTGCAATCAACGAGCCAGATGAAATTCTCGGGGCCGAATTGCTGCGTGCGGCTGCAGAGCGTGGCATCAAGACAGTCTGCTTCTCCAGCCAAGGGAAGCCAGGCTGCACATCATTGCATGCTCTAGCAACCAATCGGGTCCTAAATCACGCCCTCCCTAGGGATGTGGCAACTTTCTTTGATTTTGCAGCTAATCAGAGGGGCCGATGGGCTGGAGTGCTCCCGGCTCGCTGTACCTATTTCACTGTCGAGGACCTCTGGAAAAGTGAACTCTCCTTGGAAGATTTCGCCAGCGTCACGACCAAAGTCTTCCATGAGGATCACCTAGGCGTTGAAATTGCCGACTTGGTACCTGTCTCCGATCTATCCAGCATTCCTCCAGGAGATGTCTCATACTCCAGCGTCGTCGATTTCTCTGCAGCCACACATATTGATGCTCTACTGCCGCCTACAGACTACAGCCGAGTGGTGCGTGATGACGGTACCTACTTCATGGTCGGCTGTGCAGGTGGTCTCGGTCGCGCCGTGTGCTCGTGGTTAGTGGATCAAGGCGCACGATTTATCGCACTTGTCAGCAGGAATGTATTGTCAATCGACAAAGCTTGGGTGAGCGAGATCGAAGGGAAGGGCGCGAAAGTGCAGCTGTGTCAAGCCGATGTATCTGACATGGACTCGCTGAAGGCAGTCCTCTCGAAAGTCCGAACAGACATGCCACCAATCGCGGGTGTGGTACATGCGGCCATGGTATTGAAGGACAAGGCTTTTGGGGGATGCAATGTCGACGACTTCTCCACTGTGTTCGGGCCAAAAGTAAAGGGCACCCTGAATTTGCACTCCTTGTTCATTGATGAAGCACTGGATTTCTTCATCATGTTCTCGTCGATCGCAAGTCTACTGGGCAGTCCGGGCCAGTCAAATTATGCTGCATCAAACTTGTGCATGACGGCAGTTGCGGCAGAGCGACGAGCCAGAGGCCTCAGTGCTTCCGTCATCCACATTGGCGCGGTGACAGGACTAGGATACGTCCTGAACTCTGACATTGAACGCAAGTTGCTGACGAATTATGATACGCCAATGCCTATCAGCGAGCCAGCATTCTTGGACATCTTCGCACAGTCGATCTTGATCGGAAGGCCCGATTCAGGCCACTCTCCAGAAGTCATCACTGGTGTGCCGCGTTACAACCGGGATACGGTATCAGAGAGCAAATACGGGACCAATCCTAGGCTCTCCCACCACATGGTCGAGCAGACGACATCCAGAACCGAAGCTTCTGCTACTACTGTCAGCGTCCGCCAGTCAGTAGATGATGCCCAGAGCCAGGACGAAGCAGCTCTCATTATTCAACGCGCCTTCTGCGCAAAGATGGAGAAGACTCTGCAAATGCCGGCAGATGCTATCGACTGTGCTCAACCACTTATGAATCTCGGTGTTGATTCTCTTATCGCCGTCGAGATTCGTTCCTGGTTCTTGAAGCAGCTGGACGTCAGTCTCCCTGTCCTTAAGATTCTGGGCGGTAGTTCTGTTGGTGACATATGTTACGAGGCGGCTTCGAAGGCCTTCACCGCCACGAGCAGGACGCGCCTTGACTCAGCAGACCACGAGACATCAGTCCCGCCGTCCACTACGTTCCTCAGAACTCCATCGAACGAGCAAAACGATTCCAGCTCAGAGTCACGTGAGGATGTGCGGTCCAGTCCGCCGAGCAGCGTTTCCCAAGACTTGGAAACCGAGCGCACCGACCGCGAAGGACCACTTGGATACGAGCAGAAGAAGATATGGTCTGCAGTGGAGACCTACCAGGACCCTACGTTATGCAATCTTGCAGTCATCTTCAAAATAGCGGGCCAACTGGATCTGATCAAGCTCGAACAGGCCGGTCAACAAGTAGTCCAACGGCATGAAATCTTGAGGACTAGATTTGAACAAGATCCGTCCTCCGGCGATGTAACGCAGTACGTTATGGCGCACAAGAGCACTCGACTAAGCGTCGATCCAACTATGACGCCGCAGGCGGCTTTCGATGCCGTTCGCTCTCATGCTTTTGATCTTAGTGCTGGAGAGACCATGAAGGCGATCGCTGTCCCGAATGAAGGCCATGTTTTCCTCGCGATAGCGTGGCATCATCTTGTCTTTGATGGTTTCAGTCCAGTACCGTTCCTGCGAGACTTAAACATTGCCTACTTTGGCGGAACTCTACCACGTCTGAAGTATCAGTATCTGGACTTTGTTCATGATCAGTTGCAAAAAGTCTCTCAAGTCCAGGACCGTTTGGCGTACTGGACTTCAGAATATCGACACCTACCGAGCACACTTCCTCTGTTCCCATTCGCGAAGACAAAATCACGTCCAACGACATCGTCACAGAGACCGAAGCCGCGACCGACTGTCGAAAAAACGTTGTCCGCTCATCTTTGTGCCGCTATCAGGAGCGTTGCTCGAAATGTAGGTGCCACCCCCTTCCATGTTTACTTGGCCGGGCTTCAGGCCCTTTTCTACAGCATGCTGTCCGTGCAAGACGTATGTATAGCGATCCAGGTCAACAATCGCGAAGCAGAGTCCGACGACAATATCGGAGAATTCGGGGATCTCTTGCCCATCAAGTTCCAAACGCAGGACGATTTCGCACAGCAGGTTCGACATACCAAGGACAAGCTGCAAGCAGGGCTGCGAGCTAATATACCACGTCAATTCATCATGGCCGCTCTGGAAGGACCGAAATTGCATCGTCATGGGTCGCTCTATCAGGTTTCAGTCAATTACATGCCTAGTCCAGTACAGGACATAACGCTAGGTGGGCATAAAGCCGAACTCTTGAACTACAATCGGGTCGGTGGATACGATCGCGACCTCGATTTGGAGTTGCAGGACGTCGGCAACGGCCGCATGCTCTTGGTTCTGCGAGGCCGGCAGGACTTGTATGATGAAAGTGGCATACATACACTATTGACTGTCTATGAGCGCATTCTTTCAATGCTCGTAGAGGACACGGCGCGATCCGTCTCGGAGCTACCTATATCCTCCGCACCGGGCGACGATCTGTCCTTACGTGAGTAGAGTTGTAAGATAGCGATAGCGCCTCAAAATACCCACTTTAACATCAACTCTCACCTCAACCGCCAGAACGCATCAACCGCCTCATCTACATATACAAACTTGCCGTCGCACAAATATCCCTCTTGATCAACTCCCGACACGTCTGCATCTTCGTGAACAGCGTCGGATCCCCAATAATCCTTGCCGCATTCTTCACCTCTCGGCAGGTCTCGTCCAATCTCGTAATAACTCTCACAATCGTGCCCTCCAACACATCCGTCAAATCCGTGATTCTCGAAAAAGGCATTCCTCTCGCCCATTCGTATACAACTTCGACTAAACCGAATCTTGGACGAGAGACAAAGTCGTTGCTGTCATCTGAAGAGAGGATGACTTGATGGAGTGTTTGGTACTGGTTGACTTTTTCCGCGATGGAAATGATCATTTCTTGACCTTTTTCGAGTTGCGGAGTCAAATTGGGGACTGCGTCTGTTTTTTCCTGGAAGACGAATGATGAGAGTAAAGCGACGATTTCTTCTGGTTCGTAATCTGCCAAGACATTTTCGAGAACGAGTTCTGTGAGGACGAGTTCATCTGCTGAGTGAATCTCACAAGCGACCTTTCCTTTGAGTTCTACGCGGGAGTTTGAATCGATGAAACCGAGGTCTTTGAGGACTGAGATGCGTTGTTCGTAGTCGGGGAGGAGTTGGAGGTTTTGATCGGACATTAGTTGGCGGATTGAATTGATTTTGTCGCGGATGATCCATTGGTCGTGGGCCATGGCGAAGTGTTTGGGGAGGTTCGGGCAGTGGATGCATTCGCGGTCGGAGGCGATTGTGGCTGCCTGGGAGCGTTGGTCGAGGAGGGTGCGGATGTTCATGTCTTTGAGGTATTTGTAGTAGTCGAGTTCGTTCCATGTTGAGGAGGTCCAGGAGGAGCAGGTGGTAAAGAGTTCGGTTTTGGCTTTGGCTAATGCGTCTGGGTCGCGTTGCAGGACGCCACTGACATCCATTTGAATGTGTGATCCTGTCAGGGCTTCGATGTTGTCGAGAGGTATCGTGACTGTGCGCAGCTGCATTTCGTTCTCTGATTGTGGAAGGTCGATGAAGCGACGGCGAAAGCGAGGTAGGAACGGTAAGAAGTCTGCGTCCTGTCGCTTGCGCTGGTTGCGATATAGCACTTCCAGCACTTGCACTGTTGGAGGAGATCCTTTGCTAGCGCCGTCCCGAAGCAAAACGCCAGCTGTGCGAACATTATTGCGTCCTTTGAAAACGATCAAGCGCTTAGGCTGAAACATGCGACGACCGACAGGCGTGGACAGCATCATCAGATGAAGACTGGCAGTAAGCTTTTCAAACTCGACAGCAGCGGCGTGGCATGCATCAATGTCCTTGTCACAAATGTCGCAAGGCTCTCTAACCACTTTTTCGAGGTCTGCTTCTGACAACTTGATCTGCTTCTGATGCTCAGGCAGGAGCGCTTGAGTGGCATTCTCAGAGAACGATCGCTTGATCATCTCTTCGATCTTGAGTGCCTCCACGCGTAGCAAGTTCAGAATCATATTGTAGGTCAGGCGGAATTGTGACCTCAGCTTCGTTGGCTCGCCCAGCATCATTTGTCGCAGACGACCAGCTGGAGGGGCTTCATCTGCTCCAGGACTGACCAGTATGACGTACCCAACAGTATCGAGACCTCTTCGTCCAGCACGGCCAGCCATCTGCGTGTACTCTCCAGGTAGGAGATCTCGGAAGGACTTGTTGTCATATTTTCGGAAGCCAGAAAATATGACTGTCCTGGTTGGCAAGTTCAGTCCCATAGCAAAAGTCTCGGTTGCGAACAAGACCTTGACGAGAGTCTTGGAGAACAGAATCTCGACGCATTCTTTCACAATTGGAAGCATTCCGCCGTGATGCACTGCGATTCCTCGCGAGAGCAGTTCCCGAGTTCTCCGGATTTGAGGCAATGTACGATCGTCCGGCTTCAGGCGTGCCAGTGATTTCTCCAGAATCATGTGGATGGCACTCTTCTCAGCGGCCGTACAAAAGTCCAGATTCGAGAGCGCATCTGCGTTCTCCTCACAGCGCTTCTTCGAGAACACGAAGATCGTGCATGGTAGCAGATCTTCCTTCCTCAAGTGCTGTACAAGATGCACCCAGATGTTTCTGTCCTGTGCTGCAGTGGTTCGGCCTCCACCACGTCCGGTGCGAGCAATATTGCCTTGGCCGCGAGTCGCGGGTGCACCTCGCCCGCGCTGCTGTGGTCCGCCGCGCTGATTGCCGCCACCTCGCTGCTGGCCTCCACGGCCTTGCGGAGCGCCACGTCCGCCTCGCCCACCACGACCTGCTGCGACTGCTGCTTCCTCCTTCTCCTTTGCTTTGGCCTCTGCTGCGATGATCTTGTCTCGCCCACTCAGGGCATCGTTAGCGTCCTTCCAGCCCTTTTCAATGAAGCTCTTATTTGCATCGACAATTTTGAACATCTTTTTATCTGCCCACAGGTAGTGCTCAAGCGGTACAGGACGCTTGGGTGTGGAGATGACATAAATGTCCTTCTTCTTGGTTCGGCCCACCCATGAAGCGAACTCGTAAGTGTTTGGAACAGTTGCAGATAAGCAGATCAAGGTGACATGCTCCGGCAACATGATGATGACCTCCTCCCATACCACACCGCGCTCGGAGTCATTGACATAGTGGACCTCATCAAAGATGACAAACTCAACGTCTCGTACCAGATCTGCTCCGCGATAGAGCATACTTCGCAGAATCTCTGTCGTCATGATCAGACAGCTGGCTTCGGGCCTAATCTGCACATCTCCAGTCAGAATGCCAACATCATCAAATTCCTGTCTGAAGTCTCGAAACTTCTGGTTGCTAAGTGCTTTGATCGGCGAAGTGTAAATGGCCTTGGTCATGTGCTTAGCTGCAAGCGCGATGGCATATTCTGCGACTACAGTCTTGCCGGCAGATGTGTGAGCTGCAACGAAGACAGAATCGCCGTTCTCCAAGTGGTAGACAGCCTCCTTCTGGAAAGTGTCCAGCTCGAATGGCCATTCTCGGGCCATTTCAGGCACAAGTTCCCGGAAGTTCGTGATGTGGCGATTAACGTCAACCATATGTGCCCATTCTCGCCCGCCTTGCTTGTTACGCGCAACTGCGAGTGGACCATGTGCAGCCAAAGCTGGGAATTCCACAGGCAGGAGTGCATCGAGCTCTTCTTCGCCGTCCTCATCATCTTCATCAGCTTCTCCATTCTCCTTTGGAAGTGGCACTCCGTTCTGAAAAGCCTCGGGAACGTCAGACTGCTCATCGAGAACTTCTTCGACTTCCTTGGCAGCCTCGTCATCCTGCTTTGGCTTTTCGTTGACACGCAAACCTCTGGAGAACCCCGGCGGGACTTCGAGCAAGCCACCCTCTGCTGCAAAGTTGATAACCTTGTTTAGCTTGTTGGATTTCTTGGCATCTTTCGCGCCTTGCTGCTGCTGGATGAATTCGTCTTCGTATGCGGCGGTCGCTTCTACGGCATCAAGGCCGCCGGGTGCAAATGGGTAGAACCCTGCGGCGCCTCTAACGAAGTCGGCACGATTCGCTGGCTTGCGGAGAAGTGAAGTCGAGTTCTTTGCAGTTGCACTGTTGGCTGGCACAGTCACTTCCTTGTATCCAGTGACACGTCCTTCGAGACCTTCCCGCGTGAATCTGATGATCGTCCTCGTTTGAGTTGGGCCAAGTGCGAACAGCTCATTGTAGTTCGTAGGTGCCTCCCACCGCTGCTGTAGGCGGTCTAGCCATTCTGGACTGAATGAGGTCGACGGAGTGAGGAATTGACGTTCGAGATCAGCCTTCACTTCTTCCGGCGACTTTCGAATGCGTTTTCGTGGCTTGGCTTGGTCGAGCAAGTCGTCAATGTCTTCGTGCACATTTTCCGACGACAGTGACAGTCCTTCCAGCGCTGTACTCAGCCCGTCCGCCATCTTCGTCGGGGATAATTCGATGTGTTGGTGGGGCACTTGGGCGTTGTTTGGTGACGTTGAAGACGGCAAATGAAGCGAGCCAAGACTCGGTCTTGGCAGTCGCGTCCTGCTGCTTCTTCACGCGCATACCTTGACTTTCCATCTACTGCTCATCCTTTTGTCTTTATGGAGCATCAATGTCATGGAATCAATATTGACCCGAGCAAAATCTACTGTCATCTACAAACTTCCCATAGCTTGTCATGGCTCCCGCGCATTCTACTACAGAAAGACCTCTCACTTCAGCCCTCCCGAAATCAAGATAGACTGCCCAGTCATATACCCAGTCTTCGCCAGCATCGTCACGACATTCGCACACTCCTGCGTCGTTCCAGCTCTACCGACCGGGATGTTCTTCACATCGCCCGGCGTGCCCTTCAAAAACTCCTCATCGGGAATCATGCCAGTCCCAGTAATCATCGCAGGCGCAACATCATTGCAAGTAATCCCATTCTTGGCCAACTTGATCGCAAGGTTCTTCGAGAGGCCTTGGACACCAGCCTTAGATGCTGAGTAGTGACAGCCATTGATTGATGTGCCGCCTGCTGCGATACTGGAGATGTAGATGATACGACCCCAATTCTTCTCCTTCATGTGTGCTACGGCGAGCTTGGTGAGAATGAAGCTTGCTCGAAGGTTGACATTGATCGTGTAGTCCCATTCCTCGATGTTGATGTCGAGGATATCCGAGGTACGTTTCCCATAGCCAGCGTTCGCCACCAGGATATCTGGTCCTTGGCCATGTTCGGCACGAACTTCATCATAAAGTCGCTTCAAGTCATCGTCCGAGGCCTAAACACATCTTCAGCGAGAGCCGGTCTGCGTAAGTCCGGACTTGCCCACCATGTCGGCTTTGTGGGCAGTGAGCTTGCGCCCATTGGCATTTGGCTTGAGTTCTTCTATCAATTGGTCGACTGAAGCTTTGTTTGACGAATATGTCAAAGCCAGAGCTGCTCCACTGGCGAACAAGTCTCGTGCACAAGCTGTTCCAATGCCGCCGCTTGCTATTTCTGGTCAGTCACCTGTCAATTCAATTCCGTGACGGGTGTCTCGAACCTCCGGTGATCAAGGCAAGCTTGCCGGCAATCTCATTGTCGACTGGCATCTTGATTGGAATCCTACTTCTAACAAATAACGAGAAGGGGTACAGAAAATGGATATAACACAATCTGCAATATCAATGTCTAGACATCGCAAGCTTGAGTTGCCGGCTACATGTGGAGCAGTGGGGGTGAGCCGTCGGTCCATTCATATGCCGAAAAGTTGATCGGCATTGTAGCTCTTTAGCTCAGGGTTGGCCTACACTTCACCAAAAGATGCACCATCTACAGCAGAGTCCGCACTGGCTCCATTACTCGCGACCGCTGAAGTCAAGAAGGTTACTGCTTGCCACGGTGGAACAAAGAAGACACTAGGATCTTGAATACGATGAGCTCTGCCGAGGTGATTCGAATGTTCTACGTATCTCGCATCTCCTCCTTGACGGGCCAATCTGAGGCATCCTATCAGTGAAAATCACATGGGCAACAGGTAAAAGGCACCAGGAGACGCCAACGAGGGTGCAAGTATGCGACATTCTATTTGCTGCCCGACACTGCACAGCCTGCGGATGTTACCGTCGAGGCAGATCGCAATGAACATCAGTCCTATTGGGGAGCATATTATATGACTGCAAAGGGTGGCGTCTTATTGCCGTGAAGGATGACTTTCAGCTACTGGATCCGCAGGGTGGTTATAGTGTCCTTCCAGGTTCCCCAGCATGCTCCTGCATGCGAAGCTGCAAATACTAATCCCACTGATCTGTGCTTCTTGTGGCCGTTTGCCAAGTGCCACACCTAGTGCGGAACGAGTGATACTGTCTGGAGTCTCAAAAGAGCGTGCCACGAGGGCCGTCAATCCTCGGCCAAAATCCGGGCATGAAGCTGTTTAGCTCGCACTCCTGAAGCGAGACCACCTTGAAATCCAACACGTTTGGACCGTTTTTACGAGCTCGGAGGGCATCGACGAGCTTCTGAGGAGTAGTGCCCTCCGACGTCTTAGCAAGCATCCAGGAACCGTCGTTGTAAGGTCGCAGGTAAGATTCATTATGTCTCATGATATGACATCGGACTCTTCTGGCGAACGAGAACTCGATCGGTGGCTGAGTGATGAACATCCTGAAACAGGAAGCATATTCTGGCAAGTCGAGCAATGGAAGTTGAAGATAGGCGCTCGTGTTGTTCAACAACTCGCGAAACTCCAAACGACAGATGATGAGTGGATTGAACGCGAGGCCAGACTTCTTGATCGCGCCTGTCTCTCCATCAAAACCCCACTTCTCAGCGAGCTGTGCGCTTATTCTGCCGACCGGCACTGGTTTGACCGGGGTCAGATCGGGTCCATAAGGAACTATCTCGACATTGGTGTCCTCCGCGTCGCCGGGAATCAGAAAGAGAGCCTTGCGGATGCGAGTCGAAGAGTCTACGGCTCGCTTGCAGTCTTTGTTGATTCTCTGAGACAGAAGCAGGTCCTTGATCGGGAGTTCCAGAAGAATCGCTTCTAATAGCTCGCCGATGGCGAAGACTCGAGCCGCCGCCATCTTGCGGGCGCTGCAAATTGATACGTTAGATTCGATGGTGTTGTGAAAGGACCAGGAGAGAAGCGACCTACTCCTTAGTGTCGATGCACGGTGTGTGCGAAGTGCTAGGTTTGTAACACAGTGTTGTTGTTCGGAAGACGGAAATGAGGAGACGACCGTAAGACGCAGCGAGCATTTATCTTCACATGCACGCCAAGCAAGCAAAGAATGAGCGGCACGGGCAGCACCTTTGGTGAGCCGTGACAATCGAAGTGAAGAGGCATCGTGGCGGCGTTCTCTGCCTGCCGGTAAGGGACAATGAGTAGCGTTTGTAGAGATTGATTGGTTTCGAGTCAAGGGAGATCTCAGAAAAAGACTGTCACGCACGGAAATTTCAAGTGCGACAGCACGTTCGCGCGCTTCAAATTGCCGTGACGTTCTCGATTTTACGAGAGTGCAGCCTTTGATTTTGGAGTGCTATGTGCTCCAAGTGTTTGGAAGCTCTGGCTCACGCATGTTGCGCAGCGGGGACCGCAAAATGCTGCACTCTCATGATATCCCATGCCCACTTCTCCCTCAACAGCATTCTTGCAACTATGCCTCCTAGTCTTGCATCGAGTCGCCCAACTCGCAGCAAGCTGGCACGAGATGTAATAGCAATTTCCAGATTCTGTAAATCCCATACTTCATAGCTCACAGACGTATAGTTCGAACCAATTTTACCTCCGCCTCCAACTCTCAGGATCCTCCAGTGTGCACTCGATGAGGCATAGCTTGTGGAAACTCCGGTTATACTTCATCTTCTGCCCCTTCCCCAGCTCCTCTGTGGCAGTCGAGACGAGCCTGGCGAGCTTGCGGACAGTACTGCCCTCGATCGACCGAGGAACCGAGCACGACTTCGAGTATCCCCCAAATCTCCCGTCGGGATTTTCTTGCCCACCCCAGTAGAACTTGACCATCGGGAACTCGATCGGCGGCTGGGTTGTAAGCATTTTGAAGCAGGATGCATACTCTGGCAGGTTGAGCGTTGTTTCGTACAGAATGGCCATAAATGGATATGAGGGGCTGAGTTGAAGATCAAGGACCAATAGTGGATTGAAGGCGACGCCAGAATTCTTCATCACGGCTAGGTCCTGTCCAAAATCCCATTTCTTAGCCTGTTCCGCGCTCCAATTTCCTGGAATGACGCGTCCGGGGTGAGCGCGTCGCCGATCAAGTCTCCTCTTTTCGGAAGTCTTCTCATCAGCATCCCCTTCATCAGAACTCTCCTTATCAGAACTTTCTTCATCAGAATTGTCCTCATCGCCCTCATCGTCAGAACTTTCGCAGTCTGAATCTGAAAATGGGCATCGATCCCACTGAGATATGATGTCGTCGACATTTGGTATCCTCAGGAAGTCCCGGAATGAAGAAGAGTGCTTTCTGGATGCGACCCGACGAATCCACCGCTTCTTTAAAGGCTCTGTTGATTCTCTGAGAGAGCAGAAGGTCTTTCATCGGCAGTTCCAGAAGAATCATTTCGACGAGTTCGCCAATGGCGAAGACTCGAGCAGCAGCGGCCATCGCGCGGTCACCGTCACTATCTACAGTCAGTCATGTTCGAGTGCGCTGCGGAAATGGCGACAGAACGACTTACATTGCGTTGGCGACACCGCGGCGTTCCTTGCGGGTTGGTTCCGGTGAGCAATGTAAGATGAAGTCGCGCTGGCGACTGGTGAAGAAGGGTCGAGTGAAAGGCGCGCTTGGGGCTAGTCGGCGCCAGAACCCAATTCTGTTGTTTGAAGACGAAAGAGTGTCGACGACTGCTGAAGAAGTGTCGAGTTCAGCGGCTGTGATGCGCGTGGCCTATCACATGCGTGCCAAGCAAACGAACTCTGTGCGGAAGTGATGACTGGGGCGACTTGAGATGACCTGACTCATATTCTGCAAAGGCGACTGGAACGCAACAGGAGGGTATCTCGTCCAAGCAAATCACCACCCAAATACTTGACACTCACAACGCCGGCTTAGGCATCGTCTTCCCCTCCTTCTCCCACCCCTTTACCCTTCTTGCCTTCGCCTCCCTCACCAACCTCGCCGCCTCCTCAAACTCCACAGCCTTCAACTGCTTAACATCCACTTCTTCCTCCTTCCCACTCTTCGCCGCAATTCTACTGCCCCTCGTCAGCAACCCCTCCCTCTCCTTCTCATCCGCACACTTCCTCGCCCAATCTCCCCAGCTATGCACACACTTCTTCCCAGTCGCCAGATGAGGCAATAACATCGCGAAACAATGCGGCATAGCTTCATACCATTCGAAATGTACTTTCACGCCTTGTTCCGCAGCACGTCTCGCAACGACCAAACTCTCGTCTGTGAGAAGTTCGTCACCGAGGCACATCCATAATGGTGGTGAATTAGACCAGTCGGTTGCAAGGAGGGGTGAGGTGAGTGGATGGTCGAGGAGACTGAGATCGCAGAAGAGGTCGCCTCGTGGAGGGTCGGCAGGCCAGATTCCAGCTGGGTCGCGAGGGAAGCGAGAAACGGCATCGTCATGGTTTGCAGGCGGAAGATAATCGGTTTTGCCATTGGCCGTGATGCTAGGCATAGAACGAGCTATGTCGAACCAGCCTGAGTTTGCTGAAGCACCGGCTGGGAGGGGGACATGAACGTCTTTGCCGTGGAATCGAATGAGAGGGACACCAGTCGATGAGCGGTGAAGTTGTAGAAGGAGCTGAAGGAGAGCGAAGCTGAGATTTCCACCTGCAGAGTCGCCTGCAAGCACGATCTTCTCTGCTGGGACTGCTTCGTGAAAAGATCCTGAGGGTGGATATAGCAAAGACAGATAGACCTGAAACGCGTCCAAGAGTTGACCTGGGAAAGCTGTCTGCGGAGCGAGACGATATCGGACAGAACACACTCTCCCCTTCGACTCCTTTGCCAAACGACTTGTAAGAGCTCGATGCGTTCGTGGATCGCAAAGATAGTATGCTCCGCCATGCAAATACAGAAATGTAACATCGCTCGTCCGCGTAGGCTCAGCCATCAAACGCTTGTACTTCTCCTCTTCACTGATATCGGGCAGAGGTTCATCCTTTCCGGCATCTGGCCTATACCCAGTCCATTCCACCTCAACATCCGTCGACTCAGGCTTCGTATAGCTCAACTCCTCTTTATTCGGCGCCATATCATCCACAGCCTTGAATACAGCATTCCTCAACCCAGGTGCCTCACTCCCCTCTTCATCACTAGCCGGCGGCTTTGGCATAGTAGCATCCGCGATCCAAGTCTTGCCCTTCTTTCCCGGCTCTTTGATCGTCTGCGCTTGCACTTTCGATATCGCTGGGATCTTTTTCTTGGTACTGCCGTTTGGCCCACCACTCATCATGTCCTTAAGCACTTTGACTGTGATCTCTGTTCGCAAGTCCCAGTACTTCGAAGTAGGACTGAGCCCGAAAGTATGTTGCGCAGCGGCGTACGAGAGTCCTGGGATCTGTGGCGCCAGGAACTTGACCACAGCCATTGGGGAGTCCATCGTGGGCGATTTGTCGTTTGCCTGATTCAAAGTGAGAGTGGCGTCCAAGGCGCGTCGCCTGTGGTCTTTGAGCGGAGTGTATACAATTGCAGGGGAGGGGCGATAGACCTAGAAGAGCGCGAGAGATATAGCGAAATCAGAAGAAACCTTACCGTATGCGCAAACGAGCAGCCAGGCACGCGTCCTGTTCACATGCTCATGCTTGATGTCCGTCTACGATTAGTGCGCGGGTGGGAAGTTGTCCGATCTCTGGCACAAGTCAATTCGTTCGCTCCGACTTCGTACACGTCCGAGCAACGTCATGCCGAGGCAGCGCGTGGCGCCGACATGAGACATCGTTGTTACTTGCCGAGTGTACACGTCCGGGAAGTGGCTGTTCAGAAAATGTGGGCAGAACGACAGATACTGCAAGTTGGGGCATGGCCGGTCTGTATCGTTCGCGGCTCTGTGCTGGTGGGCGCCCCCTGCTAGAAGCTCAAGTCATGAAACAGAACAACGAATTTGGAGACCATTGTTGGTGTGCTAAACCTCTTCCATTTTTTATTGTCATTATTTCATCTATGCATACAATCCCCATTGCCATTCTGATCGTTTTGGGATATTAAAAACTCCGCCCTCGTTCTTGGTGATATTACAGCCGAGGAGGCGGAAACACGCACCCTCCCATCCCAAGACAATTTGGTCCTCTAATTCCCCTGGTAAGACAATAGCCGAAAACTTTTGACTGTTTTTGGTGTTTGAAACGCTTTCTTCTGCTGGCGGCCAAGATCCTCATGGATTGTGAGATAAGGAGAGCCAATGAGTGTGATGTTGCAACCCTTGATCTGAAGGGAAGGCACAAAGGCGTGATAGAGAGTGTACGTCGCAGAACTGCGCAACAGAAGATGGATCAACGCCTGTCGGGGCTAGCCATCTGTTGCGCAGGACTCCCGTGGACTCGCAGATTTGACTGGTGTAGTCTGTCGGATTTCCGACGCAGCTCGTCTCAGCGTCATGACTTCGCTCCGGTTCTTGATGCTGAACCCTACTGCAAATTCCGCCCACGCACCTATGAGGGCTTCATCAGCTTGGAAGGGTCAGCGCCACGGTTGAGAATCTCCTCAGTGAGCAGCTTCTCTTTCTCCTGGTATAGCAGCTTGTAGGCATGACGAATGGTGCTGTCGCTGACTTTCGCAACGTTCATGATGTCCTTCGGAGACTTGGGGTTACCCATGAGCATGCTTGCCATGAAGATGCAAGCAGCTGCCGAGGACAGTGGTGAACGACCTGCGAGCGCTCCTGTCTTGGTCATGACAGTAGCCAGAGCGGTAGCCACGTTCGTGCTTCGCTGATCCATATCGAGCTGGCTGCAGTAACGCTGGCACAGGTCGGCGGGATCGGCGGTCGTGGTGGTGACGCCCTGGCCATAGACTAAATTGTGTCAGCACTGCAAAGATAAGGGTAATGAGCAATGTTGAACGCTTACCGTCAGGGGCAGCATTGGGCTTAGCAGCATCAGCCTTAGCCTTGTTGCGCAGAAACTCATTCAGGAGCTTGTAGATGCGTCCGATCTCCTTCTTGGAGACACCAGTGAGCTCCATCATCTCCCTGAACGACCGGCTAAGGCCATTGCGACGGCAGGCAAAGAATATGCATCCAGCGATCAGAGAGTCCTGACTCTTGCCTTTGAAAAGACGACTCTCCTCAGCATCCTTGTAGATGTGCTTGGCACTATCAGACACGCTACTCGGAAGCTGCCAACCATCGCACAATGCACCAATCTGCTTGTAAGCCTGCAACAGACTCTTGTTTCCCTTGTCCAGATTTGCCTTGTTCTGAGCACGATGAAGATCCTTCGCGCGCATGCCACCATCTCCGAATGCGATGTTGGTGTTCAGCTGTGCGCCGTTGAGCAGAGCGTTCGGACCATCTCCGACACGACTGGGATCATCGTTGCCCTGGTCGTCATTCGAGAAGGTACGCCATTCGCTGCTCGTGTCAATCACGCGCTCCTGCAGTACGAGGCCGCAGCTCCCGCAGATGAGGTCGCCGCTGGCATGATCCTCACGGAGATCGGGTGGATCCTCGCGGCAGTCCTTGCAGATGAGGCGAACGTTCAAGTTCTCGCGCCACTCGTCATCTTGCGGCGGAGCCATGACGGGGTCGGGTACCGCGCCCGGAGAAAGGACTTGTGTCATCAAGGCTAGAGGCTTGCGCACTGTGTAGCTCTTCTTGATCGAATCCTCGAAGCGTGCCGTTGCACGCTTTCTGATGCCTTTGGAGCTCTTCTGGAGCTTGTAGTTTTTGGCAAAGCAACGAATGAAGAGTGGGGAATGCGTTTTGGCGGTAGTGACGAGTGAAGCAGAAGCGACCGCGACTTCAAGCGTGAGGTCGCAGCTAAGGACCCACCAGAGTTAGCGCATACGCCAGAATGTGGTTATGGGAGGAAGATGCGGAGGAGAGGTCGATGTGACGAGTTAATGCGACGCGGTGAATGTGACGCGGTGAATGTGATTGCGACTGGGTTCTTTGTGCGCGCGACACAAAGGCGCAAACAGGTCTAGTTCTACGAAGGAATGCGGTGCACGTACCCTCACACTCCGTTGACGGGCGACGAACGAACCGATATTCGGTTCTGGTGCGCGTACTCGAGTCGAGCGAGCGACGGTGCGGAGTGAGAGGATGCGGTGGTGAGGGATGCGCTGCAAAGGCCGGCCGTTGACCAGTGAAGGTGTCCGTGAGAATTTGCGACGAGAGTCAAGCGGTATGACGGGTGTCGCAGGTCTCAGTAGACGGCGGCCGGTAGATTGTGCGAGTCTCGCGAAAACCAGTTGCCAGCAACTCGTTTGATGCAATGGTGATGTCTGTGGTTTCGGCGGCGAGACGGGCGTTCTCTGAGGCAGGGAGCGGTGGAGGGTGGAGAGGTTGTCGAGGGTGAAGAAGAAGTGGATGGCGACGGCAAGAAGAGGCTGAGTTGACTGCGAGCCGAGAAAGTGAGTGTCACGTGACGCGAGAACTTTGTGGAGCAAGAACGACCCGAGCTTGCACGACTTCACGGCCGCGAGCATTGAGAGCACCCCCATTGCACCTCATTCACCACCGCTCACCATGCAGGCAATCAGAGTCTCGGTATGTCCGCACCGCTGACATTGTGATGCAGCCTGCTGACCACCTCCAGCGCAACGCGCTCGCCCGAGCTGCGACCAAGCAGAATGCCGTCTCCTTCCGCCGCACCTTCATCGCGACTCCAGTCCGCTCGGGTACGATTCCAACACATCCCAACAGCATTCCACACGTAGCCTGACTAGTTACCAGCCGATCTTGTCCAGGACATGTACTTGAAGGAGCTGAAGGCATACAAGCCAGCTCCATTGAAGGCCAACGACGCCGAAGGCCAAGTGCAAAAGTTCGCCGTCCCAAAGCCACCACAATCCCCAGAAGAGGCAGATCTCCAGAGCGGCCTCCAAGAATACGAGCAGTCGACTCCAGAAGTCCAGGGCGCGTCGAGCGATGCCAGCGCAGCACCCGTTGAGCAGGATTGGTTTGTCGAGGAGGAAGAGGCCGAAGCGCACCACTAGAGCGTGTGGGCACACGAGGCGGGGTGGATATTGAGGAGGCATGTAACATACTACAGTGAAGCAAAGAGCCAATACCAGTTGAGATGTACATGTGGGACACAGAGGTGTTGTTTTGATCCCTTCCACAAGCCCGCGCTATGTGCGCCAGGTAAGGAGTCTTTTGGGGTGCTCACTAGGTGCACAGTTGGTTTTCGGGTCGCCCCCAGATACTGTCCTTCGCAGCTCGGGGGCAACATCCAGCATACGGTGCTGTGATTGTGCCAATAGCTCGACGTCTCAGGAACCGATCACGTGATAAGACAAGAAGAGTGCAGGAATGTGCCGCTCCATAGGCAGGCTCCTCCCATATGCAAGAGCACTGGCCTGTGCCATATCTTCGCACAAAACATCTGAAGCTCAGTCGCCTTTCGTAGCAGCAAAAGCACTGGCCAATACGGAATGGAGGTGGTCTTACCCGATTCCCGAACCGGCTGTCGATATATCCTTTCTTTGCCGGAAACCTGTTTGCAAAGTGATGCTTTGCTATAAGCGAAACCCAAACTCAGTACCTAGCAGGTAATGAGACAAATATATTACCCGAGATAGGAGTGAGATCTCTTAAAAGACCTAGTTTGCTTTTAGGCTCCGAAATCTCAAAGCTGACATCCGAACAGTACGCTTCATGACACGAAAGCCGTCGACATCCGCTCACTTGACACACAACAAGACCTATATAGACACATAATGAAGTAAGATTCGCGAGCCTCCAATTCTCGCTTCACTACTTTAGAAACAGTAAAGTCATCCGACTCCGAACGTACAGAAAAATCGTTCAGATACATCATCACAATGAGGACCATCTTCTTCCTCTCAGCTCTCCTCGCCTGCACCTCAACGATCTCCGCCTTACTCTACTGCTGTCTTCCCGGAACAATCGATTTAGGACTCACGTGCCGTCCAGAAGCAAAGATCAAATGCGTAAGTCTTCATGTGCATCGTACTTAATCCACCTCATCGTAGCTTCAAAATCTACTCCTTGGCATCGGAAAATGCCACGAGCTAGGCTTGTTACTAATTGTCGTTCCATCCTTTAGTGCTCTAAGAACACTTACAAAAGCTGCGCGAACCGCGGTACTTTTACGGAAGTCGCGTATAACATCGACCTTAGTAACGTTGGCTGCAAAGGTGGTGGAAAGTTGGCCTGTGTTTTGTGAGGGTGTTTGCGGAGTATACCAAATGTCAAAGTTTGGTGCGAGAAGAAGTGATCAAGCAGAGGGTGAAACGAGTGTGATTTGCAATACAGAAGTGACTCCAAAAAATGCTATCCCGCCATCCCAACCGCGCAAGATCTCAACACTCTATTTTGTCGCACGTGAGGCGTGATAAGGGCGTCCCCAAGAATGTCCTCACAGTGCGGTCACAGTACTTGGTAACGACAGTGAGAGCTCCGCACAAGAAGTGATCTAGCAGTTTCCTGGGTCGGCCCTTGAATGTCACGTTAGCACAAATATCCCTCAAGCCAGTCTCAATGACCACGAGAATCACTCACTTGAATCGCCATCCAGCAACAGTGGACTCTCCACCCTTACCACATCCGAAAATTTCGTTGGTGAGGCGGTTGTAGCAGTCGTCATTTCCAAGATCAAAGCCGGTGTTGGAGTTGAGGTTTTGCACCTCGAAGAGAAGTCCAAGGCTCCTGGAGCCGCTGCGAGGACACATGGATTTGGTCTGGCGGGGAGCGAAGTTGCCAGTGAACATGCCGCCGTTGGCGTAGCAGGCGTCCCAGACGAAGGAGCGGGCTTCTTCGGTGTTTGGCCAGTCGTCGCCGGAGCCGTAGCAGGTGGCACTGACGCCTCCGAGGGACATGATGCTGCCAATGGTGGCGAGGATGGTGGTGGTCTTCATTTTTGGTGGAGGTGTTGGAGTATTGATCGGGAAACGATTTTTAGATTTGTAATGGGATCTGAGAGTTTGGAGTGGCGATGAAGGCGCTGATGTCGATGTCAAGGCGCGCAGAGCTTGCCTCTTTTATACCTTTTCAATGGCAAGCTGCCTTTGGACCGGTATCCATGTCTCGTCCCAGGGTAAGCCGAATCGCTTCACACCGGCGCCAATGTGTCTCGTTCCATATTCAGCCGAGTCATTGAGCGCAATGCCCACCTGGCAATCTGTACACATTGGGCTCCAGGCCCTCCGTTACACGTATTCGCTTGTCTAGTCCTTGTTGGGAAGGTGCTTGCCACCAATGAAATTCGTCCCGCAATAGTATGCAGCAGTGAACTGCAAGAGGCTGAGAGCTGGAGCCCCATGGAACGGTTCAGCTTGCACAGTATAGTAATATTTCTTGGCGACCCAAGAACGCCAAGTATTCCTCAAAGAGAAGTAGGTGGTACTGCACGATCCTTCGAATGACTTAGAGAGGCTGACGAGCTGCACAAAGCTGGGTTGGCCTTATATTGGAATGACTCCACTCGGGTCATCGAACAGCCGGGTCAAAGACCACAGTTGTACTAACTTGAGGTACAGAGTCTAGAAGAATGCTGCTCGTGTAAGAGGGGCTGCATATGCGCAAAAGAGGGTCCTGGATGGTTCGAGATTGTGTCGACGGGCAATCTTGTCCGTTTCTCACCGATTTTATTTCCAGGTTTCCTTCCTGTTTGAGCTTTCGTGTTGCCTGACATCAGCCAATCCTCATGTCTGAGCCTCAAAATTATGGATCTCGTGTTGTCTCCAGAGAGCAATGACTGCATTTACGAGTGTCGCATCGCGGACATGATGGTGTTGCGGAGATGTGCCTTACTTCCAGCGCTGTGCATGAGAAAGCTCTTGCGTCTGCGACATCGTGCGTGCCTGCGTAGCACAGCCTTGATTCATTCCGCCGTGCTTGTGCGGACTTAAGAGCTAAGCTCACCGGTCTTCCGTCAGCTGAGACCAAGTTCAAGTGAACCCGAGCGCAAGCTCATGAAACGATTTCTCATTCCGGTCTTGCGCTACCATTCTTCACATTTCCAATTAGCGAATGAGTGCCAATGGCATCGTGATCTTGGTTGTGACGAGAAGTGCGAGTGGTCTCGAAATTTGCTATGGTGTTGCCACTGCCTGTCAGGCTCGTTCCCTATGTGGACGCTTCTATGTGCAAGGTCAGTTTTCACGCAGCAATCAGCTTTTGGCAGCATGCACTTCAAACATGCGCAGCACAGCAAGCGATATGATCGGGTTGCCCATGATAACGTCGTGCAAACCATACTTCAAGATCTCTTCTCGGAGCACACCATACTCCGTCCTCCATTCTACCACTGTCCCCGCATATCCGAGATCAACCTTTAGCTTGGACTTCGCCTCATCCAGCTCCGCATAAGTAATGCCCTGCGCTTGCGAGGCGTTCACCGCATGCCAGAACAATTGCGGAGTATGCGCCCAGGGAATATCATAATCATCCTCGGCATGGAGAATCGTAATTTGATACGGCATTTTGTGCACCTCATTAGTCTTCACATACGATGCGATTCGGTCTCGGGTTGGCCATTTGTCCCGAATAAAAGTTTTCAGATAATCGAAAACTGCAGGAAACTTGGCCACTGGGCCAAGGATGGGTACTGTGCCTGCGACACTGTATGTCGAAACCAGCGTGGGAACATCCACAAAAGGTGCCGTGAGTACGTGGCCGACGAAAGTGATAGGAGGTTCTTGTTGGGCATAGTGTTCTGCAATCGCAATGTTTACTGCTGTTCCCAATGACTGACCATACATCAAGATTCTGGAAGGAGGGATTTTGGCAACGTGTAGTGCCCATTCAACCACAGAGATAGCATCAATTATAACGCTTCGCTCTGTTGGGACGCCTTTACTTCGCCCGAAGCCCCGATAGTCGAATGTAAGGACGTGGATCTTGTCGGGTTTCCCAGCAGAGAGGGCACGGTAGTTCGGACAACGATAGCCGGAACCTACAGTGCCTCCAGCTCCATGGAAGTGGATTATCAGAAGAGCTTCAGGATCAATCTCGAGCAGGCTGAAAGATTTGCGAGTGGTGATGTCCAGTGCGAAGCCAGATGCATCTTGTAGTAGGTCTTGTTCGTTGCGTCGGTATATCTCAACAGGAAGGATGTGCCATGCGTATATGCTGCCGCCGCCAGATGAGGGTATCTCGAAGGGAGTGACCTGGTTATGAAGGAATCCAAAAATCTCGGGGAAGTTGAGGTCCTTGGACCAGGTCATCTGGATGGCATGGAGATAGACCACATGGGCTTGGAACCAAGATGTCGTGAGAAGACCCAGAAATCCGAGATATAGGGTTGCAAGGGAGCCAACTGTAATTGTGGCATATTTCACCACTTGCATGAACATCTTCGAGGAGCGAATGTTTCCAGTACAGTACAGGTGAGATCCTGCTCGAGCTGCAAAGCGAGTGCCATTTACTGTGGATGTTGTTGACTTGTGCAAGCGCTCGGTGAGAGTCGAGTCAAGGTTGCAGGCGCTGTGCGTGCCGCCCGGCTCGTCGGCTGCGGGCCGGCGGGCGGCTTCCGATTGGCAGTCGTCGACCAGGTTCTTCTTCTCTCCCCCTGCTTCCTCTGCCCACAAATGACAGACGACCGACAACACTGTCAGAATGCCTACTCGCCAATATGACACACCTAACTGGCTAGAAATTACGTCCATCGCAGGACTCGCACCCACACGCGTGATGCCACAAAGTCAGGAGGCCCGATCAGAGCCGCTCTGATCCCCACCGAATTATGGCCAATAGGCGTCTCGAGATATCTGCCGCTGTCGGTACTGCAGCGGCGCAGTAATGTGCACACTCACCTGAAACTTGGAAGAATTGCCATGGCGCGAACAGAGATGATGGTCAAGCACCACCGAGGAGACTCAATATCATCTCAATCAACAACAACGCTTTTGGCCGTCCAAGAGACTGCGATGAAGAGCGTGAAACTGTACCGTCGGTCCCAAGTCTGCAATCAAGAGGCACAGCGCAAGAAGTGCGTATTTGTTTGGACAGGCGCCCGCGACGTTATGTTGCAGGGCTATGAGCCTCTCGCTTCGCTGACATGTTCTAATAATGCATTGCCTGCAGCTCTGGGGCACTTCCTTTCTGTGCCGCACGTATGTAGCGTATTTACACTTTCCGCGCTTGCCTCCCGCTCGGACAATGGTATCATCATCGCTGGCCTGCACAACGTCAGACTCAGGCTGTTGCCATCCCGCAGAAGAGCAGCATGGAAGTCGGTCATCCGAACGACAACATCACGATGCCTACAGATCGCAATGGTCTTGTAGGCTGGGTCCCAGAGTCTCCGGGAAGAGGAACAGTCAGCCTACTCACGAGTTGCCTGGTCACGACCGCCCTATGCACTTGGGTAGTAATACACCCACGCATCGACGGAAGATGGAAGCGCCAGGTGCTACACAAGTTTGCGCTCTGGTCAAAAACAATATTGGCGCCTGAACTTATCGCAGTGGAAGCTGCACAGGAGTTCGTGCAAGCACAGACGATCGTGGAACGAGCAAGCAAGACCACGAACGGGGAGCTATGCCTGCTGCAAGCATTTTATATCGGCATGTTCGGCATCCGGTACCATACGCCTCTTGGGACGAGAATTCTCTGGCCCAACCAATTCTTGTGGCTTCTTGATCAAGGCCTTCTGAACTGGAGTAATCACGGTGCGTGGGGGCTGTCGCCAGCAACAATCAGCGATAAAGGCAACGCAGACGCTACGGTGAAGGTGTTTGCGCTCTTGCAGATTGGTTGGTTTGTCGTACAGTCTATCATGAGAACGGCGCATAAATTACCACTTGCGCCGCTGGAGTCCATGACGCTGAGCTACATACCACTGTTTGCGATGGCTTACGCCTACTGGTGGATCAAGCCCAAAGACATTGAGACGCCATCTGAAATTGAGCTGCCTTACATGAGTCAAAGCCAACGAGCCCATTTCGATTCAATGGCAATAAGCGATGTCTTTGATCGCGAGGGTACCAAGCAACAAGAGTCACTTTGGAACATTTGGACACTCACACCTCGCATGTTCGAACAAGAAGCAGCGGAAAAAGCATTCGAGGAAGAAGAGGACAAATACAATGAGCAAAAGCAAGAATTCTTTGATCACCTACACACATGCCCAGATCCTCAATGCGAAGAGAATGGGCATCAGAGGCCTCTGCCGCCACTGCGAAGGCGGGAAACCACTCTCGCACACTGGGATCCGTCACTGTATCACTCCAGAATTCTTTGGCCTGTTGCTTGCCTTGCCGGGATTTCATTTCCCGCTCTGCATCTCATTTCCTGGCACTCAATCTTCCCGACGCTGGTTGAGACTTGGCTCTGGCGAATCTCAGCCATAATCTCCATGGTTGCCATGTTGGTTTTCATGCAATTCGAGAAAGTCGTCTTCCGCTGGCGAGACCCACTCATGCTGATCAAGATACTTTCGCCCGCACTGTATCTGGTCACGAGGGTCATCATGCTGGTGGGCGCGTTTGCAGCGTTCCGTGCTGCGGACCCAAAGATCTACGATACGTATGTGATGTCGTCATTTTGGATGCATCTGGTGTGGAGGACCTTTTTCGAGACGGATGTTCAGCCTGACTCTGGGTATCTCGAAGCCAAGAGCGGCACGATAGAGTCACCTAGGTACCGACGTTGCACTTGGGGTTTTTCGTTGACACGAAGAGTCGAAACGCACTTTTGCTTGCCGTTACCAATGTATACGAGGGCACTGCGACCAGAACGTCTACCATACACTATTTGCCCTCTCTTACATGCTACAGTAGACCGCAACGCAATCTACACCATGCTGGAAGCGCGCCGGAGGGCCAGTGGCGATTCGGAATGTTCGGCGTCGGTCTCGAAATTGCCACGCTCAGGGAACGAACGTGTTCTACGAAGGCAAGTCGGACAGAGCATACCATCGTGTGCCGCAATACTCCCTGGCGCTTGTCTGCAGATACTATTCCTCCGTTGCGACACGTCAATGGCCTTGACAGCGCGACAAAGCTAGCCCAAAAGATCGCACTGCTTGCCAAGGAAAAGTATCTTTGCGCGATCTTCCTCAAACCTTAGCAATTTATTTTTCAGTGATACTCGGATATCTGCTGGACCTGGTCGCAGTTGTGTGATCATTCCATCTCCCTGGAGCGCGGAAGACGCTGCAAATTCGTACCAGTGGTGTACGCCGTACGTTTTCCGCAATTTGTGAACCATCATCACTTCTACATTACACCAAGCTCGTTGATAGTATTTATCATCTACCACACTGATAACCGCATCACATTGCGCTAGCAGCATGGGTAGAGCAGCTACACCAGACTCTGCATGTTCCGGGTCGATGCACGCGACATCGATCCAAACGCCCAGCTTCTGTGGATCCACAGAAGGGTGTACTGCTAGGAATTGTTCAATCGCCTGCAGAGTGTGCTGGTGCTGTGTGTTCACCTCGTCGTCAGGCTCACGAGCCCATGGATCGGTATTGATCCAGCGATAGGAAAAGAATAAGAAGAAGTTATCTGCAGTGGTCCTTGGACAATACAAATGTGTCAGTCCGGCATTCGATCGCGGCAACCTTCCGTGTTTGACCAGGTCGGAATACTTTACGTACTTGAAGGGATCGAACGCCCGACATTTCGCTGGATCTTTCGCAAGTGCCTCGGCATATATTCTCCTGACCTTCGACATGGCCTTTTCGCCAGCACCTATCAGCGCAGGATGCACTAGCTCGTGATAGATCTCGCGAAAATGTTTACGCAGTCTTGCTTCGCGGAGGCGCTGATGGATTTCGCCACTGGCTCTTTGCTCTAAATTGCTCCGAAGCGCCGTGACGACGATATTCTCAGCTTCGAGATCACCATTGATCACAGCGTAGTCCAACGCGGCACATCCATCCTCATCTGCGCGCTCGAAGTCGGCCCCGGCACTTGCCAGGTTCCGCAAGCACTGGCGATTGTGCTCGGATGGAGTCTTGCAGAACGCAACAGCGGGACTGATGCCATGATGATTGTTGAAATGCACCAGAGCTTCTTGATGTCTCCCACTCAGAAGCAGCGTCCGGCCGTATACGTAGTGCCATCTCGCCACTTCTTCGGCATCTGAATGATCATGCTTGATCAGCAAGAGGTCGAATTCATCAATCACGGCTTGCCTGTATCTCGACATGCCTTCTACATCCAACTCTGACTCGCAGAGGGCGTGTGCTCTCTCAAGCAATGCGAATGCTTGCTGCCACTGGCCTTTTTGAATATGTTCACGACTTTGCGCCAAAAAGTCTTCCCATTGTCGCATACTCTCAACGAGCACCGACAGTCGACGCGGAGTCAGCCCAGGAACATCACGAACTTGTATGTGCTCTGCTACTTTGGCAGGACCCAACACAGGTGCATCTTCAACAAATCCCTGAGATCCATCGAACAGGAACATAGTGGCATGGAACATCTCAGGGTTCACCTCCGAACTGTGGAGACTTCCAGCCGGCATCGAATAGCTCATGTTGCGCTCATGGGAAGCAGTCCTTCCGCGCACAGCCCTCATGAAGTTTCCAGTGTTCACGACTTTTGAATACGTCTGGCTGTGTGTGTATGCGGAACTCACACAGGCTCCAGAGCTCCAAGCAAGAGCGTATCTGGCATGTGTGGCATGGTCAGCTGTAGCGACAGGCTCGGCAACGTAGGAGTGGTCGGTGCCTTTGCCAGCCAATATCCAGCTTTGTGCAAAGGGTTGATGCGAATGGACCGCAAATTCAGGCACTCCTCTCTTTCCATCTGGAAGCCAAACATGCAATCGGAACAAGAGGTCGATTTTACCATCCTCCACCACACTGCATAGAGGAATGTTGACGAAGTCCTGCGCGCTCCGACCGACCCGCAGTCCATATTTTTGCATCTCTTCACCCTGTAATGCATCGTAGATCAGGATCCATACCAATGACAGCTCTCCTTGAGAGGTCGCCTCTTGACGCTGTGACTTCGTGGCCATCAAAGCAATTGCAATGGTTAGGTTGGCAAGCCTTCGAACATTTATGTTGCTTTGTTGCAGCTCCCGACTTGCTTCTGCGTGCCATTCAGCGGCAGTTCGACGCCTTTCCGGCTGTTTCGAAAATAATACGAGTGGGGATAGCCAAACTCCAGCTGTTCCTGGAGGACGAGACGAAGACAGACTATCTCAATGACTCTATAAATTTGCAAAAGGAACGCATCCGAACGTCGGAAGAGCTGCTCCAAGATTTGAGAACGAAGTTCGCTTCAGCCACCAAAGACGACGCAGCGATGGCTAATGTCGGCATCAACAACGCTTGGGTGTCACTTTGGCGTGATCGATTGCGCATGTGGAGAACTATTGGTATGTCTAGGATAGTGCTCTCCTACGTGGCCGCGAAGAAGTTCGACATTGCCGTAAGCTCCGGTCTGGATGCCGTTAAGACCAGCAGCGCTCCGGATGCTACTTGGGCCGACCCGACAGTCAAAGCCTTATGTCGGTTCTCTTACGGATATGCCTTGCAAGCGAACGACCAGATAGCAGAGGCGAAGATCCAATTCTCATATCCAGCGGATGGCACTGCAAAGTGTACTCCCGCGATCGCGTTGTGCAAGGAGTCTTCTGATGAGAACAGAGGTTACCTGAAGATGGTTATCGACTCAGGTGCAGACTTGACTGCCTATGATGAAGTCGGCTACAATGCACTAGATTACGCAATATTCGCCAACGACACCAAAACGGTCACGATGCTCAAAGATGCTCTTGCTCGTCAAGTTGGTGTCGACAAGCAAGCCGAAGAGCTCAAAGCGGCGGAGATACGTAAACACTTCCGTGAAATCTTTCATTCGCAATTTCGACCAATTCTACGAGAGGGGCGAACGGATTGCATCAAAATGCTGAGAGCCAAGTTCGCAGAACTCTTGAGGAAAGACCCTGGGAAGCGCACTCGATTCGATAAGCTTCGTCTCGTTTCGTATGAAGACTTCAAGAATCGACAACAACTGCCGAGATGGAACATGGACGACAGTTTCACTCGCGAATTTGATCAGATCATGGCGTCGGGAGCGCGAGTTCCTTTCTTGATCTTCTTCTCGTACCGTTGGATTGGTAAGGAGACAGATCCTTCCAGCAAGAATCCTGATAGCCCAGACAACTATCAGTATCGTCGAATGCTAGACGCTCTTGAGCAGATCTCAGACAAGCATCCCGACATTGAGCCTCAGGACATCTTCATTTGGCTGGTAAGTCTCAGAACATTCTGTACTCGGGATACCGTCTTGCTAAAACTTTCCGCATCGAACAGGACTGCGCTTGCATCGATCAAGAAGATATTGAAGTCGGGAGGCGAGATCGAGGCATCAATACACTACCAATCGTCGTTGCACAATGCAATGCAATGATCAGTATTACAGATGAGCAGTACCCGAGCAGAGCATGGTGTGCGGTCGAGACTATGATCATGCAAACTTTGAAGGAGAGCTCGAACTATCATCATTGGTATGTACATACGCTGCTTGATGGAACGACCAGGGACCCGTGGGGAATGCTTGGACCCGGGGCGGATGGAGAACAGCACGTTAGTCGGCCATCGCTGTTGGGTCTGAGTGTGGAGAGCGATAGCCGGTACATTGAATTCCTCGAAAGACAGAGCATGTTGCTTGGTGAAGCTGGTGCTAGGACCTAAAAGAGATGTTCAACTGAGGGCTTGTCGTACATGTGGACACGCAGAATCAAAACGCACTTCCGAATACTCTTACGAATGAATGCGAGGACACTGCGATTGGAAGCTGGCGGTTTCTGTGTTGCACAGAACGGGCAGCAGCTTTGAGAGGTGATCACGATCAATCTCGCGCACTGCAACTTCCCGCGCAAACCTGAGCTCGCGGCAATGACGCATTTCCTGTCGTGCCACATTTGTTCGCAGTTGGCGTCCTTCCTGCACGTGAAGTTACATCTAGACCGTGCAAGAGAAGCGGGCCACAACTCATTGAACTTCATCATGCGCTGTCTGGGGACACCATTTGACCACCGCTTACGCGGCTTGAGTCAGACCACAAACAAACAGAAGCCAATGCAAGAGATAGCCAGCGAACACATCCGTATCTTGAGCAAATTTGGACACAGCATCAGTCGCCACGAGGACGGCGATTGTCTGCCTGCCCACGAACTTGACTTCGGACTCGAACTTGCTCGACCTGAATGCACCGGTGGATTGGTCATCGTCTTTGAACATCTAGGCCCATCACAGACGGACATTCCTGGATACGTCGCGGAAGAGGCAAGGTGTAAGACCCTGGCTGCCATCAAAGACCTTGTCAGCAATGCAACAAGCGGATTGATGGTCACCAACGCGATCACGATTATGGACTCCATGCCCTTCATAACGGAAGATTACAATGGTTCTCCGCTACACGTAGAAGCTCAGCACACCTTTCTTCGTGCACTTGAGGCAAAGCGACCGGACGTCGTACTCTCCTGTTTCAGAACAAAGACCAACATCAACCTTTTGAAGAGGTTGCAAGGGCAAGGAATTGGAAAGGACAATGATCCAGTACGCCTGATCTTTCCGGGAAGCGGACACGAATTCCAAAGGATCAATGCTTTTCATTCGAGCTACGCAGTGAATAGGAAGTCATTCGATGCGAAGTTTCGCCGTCTGCTAATGCTTCAATTCTACCAAGCTGTGGCAGTGTGTTGGGGAACTTGGGAACACAGACCATGGATGGCACAATTACGTGACGACTGCGCCAAGCATTTCTTGCTCTACAAAGGTAATGAACGGCTGCATTCTACAAACGATCAGCCCGCTCACAGCGATAGCTTCGCCAAGCACTCTGTGTGACAAACTGGCCACGCTCGTAAATGCCGTGGTTGACTTCGAAGCCTCGCTCAAAGTAGCACAGTATTCTCGACACGACCGGTCCACGCAGGCATATCACGTACCAACCATGATTCACCACAGCGAGCTGTCGTCAAAAGCTTGTGAGATCAGTTTGCTGCTACGCGATGGCGGCGCGTAAAGGATCCTCGGAGTGCGTCTCAGCGACGTTGTCAGGATTATATTGCATAACTCTTTGCATTGCCTTGACATCAAATCGCTGGATACAAACACCGATGTCGGAACTGTGGGCTACTGTGATCATCTGCAGTTGGTGAACCAAGCGTCTCATCTCCGGGAGCCACACACAAAAGAGCTTTTCACGAGATGTTCCTCACTTTATTGCGCCAGCTGGACCTCACTTTCATTGCGATCGATTCTGAAGGAGGTCATTCAGGGGAGTTTCAGCCCCAAGCAGAAGCTTTCTTGCGATTGGCGGAGTCAGTTGAGGATAGGCTAAGGAGGTTTGAAGATCTGCACATGGACACACAACTGGCACGGGCAATGGACAGAGTCAGTCTCTCATAGGCTAGCGTCTGGGCGGGGGGAGTGACCGATGCCGACTCGCATAACTGTCGAAGGAGTATGGTTCGAGGCAAAATCTTGATAATAGGAGCATTTGGGAGACGCTCCTCTCAACTCGGCATGGTTGTAGAGCTGAACCGGAACGCAGTCCAATACAAGTCTTGCAGCTCTGAAGGAGCCAATCAGGAGCATTTTCGTTTGCCCGGTTTGACAGAATCGTGCCAGACGAGAGACAACGCATGGCACTCGATCGAGACAGCCTCTGCAGTTGCTCCATGAGACCTGGAGCCCATAGCACCTGGCGTGCATCGTCCGCCCTATCAGAACCGCACCTACCATTCCATATAACCAAGGCAACGACAACCTGGGTGATCCTCGCCCGCCTCGCGTGTCAGATTTCAGTATCGCTCTTCCTGTCAAGTCTGCACGTTTCACCGCCAATCGATGAACACAATTATCGAAGCCGGTCGCACTTCTTCAATTTCAGTTTTCCCATTCATCACCTCGGCCTCCAATATCTTCCGGACGCGCTCTCATTCGCCTCTGCTGTGAGCCTTACGGTCCCGCAGCAGGAACAGTACTCCATTTCCAAACGCTTCGTCATCAGGGCAGAAAACTTGTACTCCGCGGTGTATACCGCTGTCGCTGGTGGCAAACTTTCTGGCCTCTTCCCACGACGGAACAGAGTCTTCTTTGCTCGATCGCTTGCTGTACCGAAGACCACGCCTTGCAGTCATAGCACAGATCAGCAAGCCACAGACTGCTCGGCAGCTCGGGTGGTAGTTCGATTTGCAGTGGGCTCGCGCCGAAAAACACGAGCAATTTCGAGCGCACGAAGTCTGTACCCCTCATACCGCCTGCTTTGTTGACCCAAGTGGTCTGTGCTCACTGTCATGACGCCGCTCACGGCTGACAGTCGGAGTCGCCATTACTCATTCTTCCTGTTGCGCACCGGGTCTTGTGTGGTCGAGCCTGATCGTGTCCAAGCTCGTGGCTCGTTCAGCGTGTGCGTCAGGCTCTCGTGCTTCGATTTGGGGAGAGCATGCGCGAGTGAGCATGGCTGACATTGATAGCTAAGCTCTCTTACGGGATGAGAGACATCACATAAACGGCGACCACGAACCACTCTACAAATCCTGCTTCAGACACAGGGGCGATGTTGCGGCAGAGGGTGGCCCAGTGTGACAGCTAGATACCAGAGACGAACAGACGCTCCGCGATCCACGACGTACGTACAACACCAGAATTGCAGCATATAGTGCGGTTGATTTGTGACCACATGGCAGAGACGACGAGGCCCTCCGCAGAAGAGACCGCCCACATGTCGCGATGCTGACGGCATGTGGGAGCTAAGCATAAGGATCACATACCTGAGACAATGACACTCTGCGCGAAGCAAGCCGGGCGCATGCTGTCAGAATCGCGGTGCGTGGCGGCTTTGCTTCACAACTACATACTGGAGACGACACGTGGCTCTGCAAAACGAACTGCAAATGCATCGACAGCATGGAGAGACACGGTGCCCTAGTTCGACAGCTACATGCCAGAGACTACCTAACACTCTGCAAGTCGAGCCGCATACATACCGCCGCAATGGCGCCATGCAGCAGCCCAACCTGCAACTACATACCGGAGTCCAACAACCTCTCTGCGCCCCAGCACACGAAGTGCCACGACAACAATGAGGCCGAAGCCCCCCACCCATCCCAGCCCAGCGGAGCGCTCACTGCCCATAGGCCTTACGTTCAAGGTGAGTAACACGCACCAAGGAAATCTATTTAATCCATCCCAACTCCCTCGCCACCCTCCTCTCGGCCCTCCGCTGCTTGAGACGTCTGATGCGCTACACCAAGACGCTGCAAAGACCACAATACATCGCTGCCCCCGGAGTTATGGTCAAGGGGTATCTTATGTTTCTGTATCGCTTTTATTGCTTCTGCCTCCTGGGTTATGGCCAAGTGGGCTTACGGTCAGCAATGGTTGTCTTTGCACGGAAAGGTGAGGAAAGAGAAGAGGAGAAAAGGTGGGAAGAGAGAGGTACTTGTACTTGCGAGCGTGGTGGGTCTCGGGATGGGACGATTGGTTGGGGATGGACAGGTTTTCAGTCAGGACAGCTGGAATGTTCTGTGGAGTTGCAGAGAGGTTTGTGTGGGTGAGGTTGTTAATCGGGTGTGGGAAGAGTGGTACGGAATGCTTTGGGTTCACTCGGAGAACTTTGCGAGGTGGAGAAAGTTATGGTTGTCAAGGCATATCCAGGAAAGTTTGTTGAGCATAGGTGAGACGCATTGGCGTGTATGCTGCTGAAGTGATGCTGAGTATTCTTTCCAGCAGTCCCATGCCTCAATGCCTCAGGAATGAATTTCATTTCAAAGCAAAGGCCTGCCATCGATCGTGTTGACGTTCGTGTGATCGCCTATCGCTTCTTGACAGCATCGGCAAAGCGCTCGGAAGAGTGGAGTTGGAGACTACGCAAATGTGGCATAGAAATCTTGTACAGCCAAGTGGCCCATTGGCTCAGCATGTTGTCAGGTGCAACAACTTTGCACATGATCGGACTTCCAGCGGATATTCGACAACGGAGTACAAGCTCGGAAGCGTCAAAGATACGTGCTCCGAATCACATCTGATGAGCTCACCTTCTGCTCTTTCTATCACTGTCAACGAAAAGCTCTCGATTCCTTTGCTCGCGAACTCAGCATTTTAAGCACCACCAAAACCAACACCAACTTCTCACCATGAAGTTCTCGCATCATCTCCTCAGGTCTTACATATGCCTCACCTACCTACGCGCTCTATTGTTGCATCGACAGCGGCCCAGATGAGAGCGAGCGCGCTTGGATTGAGGAGTGTTGACACGGATTGCGAAGCTACCGAAGATGGGAACGAAGAGTCTGTGTAACGCATCGTAGTGCAACATGACAGAACGTAGGAAGGTAAGATCCAAGGACTGAGATATACAATAAAACATGTGGTATCATTCAAATTCCATTAAATGAATTGACATTTCGTAATCTCATACAGCGACAGAGGCCATCGAGTAGAAACAATCTACTGACGTCCACTGCTTGTTCCATCCTCCGGACCAGGAAGTCCCTCCTCATCACCAGGCTCAGCATACGAGCCCTTTGACTTCGCGGCACCACGAGTGCGCGAGTCCAAGATGTTATCCTGATCGACGTCGCGATCATCCTTCTCTGATGAACAATTAGCATGCGGAGCACCATGCTTTTGTGTATCAGAAGGGCTTACCTAGCTGTGCATCAGAGTCGGCATTCTCGCCATAACCTCCCTCCTCGACAGCGGCATCGTCCTTGACGACTGGGATGCCGTATTGGTTTTGGCCTGTACGGCTTGCGTAGTCGTTGTCTTGTGCGTCTCCAGCGGGTGCGTCACCGCTGATTTGGTCGTTCTGCTGCTCGTACTGGTCGTCGGCGGAGGAAGACATGTTGGTTGGAGTTTGGTTTGATGTGTTGAGGTTGTTGATTTGACTTGGAATGTTATTCAGGATCTTAGTGCTTGTGGATGATGTTCGACAAGCAAGAGGAAACACGCAGACCTTATACCTCTTTGTCTCTCATTCCCTAGTCAACTACATGCTGTCATGGGGCTGGGTGGGAGAGCAAGATCGCGTACGTCACTGTTGCTGCGTCAGTAGAACAGTGCTGCTCATCGCATTTGAAGCGACGAAGGTGTAGTCACTCTGACATCAGCTATAGCAGAATTCTCGACAAGTTAGTAACGACGCAGGTACCATTAACAGAACTTCCCAAGTCATGGAGCAGATCTTGCTGAATCCAGCCTCGTTGAACCATAAAAGGACCCATGAACATTTTCAGCCACCGGGCGTCCAAGCATTACATCCCATTGGCACAGAGTGCTTCACGAGCGATAGCATGCGCTGAAGATTGTCTGAACCGTGCATGTGCGAAGGCTGAGGAGAGATGTGGTTGTCGCACGAAACGTCAATGACATGCAGGAAGCAGACTAGCGCGCCAGGAACAAAGTTCGATCGTACATGAAGCGCGCCGGGGAGACATGAACCCTGCAAGGTTAATCTGGCATCTTTGAGATCGCAACAGATCTGGCGGATCTCTGAATCTTCAGACCAATGCAAGCACTACCGTTGAAGAGGCTCGCGTACTGTTCGTGACGTGTAGCGTCCCTGATTCGCGTCGTCAGAGGATTGCGGTACGTCGTTATGACGGCAGCGACAGCGATACGATGAGGCACTTCTTCTAAGAATGGCATTGATACGATTTGTTTGATTCAGAGTATTCTTGCGACGCGTGCATTAGGACTGGGAGTCGTCAGATGTTGATACTATTACACTGAATACGTACAGAAGCTGTGGGTATCAAAAACTCATGAAGCTTGAACGCGCCAAGGACGCGTCGTCGACTTTACGAAGCTCGCTGGCTTTCAAGGTTGCAATGCAGGAACGGTGTACAGCTGCCGTGATGCTGTAGGGGGTGTGTAGTGCCTCGCTGCACTGTTGCAAACTCGTGGTGAACAGGGAAATGCCGTGTGGCCTGAAACGTTCGACGAGTGCTCTGCTGCCCATCAATACTGGTTGAAGCGCGAGAGTAAGGCCGGCCTAGTCCTCTTCGCTGGCAGCCTTCTTGCCTCTGCCCTTACGTGCCTTCGGAGCGGGTTTCTTCTGAGGTGCAGGCTTCTCCTCTTCGGCAGACACGTCCTCGGCGTCGCTCGTGGGCTCAAGTTTGGCAGCGGACTTGGCCTTGCGTCCTTTGGTCTTCTTTGGTGCCGGCTGCTCACTCTCCTCGGCGGACTCCTCGGCCACTTCTTTCTTGGCTGGAGCTTTCTTCTTCGAGGTCTTCTTGGCTGGCGCTGGTGCTTCATCTTCCTCTTCGGCTTTGGCCTTCTTGCCGCGTGACTTTTTCGGCGCTGGCTTCGATTCGGCCTCATCGTCTTCGTCCTCTGCATCTTTGCGGGCTCGCTTCTTCGAAGGCTTCTTCTTCTGCTTGTCGCCCTCGTCATCGTCCTGGTATAGATTAGCATAGGCAGATGCTGAGAGTGCAAGTACTCACATCGTCTATGCCAAGCTCCTTCTTCTTCTTCTTGGTCAAGAACATGCCTTGGCGTGGGTTGGCTGGGTCGTAGCGATTCATCTCAATATCCTATTCCACACGTTAGTGGAATGGATCATACTTCATGTGAGAGGCTACTTACGCCGTTCCAGTCCTCGTCGTCAACGTGGCCCTGTTCCAGGGAGCGCTTGACTTTCTCTTGCGCATCTGCGGGGAGGTCGTCGTAGCCATCGACGAGGTCAAGATCTTCGCCGGCGGTCTCCCACCAATTGTGTAGCACGGTAGGCGTCACGCAGCCCCTAGGTATGTCAGTACAAAAGTATAGAAGACGTAAAGCGCAAAGGTGTGGATACCAGTGGCGCCACTTCATGGATTGGTGCTCTTGGATCTGTACGAGGACTCCCTGGCGGAGTTCCCCCTTCTGAATCTTGGACTCCGCGTTCTTGCAGGAGGTGTTGGAGCATCCCGAGCGACCCGTCTTCGCAAGTTCTGTTCTGGTCAATTCGGAATTAAGTTTGTCATGGAAAAGGTGTTTTCGACGCACCAACGCGATAGCTCATCTTTGCTGTTGTTGCTGTCTGACGCCGCCGCGTTTGCGTGCCGAGACGCGTCCAAAAAGCGAATGGGTGGTATGGGACGATGCAACTGAAATGGCGACAAGTGTGTTGCGCTTGGAGTGAAGACTTCGGATCAAACGAAGGGCAGTCGAAGAGACGCGGTGTTTGGAGAATGAGCAGTGTTTGTGAATTGCAACCCGCAGCAAGCAGGCATGAACAGCCAGTCCAGTCCAAGGCGACAGTTGCTTGGCACTTGCAGGGATCTGGGCGATCGCGTCGGAGTCGCGAACGTCACTCGCGACTTTTCTTCTCGCAGCACCGCCGTCTTTCCTCTCATCTCTTTGCATCTGCACAACTATGCCACTGCGCCAATGAGAACATGGATGATCCGTAGCGCGCAGTTGATTGCCTGGACAAAGCCTCTGCGATGGACCACGCGACTCGCTGTCCGGCGGGCGCTGCATGTGGCGACTCCATCCAAGCTCGATGAGCCGTTAGGGGGAACTTCGCCACAACTACTACTGGAGCCTCTGGGGAGGCGATATCAATTGTTTCGAACAATCAAGCCTCCAGGACGAGATATCGCCTTATGGCTTCCTCTACTCGAAGGCGCACTGCCGCCGCACCTCCGTGATCCCAAAATCACTCCACCAGACATTACCCTTGGCGCTGTGGACGTGGCCCAGGTCCTGCTCGCTGCGCAATATCCACTCAATGACAGCGACAAGCCCATTGATCTCCTGTATCATCTCGGCATCGATCAAAATCGATGGACTGCCGTTGTTTGGCTGATCAAGAAGCTCATTGACAGGTTTCCGGCTGAAGATGCTGCCGAATCGCGACTTGCAGGGCTTGGAAGTATGTGGCAGAAAGTGCCAAGTCTCAACGACTGCGATCAGCCGCTGGATCTGGGGGCACCAGATGCCATGGTAACAGAGGAAGCATTGCGATCTCCTCCATTGGACGAAATGCTGGACGGTCTACATCCCTTGAATCAGGATCAATACAATTTGCTTGGTCGCGAGGTACTGGGACAAGTGTGGCGTACACTGGGCGCGATGGTGAAGGCGTGTGTTGGTAATGACATGAGACCCGAGGTGCTGGAGATCATAGCCTATCTGCACCATCGCGAGGTCATGCCGCTGGCCATCTACCAGGCAGAGCCGAACCCCGATAGGTGCGCCATTCAACAGCCGCCTCTTATCCCCTTCCTGTCTTCACGGATCCTGACCTCTCTATCCGATGCCGCTTGGCGCGCTCATGAAAAACTCGTGATAGAGGAGGCCAAGGCTTACGGAGCTCTATCCTCACCTCGACCAGAAATTCGCGGAAGTGTCTTTCGCGTGCATGTAGCAGGTCTTCGCGCGGAAGTGTGGATGGAACTTATACTATGGTCGTGCCTGTATGGAGGCTGGACTCGCGAAGGCGCATTGATCCTCAGGTCGCTGCTCGCAGATCGGACCAAGTCCTGGACCCTGCTTTCCTGGACGGACTACCAGAAATCTCTTCCTGAGAACTATTCAACAGAGCCACGAGACTGGAGGTCGTGGGAGTTCCTTTTCAAAACACGATCGAAGACATCAATGGATGAAGTCCAGTCGCCAAAGCCTTCTGTAGTTCGCACGATCAGCAGCGAAGTAGTCAATGCTTATGTCGACGCACTGTCTTGCGATGTCAACATTGGCGTTGGGACTCGAGGGACTGACATCCAGGTGGTGATGGACTGTCTGCATACCCTGAGACGTTCTCTGATGGAACAAAAGCAAAGCCTCAGCTTCGGCACATGGGCCGGGATTAGCTTACGACTTCTCGACACCCGCAGTGCTGCACCAGAGACAGACAGTAATCTTGCTCAAAGAGTGGTCGCTTTGACTTCTGGTTTTGGAAGCGACCTTGACACGAGCAACAATCAAGACCTGCCAGCGTATGTCAAAGATGGCACCACAGCCATGCAAGGGATTCTACATCGCGCGCTTTACGGTCAAGTCTCTTCTGGATCCTTCGAAGGCAGCCTGGAAGTGTTCAATCGGATACAGTACCGGGCAGATCAGGATAAATTCAGGGCCGTGGGGTCATTCTTCGGCAGGCTGAACCAGCGAGGAAACGTGAAGAAGGCGACGAATTCGGTCTTTCGTGCTGTGAGTTCCTTAGGCATGTTCACAAGCAACCTCCCCACTATTGAATACCCAGGGTTCCACACTCAGATTCCAATCACGACGTTGGCGCTTTTGCTGGAC
Source organism: Cercospora citrullina (assembly GCA_013365195.1). NCBI lineage: Eukaryota > Fungi > Ascomycota > Dothideomycetes > Mycosphaerellales > Mycosphaerellaceae > Cercospora > Cercospora citrullina. The sequence continues at coordinate 195,715 of JAASFF010000086.1, forward strand.
CAGGTCACGGAAGCGAGAGCTTTCGAGTTCGGCCGCTGGCTGATTTACAGCAGAGACGTAGACGGCCCAGTCATACCAAGGTCCTCCTACGATGACCGAAACCTGCAACCAGCTCTGATCCGTTTCGCTGCTGCCAGTAATGACAAAGCCCTCTTGTCCCTTTTCAAGGACAGCCGCCTTTCCCGAGCATCCCTGGAGTCGGTTCTGATCAGTCAGATTCAGGCGCTCCGGTGGGATGCTGCGCAGGAAGCATTGGACTACCTCTCCAACACACCAGGCCAAGGCCTTGCTAGTCAGCCTCTGGCCGTTGCCATACGGACTATGCTTGGACAGATCACCGACGTTAAAGGCGAACAGAGCGATACATCCACAAACCTATCTCGAGCGCAATCACTTGTCAGGACCATCACTAGGCGCCAACGCAAACTTCGAACAGACGCCAGTGTGTCATTGCTGGCTGTGCTAGCAGCGATCAACAAACGCTGGTTCGATTTTGCGTTCCCTCTGTGCCAAAAGAAACCCAACTACCCGCTTCAACTCGATACCAGCAAATTCAATATGTTACTCGAGGGCGTAGTTGCCGCATATGGCAGCGTTGCTGGACGTCGCTTACTCGGTATATTCTGGCCGCACTCCGCACGACGCGCGCATGATGCTGCTTTCAACATGGTTCGTAGTAGCGCAATGCGCAAGAGGATGCCACGCATGCGAGCCAGAGCTCTCAACAGTTTGAAGCGGCAGAGAATTGTGATATCTTCGCCAAGGCCAGGCGACAGGAGTAGACTGGTCCTTTACGGAGCGATATTCCCAGATGTCAACACGATACTTATCATCCTTCGCAAGGCGCTCGAAGAAGTCAAGGCGTCGCCAAATCCTCCGAGCTCGGAGAACCAGCAACATGTCGCACAACCCCCGATCAGAGACGATACTGGCGACGAACTAGATCTTTCGCCACGTGGTATTGTTGCTTGGGCGGTTCGTAGACTTGCTGAACTCCCCTACGTACAGCGTAATATCGTTAAGCAGCTGGACGTGTTCCTGCAGGAACAGGGCATGAACGAGCTCCGCAAGGACCTCCCCACGATTTATGAAGATGTAGAGGCGGAGCTTCTGGACAACTTTGCCGATGATGAGGTGCATGCAGCTCCACAACAAGCAGAACAGCATGAAAAGCATTAACAGTATGAACAGCAAGCAAAGCATGATGACAGCACATTGCGCGATGCAAGTTGAGAAACTACCTGAAGATTCACGTTGGCCATCAAGGTCCATGCCTGCTTTCAAGCACGCGAGAACAGGAGTCATTTTGCGAAGCGCTCGCACCCTGCCACATTGATCGTGCCATCCTAAGTGCTGTGCTGCCACCATCACAGGCGACTCATGCCCAACATCGAATATCATGTGTCCAGCGACCGAGTCAGTCCGCGCAGGACTTTGGAAGCGACACACGGCCTAGCAGCATTTCCCTCTCAAACGAATTTCGGTACCGGAAAGCAGAGCAGCACGCCTTTGAACCTGGCGCATCATTGCTGCTTCAGACAGGAAAGCTACTTCTTATGACTAGAGGCAGTCTCCCAGTTGAGCGCAAATTCTCTTCGAACAGCGCTGAGCCCGACCAGGGAATTCGGCGCGAGCTACGTCAAAAGTAGCTGTATCTACCTCCACTGCAAAAATGGTGCTCGAAGCAATAGGTGGAACAGCCCCAGCGGTGATAGAAGGAACATGGAATCAGAAGAAATGGCAGGAAGAGAAAGGAATCAAAGCGAGCTGAACAGCAAACCCGCACTACAGAATTATAGATCTATTTAATGAACACATCTCTATACACGTGTCCCAAATACTTCAATTATTGCCTCCTTCCTCTCACATCACACGTGCCTTTGTCATATTGTCCACAGGACAGATTGATCATTCCGTGTTGAGCTGCAGTAGAAACATGCGGCGCAGCAACGACCAGTGACCAGCCTTCCACATTGTCTGGTCATGTCAGATTCTACTTTTGGCACGAGGGAACTACAGAGGTTACTCATAGCTGGAATTGAGTAAGGCAGAATATGATGAGTTTTCTCAAAGAGACCTCATCATACAGGTCGCCCAATAACATCGAACAAGACGATGAACAATTCAACTGCACGCAAGTCCAGTGTCAAATCATGCAAATTGATGTGAAAGCCATTTCTCGAACTAAAGTCATGTCTATCCCTCTGTCTGCGCTGTGTCGCCAACTCGACCCATGAAGGGGAGTCAAAGCTACTACAGTACAAAACGAGACCAACATCCATCTTTGTCGACAGACGCAATCCCCCAAAGACGAACAGTCGCCGATAACAGCCAGCTTTCCAGCAATAAGCCAACATCACCCTTGTGGGGAGTCAAAGCTCATGCACAAAAAGCGGCGCGTACATCAGCTCAGTCGTCAATCGGGAGATCGACCAGTCCATCATCATCCATGTCCGAATGCCCCGGCGCCTTCTCCTCATATCATTATCCTCCGCAGTGTTCTGTTCCTTCCACTCCTCACGTACCCAAACCCTCTTCAGAAAAAGCAGAAAACGCCAGCCATGCCATGCGAGAAAACGGACGCAACCCCAGAACTGCCTCATCGTTGTTCGGAAGACGTCTTTACACACCGTTCGTCATCACCAAGTCCTCTTCACTGGCGGGTGCAGTGATGATGCTGAACTGGCCACCAGTAGTAGCACCGTTCAACAACTTCTCTCGCACAGCTGTGTTGTCGATCAACTTGGCGACGGGAATATCATCATCCGTTCCTTGACCGGTTTGGTAGTTCGCCGAGAAGCCCCACGAGTATGCCTGGCCTTCCTTTGTGATGACGATGTTGTGGTCGGAAGCAGCAGTAACGTGGACGACTTCTCCTTGGATAGTCGGGACTTTTTGAGGTTGAGCGAGGATTCGCGGCCGGCCGGAGTCGTCTTTGATTGTCGCCTCTGCAGGGAGCTTAGCGAGGTCGTCTTCTGAGATACCAGTCTGTGCGCCATCGATACGGCCCCAGATGAGACACGCCCCATCCTCGGTTGCGGCAAGACTGTGGTGGCCTCCGCCTTTGATGCTCGTGACATTTTTGCCCTTGAGTGCGGTGACAATTCGAGGGTTCATGATGACTGCATCGTCTTGTCCAGCATTGTCCATGATGCCCGTTTCGCCAAAGTTGTTCAAGCCCCAGGCGTAAATGTCTCCTGTCTTTGCGATAGCAAAACTGTGGTATGCGCCGGTCTGAATTGATGTAATGCCCTTCTTGGGTCCCCTCGGCAGACCAAACTCGCGTGGGAAGAGAGCCTCGGTCTTCGTTCGCTCAACGATACGGCGGCCAAGCTGATTCTGCTGACCTGATCCCCAGGCAAAGACTGCGCCCTTGGTGTCCATAGCTAGTGCGTGGTTGGCTCCAGCCTTGATGCTGGTGATGTTCTTCAGCCCCGGAATGAGAACGGGGCGTGTAGCGACTTTGACCTCCTGAGTAAAGCCGAAAATGCCATCGTTACTGCGGAACGTGCCCCAACCGTAGACCTTGCCGTCGTCTGTGAGAACGAATGACGTGGAGTCGCCGGCTGCCACTTCGACGAAGCGCGTGCCCTCTGCAACCTCCGTCTGCGACCAGTCCACCTCACCTGGCAGCGACTCTTTCGGGTTCAGCCCATTGTCATCGCCTTCCTCGGAATCACTGTCCGAACCCGCATCGTCCATATCTTTGAGTCCGCCATCCCAGGTAGTATCTCTTCCGAGAGTGCCCTGATCGTTGACGCCCCATGTCAGAATCTTGTTGTCATGTGTGAGAGCAATGGCGTGCATTCCACCAGCCTCGATCTGCACCACTCCGACTTTGCTTGCTGATAGCTCTGGGTTCAGACGTGGCCTCTTCACGTCGATGCTCTTCTTCGCCGTGCCCAGGCCCAGCTCGCCGGCTGTACCTTCGCCAAACACGTACACATTCAGCTTTTGCGTGGGCGCGTTTTTAAGGATGGGACCTTTTGTCAAAACCTTGACCTTCTTGGCTGGGGCGGCGGTGGTGTCATCGTCGGCGGCTTTGCGCTTGCGCGTCGTCTTTGCGGGCGCTTCGGTCGTCTCCTCGGCTGTGGCCTTCTTCGTTGTAGTTGTCTTCTTTGTGGTAGCTGTAGCTGCATGTAAGTAACCGTACACATCAATGAAGCACAGCGGGGAGGACTCGGGAAAACGCGTCATGTTTGCTGTTCGGCGGCGCGCTTTCTCCTGCCTGCCACGCAGTCCCCATATATGCTGGGAATGAACTTACTCTTGCCCTTTGTGGCAGTCTTCTTTGTCTCAGCCTCGCTATCTGTCTCAGTGGCCTTCTGTCCACGTCCCTTCGTGGTGCCATTTGTCTTGGCCTTAGCGGCTGCTGTCTTGCCTTTTGGAGCCGGCGCGGCTTTCACGATCTTGGCCTTGGTGTTGGCCTTTGGTTTCGTTGTCGTCGCGTCCGTGTCTTTGGGCGCGGCGGTGCGTGCGGAGGCGCGTTTCGGAGGCATCGTGTTTGGCTCTTCCGACGCGGGCTTTTTCGTCTTGATGTACTTGATCTGCGCCACTATTGCAGACTGTCAGTGACTGAGATCAAAGGCAGAGGAAGGTGTGGTGGTTGCGCCGACGAACTTTCAATGGGCTGAGGAATGTGAAAGCACTGCTGCGGCTACGCCACGTGCAATGTTCACTCGAGTCGCGTGTCGAAGATGATGCTATGCGCTTGCTGGATATGCGCGTGTCGAAAATCAAAGTGCGCGGGTGGTGAGTGCGGCAATGTCAGTGTTGTGTTGATGAATCGAAAAAGTGTCTGTGTGCACAGCTCGCGTCGAGATGATCACATCCTGGGAGAGCTTCGGAGCTCCGGGAGTGCTCCGGCTGCCTGCATCTACACAAGAGCAGAAATTCAGGCACCAAGAGCCAATCCTCCCTCCACAGAACAGCAGCCTGCCATTTCAGCCCCGTCGAAGGCTGCACCTACCAGCGTGGTGTCTCGTCGTGACAGTAGAGAGCTTGCCAAGGACCAAGACTCACTCGACGGCAAGAACATACGAGTACACCTATGGCGGCCGCAAGATGGCCTCTGGACACGAAAGAGCATGATTGCGATGCTGATTTGATACACCTGCTGTCTACCGGCCAGTCTGACAGCGAGTGTGTGATTCCGATATTGCGATGCAAACACCGGGCTCACGCTGCTTCGAGGGAATATTGCGTCCCGCTCTGGCCTCAGGCCACAGTGAATCAACAATGTACGATTCAGAGCTGCCGGGTGTGGACAGGCTGTAGGCTCCCGCCGGCCTCTTGCGGCCTGAGAGCAGGCACCGGAGGCTGAGGTAGTATCGCATGATTATTGGCAACAGAACTTCTCCGCCGTTACCACTTGATCGACATGCCACTGCCAGTGAGCTTTCCTCTGGGGTTTTCCGGAGCATACAGTGATGAGATCTCCACGTTAAGCATGCCGCCAAGAAGCATAGAGTTGCTGATCACGGAGGATCTTGCAACACCTTCGCACTGCACGCATCACGCACACTAACTGGGGCCAGCACAACAACATCGCCACGACGATGGGTACCTATGTCCGTTATGTGGGAATGCTATACGAGCAGTTTATGCTCTGAACATATGCTAATCACGTTGAGTCTCTGTCCTGGCCCAAGCGAACTTATGGCCTGAAGCCGTACGATTTGGCTCAGGCACGTCAGGTTGAGGAGGGGTCGTGGGGCTTAATACTGATCGACAAGGATGGATAAATTCACCTGCAGGTACCGCAATGCGCAATCATATTATTCCGAGTAGGCACACGAACTTCCTCCAATGACCAGACCCCCTTCAACATAGTCAACCTCGCGGTCCACAAATTGGTCAAGATGCTGCAAGCATACCAAGTCGAACGGCAAAACATGGCATCATCGTGGAAGCATAGAGCGTGTTCAATTGTTCCCGCCAAGTGCTAGGCGACAAGGTGTTCAATGGTATAAGGTAGGAACAAGTTTCAAGGGATTCTGTCCTAGTCGTCCAAGGTCCCTACAATGAAGCAAGCATTGGTGGCTGCAGCCTGCGTTGCCAGCTGTACAGCTGTGGATATTCGTGTTGCATCCTCTGGCGGAAACCTTACTGGCAAGTTTGGGCATCCTTATGGTTATGGCTTCCTTCACGAGGTGAGTATGCTTCGCGCTAGGGCTTTTCAATGCTAACCCAGGCATAGGACATCAATAATTCCGGCGATGGCGGCATCTACGCAGAATTAATTAGAAACCGGGCATTCCAATACAGCCCTGAGTTCCCAGTGTCTACTACGGGATACTTTCCTATTGGCGGCGCTGAGCTGAGCATCGCCAACTTGAGTGAGCCTCTTTCACAAGCCCTGCCAGCTTCTTTGCAAGTCACAGCTGGCAATGGCAGTGGCCAGGTCGGGTTTGAGAATGAAGGTTACTGGGGCATGGATGTCAGGCAGCAAAAGTACACGGGATCTTTCTGGGTCCGCGGAGGGTACAAGGGCTCCTTTACTGCATCCTTGAAGTCGAACTTGACAGACGATGTCTTTGGATCTATCGAAGTCGAGTCCCAAGCCACACCAAACGAATGGGTTGAACACACCTTTGAGCTTGTCCCAGAACGCGATGCTCCAAACTCCAACAACACCTTTTCTCTCACCTTCGATGCCGCAGCTGTTGAGGGTGATGCACTGGACTTCAACCTGATCAGCTTGTTCCCGCCGACCTACAAAGACAGGAAGAATGGCCTTCGTATTGACATCGCCCAAGCCTTGGCGGATATGAACCCACATTTCCTCCGCTTCCCAGGTGGTAACATGCTGGAAGGTCTCACGAATGACACGTACTGGGACTGGAAGGATACACTTGGGCCGTTGAAAGATCGTCCTGGTTTCCAAGGTGTGTGGGATTATCAGCAGACCCACGGCCTGGGCATCATGGAGTATCTTTACTGGGCCGAGGACATGGGACTAGAGATCGTCCTTGGTGTCTGGGCCGGCCTTGCACTAAATGGCGATGTCACTCCTGAAGCTGATATCCAGCCTTTTATCGACGACGCACTGAATGAGATCGAGTTCGTACGGGGCTCAGCCGACACTACCTGGGGCGCCCGCAGAGCAGAACTCGGTCATCCAGAGCCTTTTGAACTGAACTACGTCGAGATTGGCAACGAAGACTGGCTCGCAGGATATCCAGGAGGTTGGGACAGCTACCGTCAATACCGCTTCCCACTCTTCTACAACGCAATCAGAGAGAAGTATCCAGACATCCAAGTCATCTCCTCCGCTGCTACATCCGACCCTGTCTCTGCGCCTGAAGACGCTCTCGATTTCCCGCCGGATGCTATCGGTGACTATCACCCTTACCGAACTCCTAATGAACTCGTCGAAGAGTTTGACCGCTTCGATAACGACATTGGCCACATCATTGGCGAAGTCGCGGCAACGCACGTCAATGGTGTGACTGAGCCTCGCTGGGAAACCGGCCTATACTACTACCCTTGGTGGCAAGGCGCCGTCGGCGAAGCAGTCTCCCTCATCGGCTACGAACGCAACTCAGACCGTATTCCCGGAACATTCTACGCTCCTGTCCTGAAGAACGAAAACCGCTGGCAATGGGCAATCACCTTGATCCAGTTTGCCGCTGATCCAAGAATGACGACGAAGGCTGTGACGTGGTATTGCTGGTCTCTTTTCGCCCATCACCCCATCACGCATACTCTTTCCGCGACTTCCAACTCCAGCTTCGGACCTGTCTACTGGGGTGCCGGCAAAGATGAATCGCGCAATGATGCTTTCGTCTGGAAGGGTGCTGTGTACAACACCACGAACAGCAGCAGTGTACCTATTTCTGTTCACTTCGAAGGTATTGCGGAAGGCACATTGGCGAACTTGACAGTTTTGACAAACTCTGGCGAGAATGGATATGCTTACAATGACCCTCACACTGGGATCAACGTCGTTGAGACCACAACGTCCATCTTGACAGCTGGTGCGGGAGGTGTATTCAGCTTCACTTTGCCTGAGCTGAGTGTTGCGGTCTTGGACACTGATCAGGCAGGTGTTGGAAATGGTGGAAACGGGACTTCTCCGCCAGGGTATGGAACGCCACCTGGGTATGGAAAGCGGTCATTGAGGCGGTTTGCAGCCTAGAAACCGAATACTGTGTGAGTGAGCAGATAGCATGGGCGTAACATGCAAGGCAGCGCTGCCACGTCATTTCTGCGCTTCACGAAAATGTCCCTAGCAAACTTGTTCCTCCCCTTGATATTCTCCGCTGTCAGTCACCTTCTTGCAACCGCATCTTTCGTCTTTCCCGACTCGAATCATGCTCTCAAACCTCTACAATCTGTCACCTGCATACACGGATTCCAGGAATAAAGCTTTTGGGACTCTTCTGCGCCCTGATTCAATCGTCAAAAAGTTTGCAAGTGCCCAGAAAGCGAGATGTACATCGCTGTCCGATCCCTGTATGCAGGTGACAGATATCAAACCACACCCATGTCTCTTCGAGCTTTTACATTATAAGATCCCACGCTGCACACTGTCGTCGAGGAGCGAGGCCCCGACTGGAGATCGAGCTCCAGCTGAGATATCGAGGCGCGGCCGCACACGACATTGCATTTGATGACTATTGTATTTGATCACTAAACCACCAAGTATAGGCACGGAAAAACCAGGCGAAGCTTGTGAGCAACAGTAATACCCGAGCGCCTAAAATATGCCATGCTTCTATTAGAAAGGCATCATTATCTCCATTCACTAATAAATGAGCCTGCAGACAGAGAGAAGGAAAGTCTGGAAGCTCTCGTGTAAGAGCACTCCAACGAAGCCTAGCATTTGCAGAATATAAATATTTGCTGACAGGGCTCGATGTCGCAGCTGTGGCTCGATTCAGAAGTCGAAGGTGGACGAAACGTTGTCTTGTCACAGTGATGTGGATCAGAATTGTAACCTCAACTGCCCTAATCTTGCCCTGGCTCAAAGATACATTTGCAGTAAATCGGTAATACTGTAAATGCCAAGAAATCAAGCAACATTGCTGACAGACAAGGGGAGCTGGACAAACATGGCTTTGGGCCCATTCACACAATCGTACGAGGTTGTTGTTCTTTCCAGCGGGTAGGCTGGTCTTGCCCGGAGATAGCAAGACGGCTTCAATAGCGTCAAAATGTCCCTGTCGCCGCCGAGAGGCGCAAGGATATGACCTTCAGGTTACGTAACGCGCGCGCCGCGCTAGCTGTTACCTAAATAACGTATTTCGTTATATATCGATTATTATATTTTACTTATTACTTATTACTCGTTACTTAT
>JAASFF010000914.1:1915-62147 GCA_013365195.1 Cercospora citrullina
TAATATAATTAACTCGGTTAGTTCCTACCTATTGTCTCTACTTCTACTGCGCTATACGCCTTACGATCCGACCTGCCGACCCTACAATTCGACAAGGCGCATTATATTGGTGTCAATTACGTCTCTTACGGCAAGATGGGCGTTCGGCCCCCATCCCCTTGGCATCCGCCGATGTCATCTGGCAACGCTGCGATGGCGTTTTCCCAACATCATCTCCACTTCCACTGCCTACCCCGACGAGCACCCAAACCTCCAGAACGTGGTCGCGCAAGACAGTCGCCCTGTCGTGAAGAGCGCTCGTGTCGCTCTGCCTACCGAACGTCCCATGCGGTAGTCCTTGAATTTCCCGACGGGCGTCCGAACCTAGCAGAAGAAGAAAAGGACTCGGGGTCGCGCAACGGTGTCCTCACGGCAACAGGCCCACCTGACCTCGACAATGGCCTCCTACGCTGCGATTACGAGTTCGCCTGATGAGCATGGCGGCTCGAGGCCGCACAGCACTTCCTCACGAAGTGGCAGGAGCTCTCGACACTCGAAACTGAATGGCGGCGGTGGTTCGGCATCATGGCTGTCTTCAGTCATAAATCTCGTCAACACAATCGTCGGCGCAGGAGTGCTTGCCATGCCTCATGCGCTCTCGAATATGGGCATCACGCTGGGTGTGATTGTCATCTGCTGGGCCGGCCTCACGAGCGGATTTGGACTATATCTACAGACAAGATGTGCGCGGTATCTGGACAGAGGCGGGAGCTCATTCTTTGCGCTCAGTCAGATCACGTATCCTGGAGCAGCAGTCGTTTTCGATGCGGCCATCATGCTGAAGTGCTTTGGTGTGGGCGTGTCTTATCTCATTATTATTGGCGATCTCATGCCCGGCGTTATCAGAGGGTTTGTGGGCAATGTGAATGACAAGTTGTATCTGGTTGACAGACAGTTTTGGGTGACGGCGTTTATGTGAGTGTGAGAACTGAGCAGCTGCCGACAAGGAAAGCTAACAGGAGATACAGGCTGATCGTGATTCCACTTTCATTTCTGCGCAAGTTGGACAGCTTGAAGTATACGTCCATGGTCGCGCTCGTTTCCATCTCTTACTTGGTCGTACTTGTGGTCTACCATTTCATTGCGAACGATGCTGGTCACGAGAAGGGAGAGGTGCACTGGGTCCGATGGCAAGGATTGGGGTCTACGCTTTCCAGCTTTCCGGTCATTGTATTTGCGTATACATGCCATCAGAATGTGAGCAAAGCTATTATTACTCTTGCGGTGAGGCTGCATGCTAATAGCCACAGATGTTTTCGATCCTGAATGAGATCGCAGACAACAGCCCGAAGCGGACCACTGCTGTCGTCACCGCGAGTATAGGGACTGCGGCCAGTACCTACATTCTTGTTGCCATCACTGGATACCTCACATTTGGAGACAATGTCCTCGGGAACATTGTGGCGCAATACGTGCCGAACGCGGCGTCTACCGTCGGTCGGGCTGCCATAGTAATTCTGGTCATGTTCAGCTACCCTCTGCAGGTACATCCCTGCCGCGCCTCGCTCGATGCGGTGCTGAAGTGGCGTCCGGTCAACAGGCAGACTCAAGAATTCACTCCTGCGCCATCATCTAGAGGATCGCCGTCGAGAAGCTCTCTCCTGACTGGCAAGATACCTGTAGGACGACCGACGCCGACAGAAATGAGCGAAGTACGCTTCGCCGTTCTGACGACATGCATTATCATCATGTCGTATATCGTGGCCATGACTGTGAGCAGCCTGGACAAGGTACTCGCGTATGTTGGATCAACAGGAAGCACGGCCATCTCTTTCATTCTTCCTGGACTGTTCTACTACAAGATCAGCGCGCCAGATTCGCCGCACCACCAACGACTTCTCAAAGACGAGGAAGATGAGGAGTATGATCGCACCGCCTCTGTCGAGGAAGGTGGCTCCAGTAACGGCCGTCAAGCGAAGGGCGAATTACTGCGAAAGTGCAGCTTAGCACTAGCAATTTACGGCTTCTCCGTGATGATTGTGTGTCTCATCACAAATAGTATCAATATCGCGAACGGGCGATAATATGTATTTCAAACTGGTGTTCATGGCGGCATTGCATTGCGTTGTGTTTCGATAGAGTGGGAGGGAATGATCATTGCTGGTTCGGCGGTCGCTGCCAGTGCAGAGGTACTCAGATACCCAGTATCAACATTATCATGATACGATCTTGCTTCTTGTGTTCGCAGATGCTGATAACAACTGATGCGAGTCGCGCCCCAACAAGAGATGATGCGAAAAGGCAAAGCCTCAAAACAGTATGGCTTTCGGCTCACATACCGAAGGCTGCCGAGGCGCGGACCAATCCGGGCAAGATGCGCGCTTGCCGGGATTCGTCTGGGGAAATCATGACGACGGTTCGTCGCGCATCTCTCTCGCATCATCATAAAGAGCTCATCCTCGCCCAGCCCGCCCGCTCGAACCTCACGTCGGTCGTGCGAACCATGTCCTTGCACAGCCAAGCTACAATTTCTCCTCACTCTACGTACCATTTTCCCCTCACTCTCGAAGGGAGCACAAACCATTGATACCGTCTCGACGCCCACGAAACCTCCCGGAAGACCTGGGGCAGTCGAAGCTGCGACCAGGATACGCGGCAAGCGAGCGAATCGAAGTAAGTCAACGACCATTCTGGGTTCTTACAAGGCTTCCGAAATGCGGGGAAATGGAAGTCGATGCTGGGAGGATGCAAGATGAAGGTGCATGGGTCGAGGCCGCGAACGACGAGAGGAAGACGCGGAGAGGGGCGCTGGTCGGAATGCTAGTCGATGCTGACACCTTTCTGGGAGATGAGACACTAGTCTTCTTACTACCACGACGAATCTACATTCCTTCGTCAAGGAGAAGAAATCGTGAGAAGCCGTGTCGATTGCCTTCGTGACATCTTGAGTGAGAAGAAGAAAGAATAGCAAGAGCTGTATATCTATCAAAAGAGCCTTTCAAAGCTTTTGACGTAGACTACCCCGCACTGCTCCTCATCATCGACTCTCAAGATGTCAAGCAAGGCCGCCGGCTTCTTCGAATACAACTCCCAACTTGTGAGCTCGTTTTATGAACAAATCGTCAGCCTTAACGGCGCTAAGTTTACCCCCGAGGACGCTTTCACCCTCTATCATCTCGTCACCGAAGAGCAATATGGCTCACGAACCGGAGCTGCTGTTGGTCCCATTCTTCCAGCTTTGGGTCATGCCTTAGCTGGAGGACTTGCGAGTGCAGTGGCGAAGGCGACTGTCTACCCGATCGATACGATTGTCACGCGAATGCAAGTGCAAAAGCAATTCAAAGGCGACAAGGAAGCACCGAGTGCCGCTAGCAATGCCGACGCCGAGTACAAGGACCCTATCGATGCGGCGAAGAAGATTTATAAGAGTGAGGGAGGATTGAAGGGATTCTATGCTGGGCTGAATTCGGATGTGGTGAAGGGAATCGCAGACTCATTCTTGTTCTTCTTGGCATACAATGCCGTGAGGGATCAGATGCTGAAGAAGCAGGGCGGAAAGCAAATGCCCATCTTGAAGGAATTGAGTGTAGGAATTCTGGCCGGCGCGATCTCTAAGGCTGTCACACAGCCCATCTCCAACATCGTGGTCAGGCAGCAGACGGCCGCTCTCGTGGCTGCAAGAGATCCAACTTCTTCCACAACACCCGCTCAGAGCGACAGGTTGAGCGTGAAAGATGTCGCTCTACAGATCCGCAACGAAAAAGGCATCGCAGGCTTCTGGGCCGGCTACAGCGCGCAACTCATCCTAACACTCAACCCTGCAATCACATTCGCAGTCGACAATCTCCTCAAAGGACTCGTGCCAAAAGACAGACGCGACAACGCCAGTGCGACTTTCCTCGTGGCAGCACTTTCCAAAGTGATCGCCACCACAATCACATACCCCGTCATGCTCGCCAAATCGCGCGCCCAAGCGGCAGGCAGCTCTCACGAAGAAGGCGATCCAAGCGAACACTACGTTTCTGTGAACGACTCCGCAGACCGCAAAACACAAGTCAAACAAGCCATCAGGCGCGTCGCTCAACTCCTCGAAGGCCAGACGCGAATTTTCGTCGCCTTGAAGAAAATCTATCGCGACGAAGGCGCGAAGGGAATGTATTCTGGTCTCGAAGGTGAAGTTGTTAAAGGTTTCCTCCAGCATGGTATTACCATGGCCGCTAAAGATGGCGTGCATGTTGGTGTTGTGCAGTTGTACTACGTTGTGTTGAAGTTGACGAAGCGATGGGATGCTGAGTTGGCGAAGGCTCAAGAGCAGGCCGCAGAGCTCGCGAAGGATGCTGCGCATAAGGTTGAGGATGCTGCTGTGTCTGCTGCTGAGGCTGCGAAGAAGGCAGTTGGCCAGTAGAGAGACCGCTCTACGCGCACGGCGATGAAATAAAAATTCGCGACCATTTCATAATTTTGTGCTGCAAAATTGGCGAGGGATGTTACACCTTTGTAGTTCTGATGGTTTCGGCTTGTATATCGCTATCTGACGAGATATGTGAAGTTGAGGAATCCATTGTTTCGATGTCGTGCGTGAGCTGAGTCCCCTGTTGCACAAGTATTTTCTCGGCTCTCCAGCAAACGATTTTGATCATTTCGCGCCCAATGTTCGCACCCACCACCACAGCCCTCAATCAAATCCCCGAATCTACATGACCATTGCCTGGTTCTCCGGCAAACGATTTGAATCGTTTCGCTGCCGATCTCCCCACTTGCCACCACAGCCCTCAATCAAATTCCAGAATCAGTCTGCAAAGGCAACACATCCGGATGCAAATTCATACAAGGATCATCCGAATCATCTGGACTCCATTGATCCCAAGCCTTACACATATCAAAGAAAGGCTCATCCCACCCGGGCATAAAAGTCTTTGGCCAAAGTTTCACATTCTCCAAAATCTGCGCCGCCAATCCCATCGAAGCATGGAACGCAATATGACAATGCATAATCCACGCTCCAGGATTGTCGGCTTTGAATGCGATAATTAGATACCCGCCATCGGGGAGAAAAGCTACATCTCGACGAGGAGGATTGTGGAGTGTGAGGTTTGCTTGGGCGATGTCGCATTCTTGAGATTCGTCGGGGACGCATTGGTCGAGGACGGCGAAGTCGTGGCCGTGGAGGTGAATGGGGTGTTGGCCGGGGAAATAGGCTGCGCTGGGTTTTTTGGGGATGGGATGGGGTTTGGATGGGTTCTTTGGTTTTGCTGCGCCGGAGATGATGTTGAGTTGGAACCAGGCGTCTTCGTCGGCGTCGCCGGAGTCGATGACTGTGAGCCAGGGCTTCTTAGTGAAGTCCTGGTTTGGGTTGAGGAGGGGTGGGTCGCTGAAGTTGAGCCACATGGGGTGGCTTTGGACAAGGTAGAAGTGGGAGGTGTTCTTTTTGCAGGGGTAGTATGGCGTGCCGTTGATTTTCATGAAGTCGAGGTGGAAGTCGGGTAGTACTGGTGAGTAGTTAGAATGGTGCGCTGAAGTTTGGCATAGAATGATAATCACCTTGTCGAGTCTCACTGACGTTCCACTTGACGACTGGTGACAGCGTTTGAACTTCCGGATAGTATGTCTCGTCAATGCAGTCAAGAGTTATGTTCTCCTGTCGACTGGTGGTCGGAAAGTCCGTGTTCGAAGAGTAGCGAAGGATACCAGTTCGGCCATCAGGCTGTGGGTAGCCGAGGGTCTTGGGTTTGCAACTCTTGTCTAGCGGTCCTGGATTGAAAGCTGTACAATTCGTTGCTGGAGATGTGCGAATCCAGAAGTTGACGTCTTCGGAGGGAATGGTGGGTTCTCCTGCTACTATGATATTGTATCGCTGACCTGATGAAGAATCTTGTCAGCGCACTTTCTGCGATAGGGATTGTGGTCCATACGCACCAATGCCAACCACAATCTTATTTGTATAGTACGGTGTGATTGAGACAAAGTCTGTTGAGATGACCCAGAAGGAATGATTATCGATGGAGAACACGAATGTCGTATCAGCCGCGCCATTGATGATACGCATGAGGTATCTAACGCCCTGTGAGCAGGTTAGCTCTATCTCTTGTAGAGGAATTCGACATGCAACCTACCCTCTGGAACACCACTTCATTGAACTTTGTTCCTTCGGGAACAGGCTTGGATGCATCAAGAAGAGGCCATTGACCTTCGATCGGTTAGCCACTATTTTCGAACTCAGAAACGCGCAGAGGACTTGCCAACGCCATTCTGGAGCATGTTGTCGATGTAGATACGACCACACTTGGTCACCATAGACCATTCCCACTTCTCGAAGACGCTACAACGATGGTCAGTGACGAATGGTCATGCAGGAAGTGGGGTCCCATACGGCATATGCAGCCAATCGCTCAGAATAATGGGAGCGACTTGATGGTCGAAGCTTTTAGACATCGGCCCATAGACAGTGAACGCTCCCAGCAAACCTGCTGCATACTGCGGTCTCTTGTCAGTCTTGCATGATGGCGAACTGCGAGTGCACTCACCTGAAGGGAGTAGTGGCTATGATACCAGGAAGTTCCGTACTAGTCGTGCCATCAGCAGAGATATTTCGAAATAGACTGAAGCAAAGAGCTTCTTACCTGAGTTGCATTGAAGACATAGGTAAATGTCTCTCCTGGGGCAATGGGACATTGAGTCACAGCATTGACTCCGTCCATCTGGCCAGTCTTCCATTGTCGAAAGCCGTGCCAGTGCACCGTAGTCCCGTTACCTGGCTCGGAAGCAGTCTTCACCAGAGTATTGTTAATTGTGATTCTGATCTCATCGCCCCAGCAAGCTTGCAGACGTGGTCCGGGAAAACTGCCGTTGAACAGCTGAACATACACGTCTCCGGCGCCATCAGGATTGCGAGTGGACTCTGAAAGCTCAAGATAATACTCTCTCACAACTCCTTTAGGGCCATCAATCTCGTAGTTGGTGCCAATATCGTACGTCTGGCCAGTCTTGGTATTCCTCAGCCAGCAAGTCCTGTTGCCATTCGTGTTGCATGAAACCCAGCCGTCTTCCTTTCGGTAAGCTGGATACTCGCATATGAATGTAGGGTCAGCAACGTCATCAAGGTCATCTGGTGGGTTGTAGATTGGGAAGCCTCCTTTAGTTGTGGCTTCTGGAGACTTGATAGGAACTTGCAGCGCAGTACTGGTATCGAAACCTGGGACCTTCTGAGATCCGTGGACGAAGAAATCGAGAATGTATACAATCCTGGTCCAGATGGCCCGCACCGGCGCCATGGTGTACGATAGAGATACGCAGGGCTCAAACCAGCGTTGGATCACTCTGTTGTTAGTAAAGACAAAAAGATAAACTGTCGTGAAGAAGAGAGAAGGGTGCTGGCGTCTCTGCAGATTAAGTGTAAGGCAATTGATGGTCTGTGATGTATTTTCAGCTCGCCATTGGAGCTATGGTACTTGCATAGAACTGCGAAGCGCCACGAACACTGGCGAGCTGTCGGATCTGTCAACGTGAGAATTACAGCCTCTTGCAGCATCTGGATGAGTCTTTGTGGCTGCTTCAGCTATGTGATGGCGCAGTGGCTTGCATGAATAGCTTTCTTACGGAGCTGGTCTCCCGATCGACACGTTGTAGTCTTGCTTCGGGGACCGCTGAGATGCTCGATAGTCATGTTGCAAGTAGCCATTTCCGAAAGCGTTGTCTTGCTGGGTGTCCTTCTCTTGCAAGAGCAAGGGATATTCGATTTCTACCATCGGCTGGGCGTAGGCCGTGTGCCACTCGTGGTGAGGCGTCAGCTAGAAGCAATTGGTAGTGGACAATGGGAACTGCAGCATGCGTAGCCTCTCGCGTGCGGTGCCCTTCAGTGAACAGCCCAGCCGAAGCATGATTGATGGGCTTCTTCCCCGTGGCAGGCGCCTCACGTCGGCGAGGCCGTAGCGGCACGATACGCTCCCATACATGCTGCAGAGCGATGGGCTGATGTCGCGTGGCTGGCTGAAACAGAGACATGAGCTCGCACTAGAAGCAAAAGAGGAGGAGAGCTTGGTTCAGCAGGATCTCGTTCATTGGTGCGGAAAGAGCTCCGCAATCTCCGCTCCTGCTTTCTATCACCACCGACCAAATCACGACCTCCATTAACCGTGTATCAATGACATCGCTCACGGATCCTGCGCTGTACCGACCTCATCGATGTCCAGGCGGGCAGCGAAGAACCATTGCTGCGAACAGAGCATGCAGGGCTTGCAGCATTAGTGCGGCGGCCAGGCCACGTGTGTCGCCTTCCCCTCCACAGCCTTCACGAGCCACCAGAAACTTTCCTCGAAAATGCAGCTCGATCGGTACAAACATGCATGTCAAAAGCGTTGTCTATTGCCTGCTTTTGGCAAGTGTCCCTCGTGCTTCTGGCGACCCCTAGCTCTACGTCAAAACAGCAATGAGTATCAAGAACGACCCAAATGCTACTGGCATCTATGCTGGTGACCTTGATAACAAGTTGAAAGCACGCACGAACTGCGATCAATGACCTCGGAACTATGGGATTTGAGTAAGATACCTCGACTTCAACAACCGTTGTCATTGCTTTGATGCAATCTATCGGAAACGCACAGCAGTGTAGACTTGAAAGCCATTCATCCAGCCGGCGGTGCAGCTATCACGAGCGAAAGCCTGTGGGATAAGGTCTTGTGTATTGAACGTGAGTGTAAGTGACCAGTGTAAGCTCAAACAGTCTTCACTCCGGCGCATATCTCGTGCCGCCGTTCAACGCTTCTCTGGCTCGACGTTCTGGCGCGATTGCCCATTCATTCCATCATGTCAGAGAAGGAAACGATCACGAATTCGAAGAGGCCCCAATCCTCTCACACGCCACACCCTTGCGCTCACAGTAAGGTAAGCCAATATCTTAGTCATCATGTTACCGCCTGAGGAAGCTACGCATAGCTCCATAGCTCTATCAGCTCACTGCTTACAATAACAATCCTAGCTCATCATTCCACAATCATCAGACAAAATGTCCCCCACATTCACAAAAATCACCCCTTCCCTCCCCGTAAGTTCCGTTCCGGACTCCATAGAATTCTACACAACCAAACTCGGCTTCCGCATCTCAGGCCGCGACCGCGGCGATCATACTTGGCTTCGACTAGGAGGTGAAGACGCTGAAAAAGCCTCCATTCCCGTGAATGTGTATTTGAGAAGTAAGTGAGCAAATATCCAACATGCAACAGCCTCACAAACGCAATCACAGACCAAATCTGAATTCGCAAATAGGACGAGGATTCCCCAACATTCCCAACGACGTCGACTTCGGTAAAGTGCACATTCGTGTCGATGGGGCAGAAGATGAGTTGGAGAAGTTATATGAGACTTTTGTTGCGAATGGAGTGAAAGTCCTAGAAGAAGTGAAGGTGATGCCTTGGGGTTTGAAGCATTTCACTGTGACAGGTGAGCTCAATCAACTGATTTGACTGATGCGATATGTGTCTGAAGTGTGAGCTGACGATCGAGGCACAGATCTTGATGGGGTGAGTGATTTTGATGAATTCTAACATTGCTACAATGTGAGGTTTGATGAGTGTGGCTGACATGATGACTGCAGAATATTTTGAACTTCGATCAGGTTATTGCAGGATGGAAACCGCCAGCTCGGAGAGATTAAGTTGGAATCGAGGAAGCAAAATCAATCGCGGGAAGTCTCCCAAGGCTCCGGTACAGGATCGTTTCAGTATAATGCCCTCGGGACGCTGGCATCAAGATCGAGATTTCTTTAAGATCTGATCTCTTGCATGGGAAGTCTCATGTCAGTAGGGCTGCGAAGTGAAGAAAATCATTGGCATGTGAAATCTCCCGATAGGTTGGAATCTGATCGTTTCAGCACATGGCCGTGGAGACGTCAATAGGATCGAAATGGTGCCAGATTGTGAAGCTCCTGAAGCCGGGAACTGAGGATTGATATAGACGGTCAGCTTATACTCACTCATGTATTATCTCCGTGCTGAGCATTGTGGTTATCAAAGTCTGGTGGGAGATTTGTGCGCTTTCAACAGTGAACGCAATCGGAGAGCTCGCTAGGGGTACACAGTCACACTCGAGGGCAGAGCAGGAATAGCCTGTGCTGGCGTTCTTGCTGGCTTCCATATGAGGGGCTCTGGCTCTGCCCCTCATGCAGACGTGCGGCATCTTGTTGGGCGTGAAACTAGCCTTGGGTTACTGTGCGCCCAAGGAGAAGCGGAGCGGAGTACGTCTTCGCAGAAGGTTCTGCACGAGGAAGATCCATGTCGTGCATGCAACTTCGATCACGTGCGAGACAGGAAGATCTGGTAGGGCTTGCTACTTTCGCAGCGCCGGCCTTTCTTTGACCAAGTTTTGACAGTTGGGTGAACTGGCGGTCCGTACGAGCGCCGCTGTCTTCGGCAAGCTTGATCCTGCTACCACATGCTCGGAACGGGGCATGCTGGTGAAGACGGCAAGCATTGTGGTCCGGAGCGGAATGACGGGGTGAGATTGCTCGCATTGAACTCAGCCCTCGTCATATTGCAGATGCTGCTCGACATCGGCGCGCACGGTCAGCTTTGGCGCAGGCATGGAAGGAATTGGCGTGTCGCAGGCTCGTATAATCTGCGTGGGAGAGGAAGAGTCCAGTGTGCGATGGCGATTTCGTGGTGCAGCAGCTTCATGTGCAACGCAGGGGCGGCGTGTGCAGGGCGATCGAGGGCTGGTCGAAATTCCTGTGTCGTCGGTGCCCAGCGCTCTAAGAAAGTTGCCCGGCGTGATGCAGGTACGTCGACCGGGCGTGTTTCGATGGGGACCAAGACGTCGGCTCGCTGCACTGCTGCCGGCGGTCAAGGGCTGCCTGGCCTGGGAGGAGGGTGGTTGTTGGAGCAGCGCGCAGCGTCGTGCTGTCGTCCAGACGAACGCCCGTTGCTCTGCCCCGCTGCCAGAGTCGTCTCGTCCCGACGACCGTTTGCAGTGGCCCCTCGGCGGACATTTGCAGAGCATCGCCATCTCATGAAATGTCGAGGCGTGAGGTGCGCGGACGGCGAAGGGCCAATGGCAGAGCGCGCTGGCTGAACACTGAGTTTGGGGGATGGCCGCTCCCCTTTCCCGCGCTGTGGATGGCTACTTCCTAGCGCGTCCGGCACACACAATTCGCGTCGCCTTAGCGCCCCCGGTTGCCAGGATGCCTCAGCGCCGCTGGCGAATGGCTCGAGCGCACTCCACCGTCTTCTCCACGATGCAGTGACTCTACGGCCACACTCCATCACATCCCCTGTCGTCGACCTCCTCGCCGGCCTACGAATGCGAATCCTCTTCATGCCTCTGCTGCCCGCCGACAACATGCATGGCACGCCCGAGTGACACGCGACACGCCCTCTGATGCCCTCTGCACCCAGGACCCTTTTTTGTTATGCCGCCGCGGCACGACTGCGACAATTCTGAGACGACGCACACGCGACGAGGCGCAAGCCGAGCCCATATTTGATTCTGCATGCAATATAGCGAATCACCGCCAGCACCCCGCGGTCACACAGTCACCACCGTCATCTGGCGCTTGATTGCGTCGGTCCTGTTCATCACCAACACCGACTCCATCCTTTCACGACAAACACTCGACTTCAAGAAATATCTACAACAATCCGCGCCCTGACATGCGTCGCAAATCCGTTCGGTGCTAGTGCTCACCATCAACCGCGCCAGGACCCACAATGTCTCGCGACGAGGCCTCGGAGCGGAGCCCGCTGGGCGAGCGTGGCATGAATGTCTTGCCTGCTTCCGAATACTTGCAGGAACGTTTGCAAGAGCGACGCGCACGGCAATTGCGCCCTAAACGCGCGCGACACACCGACTTTGGCGTGCAGTTCACAAAAGGCCGCGACGATGACATCTTCCTGGCCGAAGCGGACGCGATCCGCAATCCTAGGATGTACGACAGCTCACCACTGGCCGCTGGAAGCAGTCGCGCCTCCGACGCCGGATCGCAAAACAGCGACCGAAGGCGGCGAGCACCGGGCGTGCGCGACATGGACGAGCAGTTGGACCGTCTGCACAAGCAGAATTTCGCGTTGAAGCTGGAATTGGATCATCGCCGCGAATTGACTCAAAAGTTGCGCGATCAAATGGAGGCCATGCAAGATCAAGTTGACCGCGCGCTAGTCTTGGAGGAAGAGCACAAGGAATTGCTGCGCATCAACAGCGAGCTGGTATCTGAGCTTGAGAAGCGCGACAAAGCAGTTGAGGAAGCCATGGACATCATATGCGATCTTGAAGATCAAGTGGGCGACCTGCAGGAACGTGGCAGCACTACCAGGCCTTCTACGGCACAGGCAGACTCTGGCTATGCGAGCACCGAGATTCATGACCAAGACTTGCGCTCATCACCACCGCGCGCCGCTGGCGTATCCCAGACACCAGCCGTCAAGGTTCAACCACCTTCGAATCATGCTTCAGCCGCATCCCAGAAGCTCCAAGGCCTTCTCAACACACAGACTCCGGCCAAGCCTAAGAGGCAGCCGTCAGTCTTGAGTTCGAGAAAACCCAGCACCCAGGCCCTGCGAAGTGTGTATCTGGAAACCTCGAAATCGCTGAAACCGGTGCAGAGCTTCCAGTCGCTATTGGAGAGACAGGAGGGCAAGACTGAGGACGACACCGACGAGCTGCC
Source organism: Cercospora citrullina (assembly GCA_013365195.1). NCBI lineage: Eukaryota > Fungi > Ascomycota > Dothideomycetes > Mycosphaerellales > Mycosphaerellaceae > Cercospora > Cercospora citrullina. The sequence goes on from JAASFF010000914.1 coordinate 14,544, forward strand.
GAGTTCGCCACGATTGAGTGCCCTCAGCGAAAGCAGTTTCCCGTCCCTCTACAGCCCGAAGAAAGGCGTCAGTCCCGACAGGTATGCCTGGGAAGCTACTGATCAAACCGAGGGGATGGCCGCCTCGCTGGGCTCTCGTGCACACATGCGTCAGGATAGCATCAAGCGAGTCAGCCAATGGATGTCCGAGCGTGACGCGATCGAAACGACGCCATCCAAGTCGAATCGCATCTCTGCACCTCTGCAAGACGAGTCCGACTACCAACCCCTTGGGCACCGTCCCCGCTATCAGTCCCTCAACAATGCGCTGGCAGCCTCGAAGGAGCCAGCAACGTTAGAGCCGGCACCTGAGCTCAAACAGTTCCAGCACCAATTACGCAAGCAGAAGCCGGGTAGAAGCCAACCTCGACCGCTTAGCTACAACGGCCCTGCCTTTGGTGAACATAACATGCCACCTACGCCAGATAGCGTAAGCACCAGAATGCTCCGGGAGTCGCGATCTTCTATCGTCAGAGATAAGAGTCTGGTCGATAATGTGCCTTCGCCGCTCAAAAGCTTCGAACTTCCCGAATCCGGCCTTCGCACTGCACCGCGTCAGATGAGGTCTTCGGTCGAGCTTCGCACTGCTTACAACAGCAACCTTCAATTTCGATCTACGGCATTAGATGGGCACGACCATGACGATAGCTCAGACGAAGACTACATTCCGCAAGAGCCAAAAAGTCTTCGCGACGACGAGGTGAAGGTTTTCGCCTTTGGTCATAAGTACGACTTTGGGGATGGACAGTCAAGCGACCAAGGCATACCGACCGGCTTCCAGTCACATTCGCAACAACCTGATGATGTCATGTTCAATCGCAATGATATTTCGCCGACACTGAGGCCTCAAACGATAGAACGCAGGAGATCCAGCGATCAACATCACTCGGCTCCTGTCAAGCCCCGTTTCGGCCGCACGGAAACCAGTCCAACATTATTGACTGTGAGTGGCTTCGGTGGCGATGGTAGAAGTCCCGTCGATAGGTTCATCAGTCCACATTCTGCGCGTTCACAGCATTCCAGCTCGTCAGGGAATCGCACGATAACTGAAGTCGAAGAGAAAGCTCAGCCACAATCTCCAGTGCCTTCAGCGGTGACGAGCGTCGCATCACCGCGGTCTGGAACCTCGCCTTCACCAGCTAGAACACTGAGCAAGAAGATGCCAGGCTTCATCAGGCGCCTCAGCAATACGATGGCTGCTGGCGAAAAGCCTGTCTTGCCGACATTGACCACGGCGCCGTCTTCGGTATACGCGCAACCAGGTCCACCACGACCAAAGACCAGCCACGCTGATCGCCTGACCCGAGGCAACAACGGCAGCCCCACTGTCGCTAGACCTCCTAGCAGTCGCGACAGTAGACCCACGCCCCCGACGAGGGCAAAGACTGAACTGAATACAGCACGACCAGCATCAGCAGCTGCCACCGATAGAGAGAGGCGATTTTTGTTCAGACGCAACGAAAGCGTCAAGAAAGACCCTACAGAAGAACTTGAAGCATCAGACACTCCGGCGCGAGTCGGTCTTCAGAAACGCAGAGGCAGCATTAGAGACGTCATGGCCTCGAGACGTCCATGGAGGTAAACTTGCAGCATACCGGCATTGCTTTCCTTGGAACGCGCATGTAAATTACTGACCTGTGTCAAAGAGGGCCATGAATGAGCCAATGTGCATGATGGAAGCGTAACAAAACAAAACACGATGGGCAAATTGGGATGACTTTACGAATGCCTCTATGGCTGAAACACGACGACATGGCAAAACTTATTACCGCTGTATACTATTCTCGGGTATTACAATAATACGTATATGGCTTCGATGTAATGTCAAAGCATTTTGGAGAAACATGAGTCTTGCGTGACGTTCAAATACAATGTCTCCACAAATTTGATGCTAACCTGCCGTGCGGGCGTTATGCTTGGTGTCCTGGGCAGCACCTTCTTCCTTCTGAATGGAAGCGTTGCTCCATCACACACGCGCATCGATGCCTTCACTCTGTCATTCCTGCAGTCGCCTCGACACGTCTCAGTCACATGTGTTGGCGTCGACCAAGCATCGCCGGACTGAAACAAACCGAAATGCTTGACGAAAGCTTCATGGCATCAAGCCTGCTCGGTCATTAAGGTAGTCTACCCGGCCCAATCGCAACCCCTTCGCGAACCACATGGCCATTTTCAACACCACGCGTCTTTCAACAACATCTCATCGCTTCTACGCCTCTTTCGTATGTCTGACCGAGATATCGTGCTCTAGAGAGAAAAGAAAGACAGGGCTCGGCCGATTTCCACGCGACACGTGCTGGCATTGAGGGATTGTACTTGTTCCCGCAAACACGCGACACGCCGGCTCAGGCAGGCGAGATTTCTAGCTTCCAGGAACAGGAACCCGGGCGAACGAGAACCACAGCTACAGCCGACAACTTTACCTGCTTTGCTTGTTTTGCTTTGCTTTACCCGGTACAAGGCGGCTAAGCAAGCTTTTGGCGCAGCTGTGTCGCCCGGGCTTCGCGCATTCGCATTGGCATGCCGTCGCAGCCGTCCTCCGCCTTCGGGGAAACATTAGCAAAAGCAGAAGGTGAAGAAATAGTGACGCCGACGGCACGGATCCAAAGGATTGGAAGTACAAATACAAATACCCCGAGTGAGGGGACGCCCTTCGCTGCTGAGACTGATGAGCCATTCCACGACATCCCGGCCCAGTCTTCTAATAATCAGTATCATCCTGGCCTCCAAACTTCCTCGTCGTCACTTCAGCCTCAAGCTCAGTCATCATCATCGACAACTAAAGCAAGAGAAACAACACAGGCTTCACCTTCACAATCATTTCTGGACTCAGCTACGACCTCTTCTTTTCCACTGCTGAAACGGGTTCAAAAATCCCGCGCGACTCACGTTGCGCAAATTGTACTTTTTGTCCTTTTGGTTTTGCAGTTTATCCTCATGTACAGGAAATTCGCGCTAGCGAGTGGGTTCGCTGTTGCAGCGTTGGTGAAGGGGAATGTGGCTGTTGCTGTTGCTGGGAATGGAAATGGGGATGCGTACGGAGGTTCGATGAGTAAGAGTAGTCATGTGCCGGATTATTTTGTGACGAAGCCGGAGTTGTTTCCAGGTAAGTATCTTACGAATGTTGAGGAAAATTAGGGATGTGTGGGACAAGTGAGGTGGTTTGCGTGGTTCGGAAAACTTATTTGCGAGTCATGGTGTGAAGATGATCATCGAAATTGAGACTAATTGAAATGATTAGGCCCGACACCTACTGGAGATGCGGCTTTTCTTGCGCAAACGAATCCGGCGCCGTTTGCTGGGACGGTGAGTGGCATGCAATGCTATCGTAAACCGCAGCGATACTGATGAATGTGATCAGACCTACATCCCGAACAGCCCATTGGCAACCCAAGTTCCAATTGTTGGCAACAACGACAATGGCAACATCTTTCAGTACGAATTTCATCTTACCACTCGTTTGATCATGGTATCAATTCTGACTTGACTAAAGAATGCATGGCCAGCTGTCACACTACTTTCCCAACCCACAAGGGTTTGGAGTTGACGAGTATTCTCTGCCGAAGAATGCTTCGATCGTGCAGCTGAATATGCTGTCGAGACACGGTGCTCGATATCCTACGACTGGAGCTGGTGCTGAGAAGATTGGGCAGAAGATATTGAATTACACGACTGGTGTGTCTGGACAAGCTACGTTTTCTGGACCGCTGGAGTTCTTGAATGAGTGGACTTATAAGGTAAGCACAAACTATATGTAAGATCAGACTTTTGTATGCTGACAGTGCTAGCTCGGTGCTGAGATTCTTGTCCCTGTCGGCAAGCAAGAACTTTTCGATTCGGGTACCCTACACCAAATCATGTACGGCCATCTGTACAAGAACAACGGCACCAAGATCACAGCAAGATCTACTACACAGGACCGTATGCTCAAGTCTGCCGAGTACTTCCTTGCTGGATTCTTCGGATTGGAATGGACTCATAACGCCACTTTGGTTTTGGCGATCGAGGAGGATGCCGGCGTCTGGAATAATACTCTCGCGGGCTACTACAACTGCAACAACTCGAACACGGGAGTCTCAGCTGGCGGTAGCAATGCCAGCACAGAATGGTCTTCTATGTACCTTGCTGATGCCCCTACGCGACTGAACAACTACAGCTCAGGCTTCAACTGGACTGTCGCAGATGCGTACAACGCCCAGTCGCTCTGCGCCTACGAAACCGTTGCACTTGGCTACTCCGCCTTCTGCGGCCTTTTCACCTACTCCGAATGGGAAGGCTACGAATACTCCATCGACCTCGCTTTTGCCGGCAACAACATGTTCCAATCTCCTACCGGCCGCGCAGTGGGAATCGGCTACGTTGTCGAAATCCTCGCTCGCCTTCAACATCATCTCATTACAGAGCCCGTGGCACAAGTCAACGTGACATTGGACAGTAATCCCGCCACCTTCCCGCTCGGTCAGACTTTGAACTTCGATTTCAGCCACGATACAAATATCGCTGCTATCCTGACCGCTTTCGGTCTCACGCAATTCGCGCCCGTCCTACCCACCGACCGCATCGAACGTAATCGCTCGCTGATTGTCTCACACATGGAACCTTTTGGCGCACGACTAGATATGGAAATCATCGAAACTCCAAAACCTCTCAGCGGCAACCGTAAAGACGGGAACGTGTACGAAGAAGGTGGTGTGACGAGGTATATCCATTTTATTTTGAATCAGAGAACTATTCCTTTGGGCAAGTCGCTGAGCAAATGTGGGGAGAGAGATGATGGATGGTGTGAGTTGACGACTTTTATGAAGGTGCAGAGTAAGATGTTGGAGGAGGCGCAGTATGATTGGAGTTGTAATGGGGATTATCCGGCTGTGCCGTTTGGGGAGGTTACGAATGGGGTGCCGGTTGCGAAGCAGCCGTAGATCTAAGGGAGGTATTGATTCTCGTCGAGCATAGCTGTGTGCACATAATAGAACAGCTCCAGATGAAACCCAAGGATGATTGGTAATTTTTCGACTGTATCTGGCAAAAATAGGTATTGAGCAACCGACTTCGCTGATAATCCCGTACGTGGGAATCACGGTCACAGACGAGTAGACCGAGCGCATTTCGATAGTCAGCAAGAATGACCGGCGTTTCCCTCGTATTGAAATACGTCTCTCCTGGTCGGTAAGATGCAATGCAGGCTGTCATCTAATTTCATTATAGATCTTACGGTGCTCCGAAGGTGTGAAAAACCAGCTGTAGAGGAGAATTAGCCCAAGAAGGGAGCGGTGGAGCAGGGAGTTGAAGGTGGTGACGATGATGAATTTGTTTGAGAAGGGAAGTGCACTCAACGGCACCCAAGGCTTTCCTAGCAGCACCTAGGCGTGTCCAATCTCTTTCTCTCTTTATACAACTGGCAGATATCGAGAGGCAATTGCCCGAGGTAAAAGCTCAGTCCCAGAAGGCCAGACATGGCAAGCAATCTTTTGCTCTTTACTTTCCCACCATACTGAACTCTTGATTTACCAGTCGACAACGTACAACGCAGGTTCCCATCTTATCCTGTATCCAACCCCATACGACACGAAAGGTACGTTATAATCGACCATGGGGCGACGGTAGACAGAGTACTGCAGGCCTCCGACACGTTCGCATTTCTTTCTTGCAAAGAAGAGCTTGACAACCCAAGCGGACTTCAAATCGGCTGAAAGGGTTCGTTCCCTAGTCCGTATTGGCATGCCAAAAGAAGGGCTAGTGACGAGGTTCAGAACGAATCCCATTGGTGCTCCTATGAGGATCGTGAGGACTACTACTGCCAATGCAGTATCGTGCTTGAAGGCTGCCATCAGAAGGGCAATTACACATAGTACCAAGAGGAGGAGATTTGTTCCATAGAAAAGGTAGGGACCGAAAGGCGCTGTGTAATGCGTTTGGGTTTTGGCTGATGACCTTGCAGGAGATTCCTGCTCCGAGTGGACTGGACTGTGTTGCCGATTCCAGAACATTGCTTCGTTCAGCGTATCTGCGATGCTAGAAGATGGGACAAGTAGCTGGCTGCTTTGCGGCAGAGAGAAGGCAGCAATGAAAAGAGATGGAATGGAAAGAGATGCTCCCCACTTTGCTGAGGTCCATATATGTGGTCCTACAGTTCAGCGATGTGCCGCATGCTTGGGAGGAGCCACAGGAGCTTCATCGATTAGTTCAACCTTGCAAGTCCGGCTTGCGAGGCTTGTCTCGAGGCGCAGACAGGCGTAGGTGGATATTGCGGATCTTTGCTCCACATGAGTCCCACTTCTGTTATATTCCATACGCCAACATGTGTGGCACAGCGCTACACTGCGCCCTGCTTGGGTGGTGATGGCTCATGGCCACTAGAGCAGGTCATCGACGCCCAGTCCTATGATGATCCAAACGAGGCGACGTTTGGCTACGTCAGTATTGGTACTCTCAGCGATGCTGGGCCAGAGGACGACTTGGGAAATCTCGAGCCACAGCCGCCTGTCACGGCAAATGATGGCTGCTAGCAAGAAGTTGGGATCTTATGGCTCTTGATGGTAGCCGCCTGACTCCAACCACCAAGATCTCCTGTGGCCAATAATCGTCCATCTCAGGGCGCTTTCATGAGCCTCACGCAGAGAGTCAAGAGCCCAGTATTCTCACTCATGTGAGCTTGTCTACCGTGGGCGGCAGAGACTGGGGACGGCCGACAGAAAGTGCATGTGCGTTGGAGAGGCTTTCCTGAACGGATTTTGGAAGGCACTTGCCCAGCGTATGGAGGTCCAATCCAGACAGCTCACTCGAGGAAGACTTTTGTGATGAAGTCGCTGCAAGTTTTGCTAAGACATCCAGTAAAGGGCTTTTGAGGCAATTTGTGGATGCTCAGTCAGCTCGCCTGGTTTCACTGGCTTTGGGAGCAAAAATTCTTCGCACAAAAAGTGTTCACTTCACCTCCGATATCTCGACCAAACCTGTCCCAATGGTCCTGCAACCTCTTGTTGCGCTGTCTCCGGCCATCGAATGGGCACCTCCTTTCAGCCAGTCAGAGTTACTGACGCCCAAAAAGATTGATTTCACCACATGATGTCACCCAACTATCTTTAACGTATAAAAATGCTGCATCAAGAGGGAATCGAACCCCCCCCTGCTGCTTGGAAGGCAGCAATCCTAACCACTAGACCATTGATGCTTGAAGAGCATGGAGGACGAAACAGAATAATACAATATAAAGATCGGCTCGAGGGGAGGTGACTGATTTCAGCATCATCGCCCATTGTAAGGTCAATGACAGGCTAGTGTGCTTTAGCCCAGACCTTCAGATAGCCATGTACGCACAGAGTTATCTGTATTCTTGATTGACTCATGAGTTCCGGCTTGAAGTGGGTATTTTCGTCCACGGCTGAAGTTGGTGCTTACCTAAGGCATCAGCCCCACTATGCTCGGACGCGCGCAACCTCTAGAAGATGTGTTCCCCCAGGAAGAGTGGAAAAGCATCACGGACTTGCTATTCGTCACTTACATGCGCTTCCACAGACTACACATCCTGCAATGATCATGCGATTTGGCTGATACCCGTGGGTACTCATGCCAGCGAAGACTCAGTCCCCAGTAGGATGCTCGAACCAAACAGAAGCCTGAGAGCCGGGGCTGTGGCGGAGACTCTGTTGACTACTACAGATGGACTACCCGCCTTCGATGCTCGCCACCTGGTCAAAATCTCTGGGCACCCATCGTTCCCATGGCAGATGCTGGACTTCTCTGATGTCGTGAATGTCCGAGAAGGCCGATTTTCTCAGTTCCTTCCCACGAGCTGTTCCTGCTTTGGCGCTTGCTCTTGCTTCGACCACGTCGAACGTGACAAGACTTGCCTGCCGGTTTGATTCGGTTGGCCCATTTAGGTAGTACTGCAGGAGCTTGAGATCGCATGCGCGCAAACGAGTGACATGGCCACGGAGGCTGGCCGAAGTCAGCATAGTCCTGGAACATGTTCGGTCGTTCCGAACGTCATGACTGTCACGGATCGGTATTCAGAGGACGTCGCAAAGGTGAAATGGCCGATGCTCGGCGCCGAGCTCGGCTGAGAGGCTTTCTGCTATTCCTTAATACATGAGTTAACCATCGGCACATGCGAACTCGTTCGTCCAGGTAGCAGCATCGAGCCTTAAAGCTGGAAAGACTACAACACTTAGTCGCGGAGAATTATTACGATCATGACCTACGGTCCCTTCGAGAATCCATCTTGGCAGCAGGACTTGCCCTCGCCATATTTCGGAGAAAGTCATCGAGCGTTCCAGAAGCAGTGCCGAGCGTTCATTGACGAGAACCTCAACGCACATGCGTTGGAATGGGAACGAGAGGAGAACGTCCCCGAATCAGTATGGAAGCGCTTCGGCGAAGCCAATATGTTGATCCCCGCTCTTGCGGCACCATTGCCAACAAAGTGGCTAAGAAAGTTGGACTTATCGACACTGCCTGGTGGTCTGGATGCCGACAACTTCGACGACCTGCATTCATACATTTACTTCGATGAGGTGTGTCAGTCTGATTGAGATGGTGGCGTCATCAGAAAGCCGTGCTGAGGCATTCGGCTCCATAGATGGCTCGATCAGGCCTCTTGGCCATTCCAGGATCTCTAATGGCAGGCATGGCGTATGGAGTGCCTCCCATCTTACACTATGGGTCTTCTGAGCTTCAAGAGCGGCTGCTTCCCGAACTTCTGAGTGCGACGAAACGTTGTTGCATCGCGGTGACAGAGCCAGAGGCTGGTTCCGATGTTGCAGGTATGACTACGACCGCGGAGAAGAGCCAAGATGAGAAACATTACATTGTCAACGGGGCTAAGAAATGGTGAGCATTGGCAGATCTTGTCGGGTGCCTAGTTTCTGACACGTTCAATCAGGATCACGAATGGTCTGTGGGCCGACTATGCAACAATGGCAGTCAGAACTGGAGGTCCAGGCGCGAAAGGCCTGTCACTACTGGTTGTGCCACTCAAGGGCCAAGCCGGCGTGACAGTGAGAAAATTACCACTCGGAGGAGGAAACACTGCCGGCACCGCATACATTGATGTCGAAGATGTTCAAGTCCCCATAGAGAATCTCATTGGACGCGAAGGCTCAGGCATGTCCTACGTCATGGCGAACTTCAATCATGAACGCATGGCGGTATCGATTACTGTCACCCGACAAGCTCGTGTGGCTCTTGATGCCACTGTCAAGTATTGTCTCAAGCGCGAAGCATTCGGCAAAACGCTGATGGACCAGCCCGTCATCAGGAAACGATTGGCGAAGTGTGGAGCTGAAGTCGAGACGTTGACCGCATGGCTGGAGAGTTTGTCGTATCAGATGCATAAGATGGGAAAGGAACAGGCTGATATTAGAATTGGCGGGTTGATTGCTCTGGCGAAAGCGAAAGCTGGCAAAGTCCTGGAGAAATGTGCTAGCTGTGCTGTGCTCTTGCACGGAGGAGCTGGCTATACGCGATCTGGTCAAGAAGAGCTGGTTGAGAGTGAGTATGGTGTGAGCCCTCTGGAGACATTTCTAATGAATTGCAGAAATCTATCGCGAAATCAGTGGTGCACGGATTCCCGGCGGTAGTGAGGATGTCATGTTCGATCTCGCAATATGCCAACTTATGAAGGTCTACAATGCGAGTCTGGATCAGCCTGAGTTGGAGAGATCGTCCCGGCTGTGAAATATTTTAGTCCACCCAGATGGAGCCATGCTGGAACGAAAGCTACTATCGCCTCCTGTGAACAATTCGTCGCTTGAGCACTCCTGTCGTTGCTTTTATGAGGCCGCAAGCGATGTTGCGGACCAAGAGTCCCGTAAAACATTTCCGTCTATACTACTGAAGCCTGACATTGTAGCCAGAAGTCCATTTTGTTCACGCATTGTGGTATCATGCCTGGCTCCCAATTGTCACCAAGAAAGCTTGCTCGGCCCGAGAGGAATGCAATACAGTTCGTGCATCTCGGCGCCGAGCACATCTGCCGAGACCGACATGCCGGCAACGACCACCACAAAGTTCACCTGCAACTCCACACTCCACACACCAATCTACCTGCATCTCGGGCGCATCTACAAGGCCTGGACGCCCACAATAAACCTTCATCATGTCTGGCGCACCAAGGTATACAACGGAATTGATGGACGTACCGGGAATGAAATTTCGTATAGACATACCAGATCCGAAACAGCGAATACAAGCATATATCGACGAGTATGCAAACCCATCGCACAATGGCAAGACATTCGAGGTGCGCCAGCCAGAGGATACGCATCTTGACGGCATCTAATCCCGTTCCTCGTAGGGCATAGACGAACCGCTCATGCGAGAATGCATCCGATTGATCTCTGCAACCGGTCCACCGAAAGTCTCTTGTGTCTTCGAATTAGAAGTAACACAGCAATTCTCCAATCGCATGGGAAACATGCACGGTGGAGCTATAGCACTTGTTTTCGATATGGCTACGACCATGTGTCAAGCACCTTACGCCAGAGAAGACTTTTGGTGGTTTGGTGGTGTGTCGAGAACACTGAATGTGACGTATCTCAGGCCTGTTCGTATGGGCATGAATATCGAAATTCGATGCGAGGTCTTGCAAATGGGAGATCGACTTGCGACCATTCGTGGAGAGTTTCGAGATAAAGCTGATGGGAGAGTATTGTGTGTTTGCGAACATAATAAAGTGAGCATACAATTCAAGGGCAAGTCTGCCTTGTGAGATATGGCTGTGGAGATTTTAAAATTTAGGAATCGCCTTTGTGACTTCAGTCGTATGCCGTGCCGCAGTCTTGAGTGACTACAAGCTTCGTAGGCCTTTGCAGCCATGGGGATTTACAATCGTCAGTCAAGCCAATGGCACTTCTATACAGCTCATCCATATCTACCCGGGACACACATGTCTTGTGAGAATTCATACGGAATACATTGGAAGGCTCGGGCGTGGGCCCAACACTATTTTGATACCGAATCGTGAATGCCGAATCGACATGGGCCCCAGCACGAACGGCGCCGAAGTCCCCTGGATGTTTTGTAATCATTTAAAATATAACGTGCTTCGGACAGTCGCCAACAGCACCTCAATACTCACATAACCACTTCATACTTCTAAGCGAGCCAACCATGTCCGTCATCACACTCCCAACCGACTTTCCCGCCCTTGCAGGCAAGACTGTAGTCATCACCGGCGGTGCAAGCGGTATTGGCGAGGGCTACGTACGCGTCGCCTGTGCTAATGTGGCCAACGTCGTGTTTGGCGATCGAGATCAAGTGCTCGGCCACAAGGTCGCAGAAGCTCATGGCGCTACATTCGTCCACACAGATGTGACCTCTTATGCAGACCAGTTGAATCTGTTTGCAACAGCTTTCCAGAAGTACGGTCGCGTGGATCATGCCATAGCGAACGCTGCAATTTATGAGCCGGATTCGTGGTTTCCCGAGACAGCTGATTTGGAGAGTGTTCAAAAGGTACAAGCGGCATGCGTGCACGGAAATAGAGAAGTGCTGAGAGATGTCTAGGAGCCATCTTCACTGTTGTACGATGTGAACATTCGTGGCGTGACGATGTTCTCGCATATCGCATCCGTATACTTGCGGCAAGGCGCCGGATCTCAATCGAACAACGACAAGTCGCTCACTCTTGTTTCTTCGACCGCTGGGATTCATGTTGCAGCGAAGACTCCGCTATACGGCGTGAGTGACCAAGCCCTCGACAGCTGCGCGTTGGTGTTGCATACTGACACCACTGGTGAATAGACCTCGAAAGCTGCAATCAACTATTTGGGCCGGGCGCTGTCCAAGACACTTCCACAGACGCATGGGATTCGTGTCAACGTGATTTGCCCTTCAATCACGCGTACGCCTCTAGGCGTTGCCACGCAAATGGTCAAATTGTTCGAAGATGCAGACATTCCAGTACAAAGTTCAGAGGATGTCGGCAAGGTGATAGCAGCTGCCAATTCTGATTCTTCCACGAATGGTAAGACGCTGTACGTCCACGGTGGAAGAACGTATGAGCTGCGTTTAGACTCGCCCAGTGTACAAACCGAAGTGCTAGGCCCAGAGATTCTGGGAGATATGGGCAAACTAGCCAAGGCGCGCGCCTAGGTTGACATTGGCGATAGAGCTTCTGATGCCGAGGATCAACGTAGCTAGAGTAGTCAATTGTCCTAGCTTGTCCGTCTTCCGAGCCGTTCTTGCTGTAGTGCAGTGGTTTGCATGACTGTTGATTATCGAGCAAGACTGAATGTCGGCGGTAGGAGGCATATTTTCGGTTTCTCAGACAGCTCTCTGCAGCGCTTCTGCGCAACTTCACCAAGCTAAAGAGCATGGAACTCTGAGCTGTCTCAGAGGGCAAACTCATGTTGTCGGGATCGTTGTTGCTAGAAGAAGTCGATTTCCGGACAGTCTCTGGCTGCACTTCAGATCTCGACAGCTAAGAGGCTTCCGTTGATCCCGAAAGGCGTGCTTGCTTGTAATTGTTCTTCGAAAAATCACGGCAATTTGCGCACAATTGATGGCTTGGTGGATCCAGGAGTACCTTCTGGCGAACTGCGATTAACGAGCGACACACCCGTGTCCACGTGTTCCCCATGTCACACCGCAAAGCCGCAACTCAGTAGCTCCTGCAGCCAGGAATCTGTGTCACGATCGTTGTGGAAGGATGCATCAAAGGCCAAGAACAGATCGTGTGTGCTCGAAACATGATTATCATGGTCCGCGGTGTGGGAAAGAAATTGGCGGTTATGCATCGATTCCGGCACGGTTTGATCTGTAGGCGGCTGGTGAACACTCGATTGCGCAGGATTCCAAGTCAAATCGTTTCGCGCCAGTACGACCTCAAACATCTTCACCGGCCATTTCAGTGGAATCCAGAATCTAGAGCATTCTTTCAGATGCCCCAGGTCCTCGTACATTTGTGGTCGTAATCTAAGCTTTCGATTTAGCGATGCGTCCGGCTGCAGTGCCATTTCGACACGCAATGCCAGCAGCGTAGAGATGCAAGTCAGCCTTTCCGTAGTCCTGTGGCCAGCACTCGATCTGCTTCAGCAGATGGGGTTTGTTCTTACAAAGACAAGGGACACGTCTGAATCAGATCATGAAGCATAATGCGACGGAGGATGGTTCCAAGCTCAAACATGGCAGCTTCTTGCTTGAGTGTCGCACGCATCGCACTCAGATCATGACTCAACACGCGGTATTGATCGGCCAGTGCCCGGTACAACAAGCTTTGGAATCGGTAGCTGATTCCGGTCAGAACAAGAATCCAAACGTTGGCGGCAGACCACTCGTAGACGATATCCGCGCGCAACTCAGTCGGCAGTGTTGTACGCCAATGGAGCGGGTGAGCCCCCAGACGCTGTGCGGCTTGGAGGTCGAACTCTTTGACGCCGCGTGGGAGCAAGGAGAGGAAGCGGCTGACTGGATAGCGAAATTTGGTCAGCTCGACGCAGCATGATGCATCAACATCGTCTCATATTGCAAGACTTACTCATCACTGCGAGTTGACATGCATGAACCAAGTAGAGCTTGTGAATGTTGGTCGTTTTGGGCAAGATGGGGTGAGTGGGACCATCGTACTCCTCCGGTTCAAAATCTTCCATGTTCAATGGTGCAGTGTCGAAGTCTAAATCGTGTATGCTTTGGAGATTCTGGAGTCCTGAAATTACCAAGGTCTTGTCTCGATAGTACAGTACCCACCAGATACGCCGCAACAGAGTCTGCTCGAGGTGAGGCGTGGCTTCGATCGTGGAGTCTCGGTGCAGACCCATCTGGGTAGCAATCCTAACGGCATTGTTAAACCAGAAATGAAAGTCGTATTCTACAGAGTATGAGAATGACAACGATGACAGCATGATGCAACCCTGGAGGAGGCGCAGCTGACTCTTTTCGTGGCCGAAATCATACAGACGCTTGGCCTTGAGGAAGAACGAACGCTGAGCCGCAGCTCGGTCTGAGTAGCTGGCGTCTTGAATCAGTACCTCGGATGCGTACGGTACGACATTTGCGAGCATGCACTGCAGCAGGAAGGGTGAAAATATTCGCTGCTCGTAATTTGAGATGAATTGAGCTCGTTGCAGAATCGTAGCATTGGGATGCACGCGCTCGAAATAGATATGCAGGAGCGCATCACTATTTCCTTGGGCCATTAGTATGCTTAGGACATGCATTTCTCAAGGTAACCGCACGCGCTCGGCGCCACGGCAGTCGTCTGCGCTTGAGAGCGACGACTGGGGCGGAGCTGGCAAGCATTGTGGATAGAGGCCATTCGTAGTCGGCGCCGGAGCGGCATCAGGTTCAACAGTCGAGACACCTGATTGCCGTTCTGTATTAGATCTCGCCGCCGAGGGACGCTGCACACGTCTTCTGGCTGGCCGCTCGATCAGTCGACACGATGATGCTTCATCTCGATTGCTACATCTCGAGCAGGAAATGCCGGAAGTGCTCGCGTTGCAGCTCACTTTACGCGCATGGCATGCAGTGCATGCTCGGACTTTCTTCGTAGTGGTGACATTCATGGACTCGGGATTGGGAAGTACTCGGCATTGTGGTGACGGTGTTGAACAGTTCACTCAGACCACTCGGCAGAGATGGAGCAGGGAAGGCCCTCGAAGGGCCAGCCAATCACAGGTGACCAACGATTTCGGCGCCGAGAACTCGGCCTCTTTTCAAGGGCCGAATCAGCTTTGACTCTGAGTTGATATGCATCGATGAGATTTGAATGCTTATCTCATGAAATAGGCATTCGGACACATGGGAAACGCACTCGTAATCCAGAAGATGGAAGAATGCGACAGATATATTGTCTGTTCGTAGGCTCCAAAAGCCCCACAAGCTCTGGCATATGCAGATGCCTTTCATTTCAACTTTTGCATATCTACAAATGCAATGCAAGTTGTAGCCTCAACCCAGGCTTACCCAAAAATGCACTTACTGATCAAGTGATAGAGATGCAGCTCCTCTAGTCCTCAGTAAGATCACCATACTCCCACATACCCCTACGCTCATCCTTGGCCTCCTGCTCACGCTTCTTCAGATCAGCTAGGACCTCCGGAGCAGCGCGCTCGAATGGGCGAAGCTTCTTGGGCACCATGGCCAGACCTTCAGTCACGACATCGGCGTTGATCGTCTCGAGTGGGTTAGGTGCCTTCGTGTCCATGAGTGTGACCCAGAGCAAGTTATCCTTGGTATCGTTGAAGTCGATGTTGGCGACCAATTCACGACCCACGGTGATCTCGTCGAGCATGTTCACGGCTTCCTTGAGGTACTCTGGCGCGTTGTTAAATTGCACAAACGAAAGTGCGGCGTCAACGGCTTGGCCCTTAAGACGCTGTGGACCGAACTTGGCCTGGTCAAGAGGTCGGAGCGCAGACCAGGGATGAGTCTCGCTATTGCCGTAATCGATGTAAACAACCTCCGCAGTCTTCTTCTCGCGGTCGTTGCGTCGAATGCGGGCGCGGTACCATACACCGTCGGCGCTGAACTTGGCGGAGACGATGTCACCTGCCTTTGGAGCATCCTTGAGTGGTTGGCTGTTACCGGGCGAGATATGGAAAGACGCGAACTCCTTCATGAGCGATTGCAGATTTGCTTGCCCAGATCCGAGCAGCTGGACCTTCAGCCGCGCGCTCTCAGGATCGACGTAGGTGACAGTAACATCCTTGTATTCGGTGTTACGCTTAGGAGCAGGGGCATCACCGTTGGATGCGCCGTTTGCTCCACCGTTGGCCTGTGCGTAATCGTCACCGTTTTCAGTAGCCTCTTGGGAAGGGTCCCAGTCTTGCCAAAGTCCACGACGTGCTTCTTTCGCTTTCTGTTCGGCGCCGAAAAGTTCGTTCGCGTTGCCAGACTTCTCTGCGCTGTAAGCGTGCACTGATGCGAGACCCTCCTCGACGAGCACCTTTGCGAAGTTCTCACGGTTGATGTAAAGGTCACCAATAAAGCCTCCTTGCTTGTCAGTGTCGTGCACATCAATCTCAGCATCACGCTGCATGCATCTCTTCACAGCAAAATCATGAGCTTCCTGGCCGAATGGCTCGGCAGTGTCCTGGGGTCCACGAGCGCTGCGAGGTGCACGAATACCGCCGAGCACGAAGGTAAGCTTAGCATTCTCGCGCGGCACAAGGACGGTAAATCTGCTGCCAGACTTGACAAAGTCGACAATGCATGGCACCTTCTTCTTGTTCGACAACATCGTCAACTGACGCTTGGCCTTCTCAAGAGATTCGCTGTAGTCGACGTAGTTGATCTGCTTTTGTGGCTTCGGTGCCCACATTCCCTTCTGCTCAGCTTGAGCAGCCTCTTCTGCAGCAAGCAGCTCATCGTAGATAGGGCTGCGGTCAGCATCGTCCATTCGGTGGCGGATGACCGAAGCGTATCCGTTCTCAGCGAGCAGGAGAGCGACATTCTTGCCACCTTGTGTGACAGTGGCCATCTCACGCTCATCGTATCCGTCCGTGGCGGGTCTCTTGCCATCAATGACGACCTTGACGTGCTTGCCAATGAGCTTCTTGCGTAGGAATTCCTTGGCTTCTGCTTGGAATGGCGACTGCTTTGGGTCTGACGGCTTTGGCTGGCGCACAGAACTCAGGTTGATGCGCTTTTCTTGCCCAGCCTTGTTGCGAATGAAGAGTGTGTCTGCCGAGAAGACCCTGCTCACAACAGCCTCCTGCTCACTGCCAGCCTTCTTCGTTGTCGTAGCACCCTGGAACAGACCAAGCTGTTGCTCTTTCGCTGCGCGCTCTGCTTGTCGTAGCTTGCCCATTTCTGCGCCAAGCCATGTAGAGTGGTGATCGACGCATCGCGCAAGGCCGGCTTTGAGTAAGAACTCGCCGATATTTCCAACTGCGTGCAGCACTTCTCCAACAAGCAAGTTATTTGGTGACACACCAAGCACCCGCACTTTTACCTCCCGCTGCAGCAGTCTGTTCTCCACAAATTGCTGCGCTTCGTTACCATATGGCTCAGCAGGCTGTGTTTGGCCATTTGAAGGGTTCGTTCGAGCAGTCGTAGGTGAACGCAGGCCAGCAATCAAGATCGTAGTCTGAACGTGCTGCGTTGGCGAGAGCAAGAGTCTGCAGATCAAACGATCTCCACTGAGGGCTCTCTCCACGATACTGTCGATGGCTTGGCCTTTGTGGTCCTCTGCAAATTGCTTCGCATCAGGCAGATCACGAGCATTCTCCACCTTTGGCTTCGATGTGTTCCAAATGCCCTTGTCTTCCGATTTCGCATGCATCTGAGACGCTTCCAACTTTTGCAGCAGTTCGGCAGCTCCGGGTGACTCGGCTTTGCGATCCGCATCGTCACGTACCGATGCCCAACCTTCTCGCACCACGAGATCAGGCAATTGCTCTCCCGTTTGCAGGTTGACGATAGCGTACTCGCGAGATGCGCCACCTGTCTTTTGTGGGATAGAGTAGAGCACCGAGAAGCGAATCACTTTGCCCACAAGGAGCTTTCGAAGAAAGTCGCGTGATTCGAAGCTGCATTTCTCGTCGGATTGCAGGCGTGGTGCATTGATGAAGGCGAGGCTGATAGTTTTCTCCTGGCCTCTGTTATTCCGCACTACAATCGTGTCGCCGGAGAGCACGCTCTTGACTTTTCCTTCTTGCAGGCCAGACATGATGCGTAGCGATTCGAGGAACGAGACGGGGAGTCGAGGATTCGGCGGTGAGGTTGGACGTGGAGGTAAGAAGGCACCGACAGTATCCAATGGCGGTCTGTCAAGTCAATGGAGGTGGTGTGTGATGTCGTGTGAGGTGTCGTGTGAGGGGTGGAGTCGGTGTCGGCGGTGCAGGACAGCTGTTCCTCTAAACTTTTATATCGCGTGCCCAGTGCATAACCTCCCCGCGTTCACTTGCAGGGGTCGTGCTTTCCTTTCAACACACGCCAAGAGGACCCTGATACTCACTTCAGCATTCACAGAACGACCTTCAACGTGAACATGGGAAGCAGAAGCATCAGAGACGCAACGTGTGATTGAGAAACGGTCTTCAAGTTCCAGGTGTAAACAACGACACGAATCGAAGCACCACTTCAAATCTTCAATGGCTTACAGATATAACCACACCTTAGCAGGGCGAGCGAACCCCATCAACTCGCAGAAGACCAAAGCGAAAAAGACTCAACAGCACCAGAGTATCGTCCGACTTTATGCGCCTGTAAAGGGTATACATCGAGACCAAATGGCATCCCCAATGCACCACCTCCTGACTTGCCACGCGAATTTCGCAAGTAACATTGCAATACCAGCCGAGCAGGTCTGGACCTCAGCAGCGAAAGCCACCACCATGTGGCACCCCTTTCTCTGAAGAAATAGAGGCGTCCTGCCTCTCGAATTTGGCAGTAGCCAGAAATGCATCCTACAAGGATGTCCGAAATTCGACCGCGTGGAAACAGCAATCGCGAAATACCAGCTCCAACTACGAAGTCTCATGGAGGTCTTTGCTGCTAGCCCTAGCGAAGCAGCGCTGCAGCGCTGCAGAGAGCTGTCTAAGACATGACAACATGTACCTTCTTCCAACGACTTTTAGGCACTATAGATCAAATGAGGAATAGAGAGAGAGAGAGTTGTATTCCGATACAGGCAGAGCATAGCTCGTTCTCGAGACTTGATTGCTGGCGCTTCAGTGAACGCGCTCGACATTCTGCGCTTCCATAGTAGTTCCACCTACTATGAAGTGCGTATTCATCAAAGTTGCAACAGTCAAGTTTCGAGTTTTTGTTATTGTCTAACTCGCCCAAATCTCAGCATTCCGCCACGTCAATCGTCTCAGCTCATCCCTTTTCTGGTACGGCCTGACTTCAACGACTATTTTGCTCAAGATATTGTCTCTTCTCCTCAGCCACGCCCTCTCGAATCGCAGCTTTTCGGACTCTGCGTAGTGAGGCGGAACTCTTGATGTCAGAGGATAGTAGCCATCTCCCACGGTCGGCTCAGTGATCTCCATTGGGAAGTTGTCAATCGCCACTCCGTCTAGGACGAGATGTCGACCTGCCCATACGGCCAGCGTCTCCTCTGCGTCTCCCGTTTCGAGCTTTGCAAGATTGCCTACCAGTCGTATCTGTTTCAATGATGTCTTATGACGCTTCAGAAATTTGCAGAACTGCTCCACATTCAAAACCCAGCCGCGTAGATCGAGACAGGCTAGCTTATCGAAGGTCACTGGATACAGGACTTGCTCCAGTGCACATTCGCCGCCATTGATCGCCTGCCAATGAGATGTTTCATCATCACTATGCCACTCGAGGATATCTTCCGCAGCGAAGGTTAGCTTCACGAGACTCCACGCGCAGGTTGCAAGCAGCCTCAACATCCCTGAGTTCCACAAACGTTTCTTGATGTCCTGAAGGTCTTTCGAAGCTTGAATACTCAGTCTCTGTGGAAGTCGCAGTTCACGTAATGACTTGAAGGCGTTCGAAATATGTCTGTTGCCATCGTCGTCACGTAGTGTTGTGCAGACCCGCAAACCACCATTTCTATAGGAGATCGATTGTGAGGAGTCGCACTCCCGAACCGGAGCAGGCGTGCCCAAAGGGTATCCGAAAGGATTTTGACCAGTTGAGAATGATCTGATCTTCCCAGGACTCCATAGCGAGATCTGTCTCAGCAGCATCGGCAGATCATGGCACGGATGGAAGAGCTCTCCTTCAGGACCAGATTCCGCCAAATTCTGCGGAGGCGCCGCATGTCCCAAAGTTCTTTGGCAGAACTCATCGTAATCTCGATCATAAGACATGGCAAAGCAGTGGTAGTCTGTGTATTGAACACTTCTCAGCTTCGGTAGTCGCAGGAGGCACTGTCTCAGTGCATCGGGCGGCGCCATGCGATCATCCAGTGCCATTTGAGCGGCGTGGAAACGTATGTACTGATATTGACCAAGAGCATGAGAGTCACGGAAAGCTGCATTGTACCAGCCACCCTGTGGCCTGTCTCCAAACGCTTTCAAGTCTCGACTCGTCTTGCCCATGCAGTATTTTTGTATCCGGGCCTATAACGAATCCCATTCACACCGCTCTTTGTCAGCTCCGTCATCGTCGAAGGAGCGACCGGAGTCCACGACACGGTGGCAGTAACTATCAAACTGACGTATAAACTGTTCGTTCCATGTGCTTGCATCCCAGATCAGCGCAGTGACATATTTGCGGAAGTATTCGTGCTCCAAGACGTCGTATAGCTTGCGGACCGCGCTCAATCGGCGTGAGAAGATAACGGATGTGATAAGATAGGGTGAGCTCAAATCTTTGAACCGCTGACATACTAGGCGGCAGGCGCCAATAGTTGACTTATCATCGAAACGCTGTGCAAATATCGTGTCGAGAAGCTCTGGAGGCAGACGCAAGATGGAAGCCGTGACTTGATCGTTTTTAGCTTCGGCGGTGCGGAATGAAGGAGGGTGTTCCCCAATGCGTGCTCTTCATCATTGTGTGCTATGCCTTGTGCAGCCTTCAATCTTGCATTTTCGGCTTTTAGTGTCCTAATCTCCTCTTCCAGTGCCTTCACATGGGATGCTCTAGTCTTGCACGACATGATTGAATGTAGATGAGTTAGCAGAGTAGAGAACAAGAGAATTCGTCACGCGAAGAGTGGGATGCTTTAATGGGTCTGAGCGGTAGCATGAGACGGAAATGCATTGATGAGGAGGCTCATTTTCAACATGGAGCACCCATGCGTTGCTAAAAGTCAATACGGCTGAGACCACAACCCAGTAACAACACTCACATGATCTCCATCCTACCCTCTCCCTCTCCTCTCTACCCAACCAACAACGACCCACCACTCGTACTAACCATCGCCCCCGTAACATTCCAATCCCTCATCAAATACACAAAACTCTCCGCCACGTCCTCCACCCTCCCCACCTTCCCCGTCGGCAACTTCTTCACCGTCTCCGCAAACATCTTCTGTTTCTGCTCCTCGCCCAAACCCGCCCAGAGCTCCGTGTCCACTGGCCCCGGGCTCACAATGTTCACTCTCAACGGAGCCAAATCCAATGCCATACCTCTCGTCATACCCTGCAGACCTGTCGCGTAGGAGTTCACGAGAGCCCAGTTGGGAATGGGACGTTCGGAGACGGCGCCGGTTGTTAAGATGATGCTGGATGAGGGGCCAGCGTTCATGTATGCTGGGGCGATTTTGCCGATGAATAGGGGGGCGAAGAAGCGAACGAGACCTGCAATACCCATCGTCAGTAATTTCACCTCAATCAGTCTAGATCAAGATGAACTCACCAGCCTTCTTGATCTTCTCAATATCAATATCCTCCAATTTAATCATCGCCAAACTATCCCCAGCCGTACTCACAACATGATCGATACCTTTTCCAGTCTTCTCGAAGAGTTGTTTGATGTTGCTTTCCAGGGTCGCTTCATCGCCAAGATTGCACGCATGGCCCGAGATACGGTCTTTGGCAGAAGGATATGCAGCTTGGATTTTCTGAACAGCTTTCTGCAAACGATCGGGGTTGGAAGAAGAGATAATCACAGTGCAGCCATTTTCGATTGAAGCTTCGGCGACGGCATAGCCAATGCCTGGTATTGAGGTTAGTAGGAAAGC
This sequence comes from Cercospora citrullina, assembly GCA_013365195.1. Classification (NCBI taxonomy): domain Eukaryota; kingdom Fungi; phylum Ascomycota; class Dothideomycetes; order Mycosphaerellales; family Mycosphaerellaceae; genus Cercospora; species Cercospora citrullina. Next base: position 36,124 of record JAASFF010000914.1, read on the forward strand.
TTGGAGTTTGAATCCACAGTAGAGGAAAGCCTTACCTGATGAGCCTCCAATGACGAGGACTTTTGCGCCTTTGAGCTTTTGGGTGTATTTCGTTTGGTCGGTCATTGTTGTTGTTCTGCCAGCTTCGTATGGGCGTGAATGTGGATACCAGAGGCGGGTGAATTGCGAGGATTAGCACTTATAGTCCGCGACGTCTGGGAGGTGGCATGTGGCATGTGGTATGTGGCATTGGAAGATGCCGTCAATGTGAGGTGCGACGGATATAGCGGGGTTAGCGAGTGTCCACATCATACAAGTTTCATTCGGCAATTATCATCTACGTATATTTTGGATTAGTCCATTGGGCATCCCTGGCGCACTGCGTTTTGCTGTGTTCACATCAAGCTGTGATGATACAGTCTCGCGCTGTTCCGAGGCCGATGCCCGAATTTATTGTAAGCGACTGGTCGAATACGCGATGACAAAGTCGTCGCATTAGTCAGACGCGTCAAGAGATCGGCCGTGGAGCAAACCTCATTGCGTACGCAATCATGCAAGACACGTTCAACGGGCTGCCACGAGCAGTGCTCAGTTCTCCAGGTAATGCAGCAGACCCAAGGCATTTCCAATATGGCTGCAATTTCTTGCATTCCTCGGGATGGTCGAATATACTCAAGCGAACTGCCATCTCTGGTTGACTTGCTTCCGGGTCACCTGTAATCTGTTAGTATCGTCCTGTTATCAGAGAGGTGGAGAGCTTACCAGAGGCGCCACGACAAAAGTCACTAGAGCAAGTCCTGCGACAGTGCTCAGCATCTGGAACTTGTTGAAGTCTTTGCCGAGGACATCAAAGCTAGAACTTGGCGTGAGTCGCGTCCCGAACAGGTCAAGTCCATAGGCGAAGATGAGACTGGTACTTTCAACCAACGCCGGACTTGTGATAACGTTCGCGATGCCTAGCAACTCTCGCTTGTGGTTGAGGTACCACTTGGGATCGAACTCAATGGTCGGGATGTATTTGACGAGACCCTCCATCTGCTCATCCTTCGTAGGCTCACGGTCCACTGGGCGACGAGGGTCAAGAACTTGGTATGGAACGCCCACAAGCGAGCTCGAATCCGCCAGAACTGCAAGCAATTGACGACTCGTGATACCCTGTCGGGTTCTTGTGATGGCCAATTTGCTGATGGCTTCTGGGATTTGATACGACTTGCTGAGGACAAAAGGCTCCGGTGGTTGTTGCAAGCTCGATGAGTTGGCCTTCTCGCTTAGTGGTCCTCTGTCGTTCGGCACAGATGACTCGAATAGCTCTCCGACTACCAAATGATGGCCCTTAGGAGTGCTATCCGCCGACTCAGCAGTGAAAGAATAGGCAAACCAGTTTTCCGTAATGATCGCAGGAATCGGCTCGGCCAGGTCGATGTTGTGTTGAATGTCGGCATGTAGCGTAGCGCCGGTCACTGTATCAATGACATGGAAAGTGGCGCTTCGCGCGGCATCATTGGCTGTTACAAGCAAAGCGACGTTCGGGCTCAGGTATTTGTACAGTACTCTTCGATCGCCTAGCACTTTACCAATGGAAGCGACTGGATCGTTGACTGGCCTAGGCACCAAGGTGACCACGCGCTCGTTCTTGGGCGGAACAAATCGCCATAGTGCACCATCTGCAGACAGCCCAGATTTGGAAGCTGTGATGGAGCCGTCTTTTTGGAGGCCGAATCTGATAGCATCGGCTTCTGGGGGTGGAGATCTGGCGCTGCCAGGATCGGCAACGACTGCTCCGTTGGTAGCGTTCAAGGCCACAAGTGGAGGGCTATCTCCTACAGTGATGACAACTGCTCCATTCGCGCCGGTCTCCAACGTGGGTCGCCATGTTTCTCCGTTCTTTAGGTGCGCAACGTCCTTGCTCCAAAGAATTCTGTAGGCCGACGCAGCATCAATTGCCACCACTCTGCCATTCTTGGTCGCACATGCAATGACTTGATGAAAACCGAAGACGTCGTGGCCGACGCTCTCTGCAGTGGTACCAAAAATGCCGTTTTGGATTCTCTGAGGTAAGCTGGCCACTAACTCGGGCAAGTGCTTCAGGTCTCGAATGTGACGCTGTACGCGATGAATGTAAGCACTGACAAAGTTGGAGTGAGCCTCCAGCTCGAGCTCCTGTGCGAAAGACTCCACGTGTACTGTGGTGGCGAACGTAGCTGAGATTGTCGATGCGAGTGCTTCTGGCCTCTGCCACGCTGGAGTGCCGCCTCGAATGAGCACCCAGTCTCCGGTCGACACAAGCAGAGCTGTACGGACTGCGGATATTTCGCCTGCCTTGACAGATACTTCGGACACCGCATGTACCGGTGTCACTATTTCCCCGGGTACAGCACCAACTGCCAGGCCACCAAGCGCCCAGCGACCAAGAACGCCATGGGAGTCTGATGACACTGTGACGACTTCGCTGCTCGTAATGCGGGTGAAGTAGACATTGGCGTCCAGATTGCTAGTCGAAAATGCGCCTTGGCCACCAAGTCGAGGTAGAGAATATGCTTTTGCAATTTTGTTCTTGGTAAGGTCGATGTGATACACCTCTGCCCAGTGCGAAGTCTCTGTCTCGAAATGCACTAAGAAATGCGCGACAGCAGTCGTGTGAAACGGCGCGTGAAGACGAACCCGGGTCACAGCCTGCTCTTCGTGCCTTTCGATGTTGAAGGTCGTTACTGCTTTCGTTCCAACGATGTTGACCTTGAGCACGGTGTATGCAGAGTCGGTCCACGCGATGATGGGAGACGCGGAGTTAGCACCGACCGCGATAATCGTGTCTGCTGATGCTAGCTCGCTTTCCGAACTCAATGCATGCTCATCGATCTTGCGGCCCGTGACAGGATCTAATGCGGCCACCTTTATTTTGATGTATCCCAAAATCGTCTTGTGCAGCTGAATGGCGAACAGCTCGGTGGCTGAAGCTGACAGCTGATAAGGCTCATCTCCGCTTTCGAGTCTGTGCGTCCATTTCACATCACCTGACGATCCATCGACGCGATGAACTGCAGGATGCTCGCCGCCTGTGAGAACAATGGCGTCTTTGGCAGTGGCGACTTCTTTGCCATCACTGAGCTCCAAGATCTCCAGGTCTTTGATTGCATTTTCAAAGTCTCGGCTCCAGGCAAGTCGACCATCAGCAGCGCTCCATGCGGAAACTTGGTGGCCAGCTCCAGCAATTACAATATCTTGACCTGAGCCAGCCCGCAAGCAACCGGCATCCGAAGAGTTTCTAGACAGTGGCTGGCGCCAGACTAGCGAGCCATCTCGCGGGTTGACGGCTCCGACTACACCTTCTTCGGAAAGAGTGTAGATGAGAGATGCTTTAGACGCGGGATTTGGCTGATGGAACAGTGTGGTCTCCTCCTTTGGTAGGCCTAGAAGTGGATGGTGATAGTCGACGTCCCAGGCCTCATCGGCAAAGATTGCCTGCGTCGATCTGAGGAGCAGCGTGGCCACTCCAATCAGTGACAGGCGCATCGCGTTCAATTGCGAGCTGCGGGCGTGCTACAATGCGTGAGGTGTCTTCGACGCTGGAAGCAGGGCATCGCAGCACGGGCTTGGCATCCGTCTCGGCCCGATCCGATGGTGCAACATGGACGAGAAGACATCATCGCAAGCAGCTGCATACTAATCCACGACCTCGACAGACAGGGTCAAGACATGCGGCAGTCTGAGCCGTGCCTCGAGGGTGCTGTGCATGATTCAAGTCCGCAGATCGGCTTCCCGGCCACTGGACCAATGCTCTGACGGCCGATCGGCTCATCTTTGCCATTGCAAAAGCATTGGAGCAGAGAGCGCCCGCCGCCCGCACCTCGGTGACGTGGATGAGGAGAGTATGTGCGCGAAATGGCGGCCATCGCTGCGTGGGCCTAGGGTCTGGGAACGAGATCTGCAGTCGAATAGCGGCCATGGTGGCTTGCAGGATTGCATGAATGATCCGTCAAGATGTGGTTGTTGGCGTCGGCCACGCGGGAAACGGGCGAGCGACAGCCCTTCGTTGATTATTGTCCGCATACAGCAGCGTCCCAGGGCCATACTGTCGGGTGCCATCCGGCTTTGGGTTGCGCGTGGCTGTTGCTCCGCTGCCCGCTTTTGCTAGTCCACCTCAACGAGCGGCGGGCAGCAGGCCTGTGACTGGACCGCTTTACAGCCTTTCCAACCACTTCGCCGCAGCTGCGCAACCCGATAGGTGCGCGGGCAGCGAATGAGGAGCTGCGCAGCCTGGGAAAATGCACCAGTAAGCTGCATCTAGCCGTTCGAGACTGTTGCAGGTGCGACAGACGCCGACGGGCATCGGCGGCGCAGCTCAATGCGTCGCGCTGCTAGCTTCCTAAGCGCGGCACGACATGGAGAGAAATAGCCTCCTCCTGTCTTGTCCTTGTCAGGGAAGCCCTCACGTCGGCGCCGCAAGAGGCACCCTAACTTAATACTCCTAGATCGCTGCCATGGAACGCGACTCAATGGCTCCCCGAGCTACTGCACTCTGCACAAAGAGCGGCCACTCCTCTCACCACCACTGCCCTCTCCCACATCCTGCTGCTGCCGTATCCGTCTAGTGCTGCGACCAACCACGCCGCACGAACCCGCCTCCGCGCCCTCGCCCTCGTGTCACATTGGACTGCAAGTCGGTCCTCTTCTGCAGAGCGGCCTGCAGGCGTGGTGCAGCTGCTGCAGCATACACTTCTGTGCGACAGACGCACCTCGACCAAACGGTCCGCCCGAATACGCACGCTCGGTGCTGAACAGAACCTCACGGTGCCAGCAGAAACAGCCTCTCCAGCACCCAATGCATCATGTCTCGGGCAGGGCATCAGAGAGAATACCACATCGCCGTGCTGGGCTCGGGCGGTGTAGGCAAGAGTTGCTTGACCAGTGAGCCTGCCATCATCGCGCAACTTCTCGGCGCTAACCAGAAGCAGTGCAATTCGTGCAGGGCGTGTTCGTAGAACGATACGACCCAACGATTGAGGACTCTTATCGCAAGCATATCGACGTTGACGGCAGACATGTGGTCCTGGAGATCATGGACACTGCGGGCACAGAGCAATTCAGTAAGTATCCACATTGATCAATGATCAGCACAAGGCAGCGACTAACGTTTCACAGCTGCAATGAGGTATGCAAACACTTATGCGAACTGTTCCAGCGCAGCGTTTATTGACGATCGTCCAGAGACATGTACATGAGACTCGGCCAGGGCTTCCTCCTGGTCTTCAGCATAACATCCGCATCCTCCCTCCGCGAACTCGTCGAGCTCCGCGAGCAAATCGTCCGAACGAAAAACGATCCGCAATTCCCCATTGTCCTGGTAGGCAACAAATCCGACCTCGAGGAAGATCGAGCAGTGTCACGAGCAAAAGCTTTCCAGCTGTCACAGAGCTGGGGCAACATTCCATATTACGAAACGAGCGCACGAAGAGCAACGAACATCAACGAGGTCTTCATAGATGTCTGCAGGCAGATTATCAGGAAAGATTTAGCAAAAGCAAGGCCGGAAGATGGGGATCGAAGACACCGGGAGCGCAGACGAAAGCACCGAGAAAACGGGGATCATCACGATCGTGATCGCGGCCGCAGAGACAGAGGCGGTTCGAAATGTACGATACTATGATCAAACACAACGACGACAGTCTCGTCAGCACTTCATGATCGCAAAGTCGCATCTCAGGTGAAGCTTCGAGGCCATAATGATACACATTTCCCGAGAACCCGGTGTTTCGCAAACTTCTGCAGCTACACCTGTCAGGAACGACGCTCCTGACACGCCCACAAGTGCAATTTCCACTGTGAGGTACAGAGACGCTACGCTTGACAAAGCTGTAGGACTTGTCTCGGTGGTGACATCAGAATCGCACACTGCGAGCAAAAAGTCTGCGAGCGCTACATACTAAAATCAACTAGCGCTAGCAAATACTGCAAGGTACATCCTCCAACAACCAGGTCACGAGCTTGCAAGTCAAGTCCTTGTCGCGCCGCGCGCCGAAGTACACGATGCATTACGACCGAGTAGCTGTGAAACTATGCCGCGGATGACCGACACGGAACGAGTCATGAAAGATTGTTTGCGACTTCCGAAATGGTCAAGTACACGACTGACAGACAACCCGATGTTTACACCCTCGCGCGATATCTGGAACTTTGCAATCACGAATGTTAGTGAAACTATTTGAAGGCCCAACAAACTCACAACTACGAGCTATACCCGGCTGCCGGTCAGGGATCCCATTGAGACACCGCGGAACGGAACGTGGAAGTTTTGCAACAGCGAACGACTCGGCATACCGACCTGTCGCGGGTATGCCATGAGTAGTTCTGCCGCATACGGAAACAAAGGCAAAGTCAACAACATGTGAAGTAAGCTTCTACTCAGCCCAAACAGTATGCGCATAGCTGAAAGACAAGGGGAACATGGTACGACCGATCTATCTCTACGAATTCTCAGGCCAAGGAAAAGCACGCTGTCTCACGCACCCTCCTTCTTTCCCCCCTCCAACCCCTCCACCACATTCCTAACCACAACATCCAAATCCTCATTCTCCAACCCCAACTCCCCCATCGCAAAATCCTCTCTCCCCTCCCAATTCGCATCGATAGCTCCCAACAACCACACCAAATCCTCAATCGCCTCCTTACTCCCCTCATCCCTCTTCTTCACCCTCTCATTCTTATACTCCTCCGAATCCAATCTCTTCACATTCCACTTCTCCCCTGTAACCCTCTCAAAAGCTCCTAGCACCTCATTCTGCGAAACACAAAAACTCTGCACATAAATCATTCGATTCGCAGTGATTTCTGGTCTCTGTAAAATTCGAACTGTGGCCAATGCGACTTGAGCGAAAGATGATGCGGACCATTTCACGTCGCCCGAGTCGAGAATGTCCATGGATCGGGTGGGATACCAGATGTGGAGGAATTCGAGACTCCAGTCGAAGAAGTGGCCGCAGACGAGACTGGTCCAGGTGAAGCTCGGGCTTTCTTTGGCCAGGGAAATGAGGTACTCGCGGAGGGCGGATTTGTTGCGGTATAAGGGGACGAGGTCTTGGGTTAGGGGGCTGGAGGAGTCGACGGAGCCGAAGTCGGCGGGGATGAGGCCTGTGGGTGGTGGTGAGCGATGATGATTATGGAGGGAGCAGAGGAAGTGTCGAGAAGGTACTTACGCTTGATACCGGCACGAACTGCTGCATCTGCGATGCGTTTTTGAATATCTACTTGGTTTCCATTGATGGTGATGACGACTGCATCGTGGCCTTTGAGCACTTCGACCAGTTCTTCCACTTCGAATGCGTCGGATACGAAGGCTTCTTTGGGGTAACTTGACTGCGACTTGGAGGACTTGCGCTTCAGGACTGTGATGTCGAAGCCATTGTCTTTGAGAGCCTTGTACACGCTTGGCCCTATATTTCCATCGGCTCCGAGCTGGACCACAGACTTGATGGACATTTTGTGCTTGGTTCCCTGCTTCGCGGTTTCCGGCGTGCGAGAATAAGCGGCGACTACACTTCTAGAATCGGTCTCTGCGACAACGCGTCTTGTTGGAACAGATATGGGTGTTTGTGGATAGCTGGTCAGTTGCTGTTGTTGTTGTCGGCTGTTCGCCGTCTTAGGTGACTCTTGCGGAAGGCATTGGAACAGCGGCTTTCGTTGCCGAAGTCCGCCAGTACCGATTACGAAGGTTATGCCTGGGTCAGCAAGAGGAGAAGACAGTGAAATGGACACGGTGTAGATATCATTGTGACATTTCGGTCGGAGTGCAGGTCTCACTTTGCAATGACATGGCTTTGAATGCGCTACTGGACTCGCAGTCTTGTGCACCAATTTGTCGAAGCCTCTGGCTTCGGAGCCGCGGCCGAGACTGCAACTGAGCTGTGCTGGTCCGCATTGTTGTTGCTGGTTTACCTACTCGCTCCGATCCTATGCCGTGATCCTCACTCCCGCGGGAGACGCTGAGAAAACGTGGAGGTGAGCGATTTGAAGTCCTCCAATGGCCCCCAAAGACAAAGAAAGGAGCGCAGACCGGCAGAAGCCGATCGGAATCAATGGTCACTTTAGCCTGTGGTTTCCATCAACGGCGGAAGAAACACGCTCACGCCTTCATGATGACGGCACGCTCGGATGCCTTGCTGGTGGCGAGATAATGGATGCAGTGTTGTGCAACGCCAGGTCGATATTCATCGGAGATGAGAAGCAAGTCAGCAGCAGAGTGTTGACGAGAAATGGCCACGCCTATGCGTGCCTGTTCTGTGTTTCGGGCAAGCGTCGGCGAATGAGGATGCGGCTTGCCAGCTCTGCTCCGACAAGGCGGAAGACAGTGAGCGGTTGGAGAAATATATGCTGAGCAGTGATTGAGCGCTGGACTGAATGAAAGACAGACGACATCATAGTCGTGACCACGGGCAGACAGAATATTTTGTCCGTATTGCAGCCGGCGTTGTTCGTCAGGTCTTGCTAAGCATCCACTGTAGCGTCATCCCGTGGCAACAGCGAAGCAGGGTCTCCAGCCTGGCAAATACCCCTCCACCTCCAAAACATTCAGCGGAGGCTCAACAAAATCTTTGATCTCACTCACTCCAACAACAACTCCGACACAACTACCACAACTGCGATTTGAACACCCCCACACACACACTGCAATCATGTCTTCTTCCCTCGATCAGCTCAAGGCTTCTGGCACCGTACGTATCCCCGCCATCGTCCACCGCCGCATTCGTCGGCATATGAACGACTCGAAGCTGATGGAAACCTACAGACCGTCGTCTGCGACTCTGGTGACTTTGCTACCATTGGCAAATACAAGCCACAGGATGCCACCACCAATCCATCGTTGATCCTCGCCGCCTCGAAGAAGCCAGAGTACGCGAAGCTCATTGACGAGGCTGTTCAATACGGAAAGAAGCACGGCAAGAACATCGACGAGCAGGTTGATGCCACACTAGACAACCTCCTTGTGCAATTCGGCAAGGAGATCTTGAAGATTGTGCCGGGCAAGGTGTCGACTGAGGTTGATGCGAAGTTCTCGTTCGACAAGCAAGCTTCCATTGACAAGGCTTTGCACATCATTGAGGTATGCGATCTATGAGGAAGAGGTGCACAGGGCAATACTGACTGTGTGAATAGCTCTACAAGGAGGAGGGAATTGACAAGTCTCGCGTGCTGATCAAGCTTGCATCGACATGGGAGGGCATTCAGGCCGCCCACGAGCTCCAGAGCAAGCACGGCATCAACTGCAACCTTACCCTCATGTTCTCTCTCGTGCAAGCCATTGCTGCCGCTGAGGCTGGCGCTTTCCTCATCTCTCCATTCGTCGGCCGTATCCTCGACTGGTACAAGGCCAACACCAAGCAGGAGTACAACGCGCAAAACGACCCAGGTGTCAAGTCAGTGCAGCAAATCTTCAACTACTACAAGAAGTTCGACTACAAGACCATTGTCATGGGAGCATCTTTCCGCAACATTGGCGAGATCACAGAGCTTGCTGGCTGCGACTACCTGACCATTGCTCCAAACCTTCTCGAGCAGCTTTACAACAGCACTGATGCTGTGCCAAAGAAGCTCGTCTCGGAAGAGGCGGGAAAGCTCAACATTGAGAAGAAGAGCTACCTCAAGGACGAGCCTGCATTCCGCTTCGACTTCAACGAGGACACCATGGCCGTGCACAAGCTGTCTGAAGGTATCAGCAAGTTCGCAGCTGACGCAGTCACGCTCAAGGATATCCTCAAGGAGAAGATCAACTCCGCATAGATTGGAACGGGTCGGACTGTGAAAAGCAGATGAGAAACCGGCGTCAAATGCATTTACGAGATTAACAATGCCTTTTTGTAGCGTATGAATGAAAATACCCAAATGCACCAGAACACGTCCACCAGAAGCTGTGCCATAGAAAGAAATCACTCTCGGACTGTATCCGCGTTTAAAATGTCCGACTTGGCCAATTCGCTTGCAAATCAGGAATGCCCACAGCGAGCATCTCACGGCCGCGATCGGTTGTTTCAGGGCACGTCATGGCGAGGTGGGGTTCGCGCTTTCCCCTCCATCGTCCGAGCTGTTGCAACACTTTCCTGCCTGCCTTCGAATCTTCTCTCCAAACCCAACACACGTTCAACTCCATCAAACATCTATCAAAAGGAACTCGAAACCAAATATATACCGACAAAAACACCGCCACAATGGTCAAAGCAGGTACGTCGAGTAGCGTACCAGTCTCTTATTCGCCCAATGCCGGGGTTGGTGGAGCTAGTCATCGCAAGAATGAGCAGGTTTTTTTTTTGCTGTTAACTCCTCATTCGGTGCACGCACGCGGCGGGTTTGTTCATCAAGGTGAATGAACGTGACGGACGTGTGCGTGCGTCTAGGTTACGCGGAGACTTGCGTCAGCGGTAGTGACAGCTCCCACGGCGAGGAGCTCGGGACCATCAATGTCACGAATTTTGAACGCGTTGTGCTGATATGTCATCTTCATCATAGTTGCCGTCCTCCGTGGTGATTCCAACATCAAGGGCACCGTCACCTTTACCCAGGAGAACGAGGGCTCGGCCACGACGGTGGAATGGGATATCACTGGCCACGACGCCAACGCTGAGCGTGGTATGCACGTCCACGCTTTTGGCGATAACACCAATGGTTGCACCAGTGCTGGTCCTCACTGTGAGTTCTCCACGCCGTCTCCGTCTGTTCAATCATGAGATGGTTCCCGCCTGACTGACACTCTCTTACCAGTCAACCCACACAACAAGGAACACGGCGCACCAGAGGACTCAGAGCGCCACGTCGGCGATCTCGGAAACTTCAAGACCGATGGCCAGGGCAACGCAAAGGGCTCTGTTCAGGACAAGCTCATCAAGTTGATCGGTCCAGAGAGCGTTCTCGGCCGCACCGTTGTTGTGCACGCTGGCACTGATGATTTGGGCAAGGGCGGACACGCTGAGAGCAAGAAGACTGGTAACGCTGGTGGTCGTCCAGCTTGCGGGGTCATTGGTATTGCTGCATAAGCTTTGCCAAATCGGCAATGGATACAAGAATGGAATAAGGAGGGAGATATGTCTGGAGTGGCCACACACGGGCAGTTGTAGTGGTATGATGATACGATGATGTGAATGAGAAAAGACGTATGTTGTAGATGAGTAGTACATACATACTATCGGCAAAAGCACAAAGTTGATAGTATATTCTTATTCTCATTGTATCATTGAAATACTGTCTCACATTGTGGCTTGAGCATTGTTGATTGAGCTTGAAAATCGAGAAACATGACGTGAAGGTGCTCTGGCTTTTTCGATAATACGCTCATGACCTGCGTCTATTCTCAATCCCCAGCAATGCTTCGACAGAGCAAGACACACCCAGGCGAAGACGTGTCAACTCACCCAGCCATTCCAAGCGTTAAGTCTTCTTAACACTCTCACTCCAGATGCCAATATATTCTTCAGTAGCCCCAAAAATTCCACCAACGCTTTCCTGTTGAAATGTAGTCTATGTAGAAGTACCCGAGCATCCAACGAAGTTGTTCCCGCTAGCTCCAGTGTGAGTGATGGCACCAGCGTATCGTCCAGCAGTGTTGAACACAACACGGTCTGGACCAGGCGAACCACCAGTATAGACGTTCCCACTCTGCAGGATGGGGAATTCTTGGTATGGGCCGCCGACGGCGAAGTTGAAACCTAGAATGTCAGATTGATCAGTACAGCTCGCACGAAATTGGAAGAGGCAGTAAAGTGAAAGCTAGTGGAACCTGGTGGGAACTTGTGTCTTACCTTCACGGTTGTTATATTGATGAGGGTAGTCGTTGCTGCCGACTTGTTGGCCGTTCTGGTAGTATCTGTAGCCTTGGTTGAGGGCTGCGCTGACGGCGCCGGAGGAATAGGAGAAGCTACCGCATCGGGTGGCGGATTGGCGCTCGATGAGCTCGGCTGGGGCTGCGGTTGGGGCGGAAACGGTGCTGACTGCGAAGAGCAGAGCGGTGGTGATGAAGGATGTGAGTTGCATTTTGAGGTTTTATTATATGGTAATGGACGAGCGAAGGTGGTTCGAGTGAGAGGCGAGTTTGCCTGGGCTGGGCTGCTCTGCTCTGGCTGGGCGACTTGAGGATGTCTGGGTGAGGTTGCTGCTGCTTGTCTCCTAGGAATGCTGTTGATGAGGGGAGTTGGAGATCTTGTACTTATACCATTGATCTTGTAGCTTTCGCTAATACTGTTTTGCAGCGTCTATCACTTGGCGGACCACTAGCCAAGTCGAGCTGAAGCAGCGCACCACGTTCCCTATCGCATGGCGGAACATAGGACACGGAGGACAGCGCTGCCAAGCTATAGATGCACGACCGCTGATCCAGAGTACGAGCGACATGAGCAATGTTTCGTCGCTGCACCGAAACAGCCAGTCAGCCGGCGTGAGTGGCAGTAGACTGCAAAAGCACGATAGTAAGGATCGACAATTTAGGCGATTTCCCCAAGGCTTGTGCAGCTTGGAAGGGAAGGTCAGATGCAGCGAGTGATGCTACGTTGAATTGACCTGAGAAGAGCTTGGAGAGATAAGACCATACAGCATTGAGCATTGGCGCACATGGGCACAGGTGATGTTAGCTTCCTGGGCCCCGTTTGGACAAGCGGGCAAGCGCTCGTGCTGTGTCTCGGACGGACGCGCTGCAAAAGGGTCGATCATGTTACGGTAGGTGAGGGCGTCGTCCAGTAGGAAATCGAAGAGTTCGGAGATGTTGCAGGATTGATGTGAGGTTTGGAGCCAAGATCGGCATGGGGAATTTGCGCGTTTGCCCAGAAGCAGAAGGAGCTTCCGGATGGTGTTGCCCTATTGCTCCCAAGATCTTATTCGTGCAGCAGCGCTGCCTTGGTTGATGTTGCGCTGCTGCAGGCACGGAGCTGGAGGTGTGCGCGGGTGCTGCGATGCTGTTCGTCGAGAGGTTGCGTTTCACTTCGTCGAGGCGAGAGGCGAGCGCCGCCCGTTGTTGCATTCTGGATGGCAAGTTGGTCATGGTGCTCGTGCTCGTGTACGCGGGCGTGCAACTTGCTAGGCGGGCACTTTTAGACGTCATTGATATCTTGTCCTGCATGTGAAAGGTAGGATGAGAGCGACATTTCTTACCAGCTTGCGAAGAGTAACAACAACACCATCAAACATTGGAGCTCTGAAGACATTTATAGTACGATTTCAGCAACAACGTCACTTACCAAACTCGACCAGACTATTACACAACATGCCTCAAAAATCTGGCCTCGTAGCCAACGAAACAGTACGGCAGTCCACTCAATACTCTGCCCTCGAAGGCCTCATCACAAACGCCGCCGAAGCGAACCCTCTGCAACGATTCTGCGGACCCGTCGAGCAAAAGCTACAATCAAATGAGGCGGCAGACGAGGTAGAAGAAGAGTTGAACATTGGCTGGAAAGCCATCATCACAAGAGCAGCAGCTACACCTCATGGAGAAAGCGGTCGATCCGCTCTCGCAGCTTTCCTGGTCAGCCTGTCGCAGAAACGAGCAGATGGGCAACAGCCCGATAGCTCGTATGGCACGGTGCAAGATATGAAGGTGTGGCAAGACCTGCCGACATTTGGTTGGGCTGTGAGAGATGCGTGGAATTTCCGTACGTTCAATCAAGATTGTGGATGAGAGGAGATCACTGTATAGTGTTCGATGTTCACGGATGACTGACTGATCTATCCTAGCCGCCGAAGACAACTCCCCACCAGAAGAGAAGCAGCGATGGATAAACGTCAATGCCTTCGTTGCCACGCTCGTCGATCAATTACAAGATAAGACGAACAACAATCCCGACCTTTCGCTTTTTGCCATTTGGACGATCCGAGACGCCCTCGAAGAAGAGAATGTATCAGATCCTGCTGTGGCAGCAGCAAGTGTTTGGTTCATATATGCTGCTTCAGCATTGTTGAATTTCAGTAAGAACCAAAAGTCATTCGAAGGAAAAGTTGCCAAAGGCGGATTCGCTCATCAGGATGCGGGGTGGACAGGCTATTCGCCTGCGAGGTGGCAGGTATGGCAACAGAGGCTGGATGGTATCAGAGGCGAGGTGAAGGAGGAGGACACCAAGCAGCTAGTGCAAGCTGCCATTGATGCTATTGGCAAGACCAGCTGAGGTGACTGGTCTACCTATTACAGGTCGTGAAGGAGGAGGAAGTAGCGTGACCAGATACCCCGGATGTGATCTGGTTTTTACAGTGCATACAGTAAAAGACATCGAAGTCGTTGCTTCTCCTTGTCATTGCTCTCGTTGTGGTTTGCAAGACGGCCAAAACTGTGGGATTAGGCTCAAGGTGAAACGTTGAAAATATCCGACGCATATGCCGACGTTTAGGGAGACCTGCCTACCGGACGGAAAGTGAGGAGATTGTTATGCTGATCAGACTGGCGAGCATCGCAACCCGGCGCTACCTTGTGCACTTCGTGGATGATAGGAAAATGTGGTGGCCCAAGTCAGCTGAAGGGTAGGTGTACGAAGGGATTCTGTGGTGCAGCAACCGTGGAGCGATCGCCTGGTGCGGACAGTTCACGATTCAGGTGCGCAGAACTAGTCGCGTGGTTGAGAGCCTACTCCGGCCTGGTTTGCCAAATCAAGCTGATCGTCGAGCAAGTTGCGCAAGCCGCTCGTTCCATGCGAGTGTGCAGAGTCGCTGATCAGCGATGTCTAATTGGGTTTGCAGTGTTGATGAGCATCTCATAAGAATCATGGGAACCGGAGACATTCATAAGCTCGTGACTTTACCTCTTCTCCACACTGGAGATATGGCAATTTGACTCTGCCATGAGCGACAGAATTTACCGTCGGATGGAAGAAGTGCCAGATTTGACAGAGATGGGATATGGTAGCTCCCGCAAAGGGTGCAATATCAACCAGTCATCTCGTTTGCCAGCTTCATCCGCTGCAGGATTGGAGACCGGAAGGGTTCGTGGTGTAACAGGGATATCGCGCAATGAAGTGTTTGGATGTCCGGTGGTATGACATGCTGCACGAGTAAAGCCGCCGTACAGTGGGAGGTCTCGCGAGTGTCCCGTCATTTGGCTGTGATTGGTGGTGAAGGATCATTTCGCTGCATGGCGTACCTGCCAAGGAAAGACTCGTGTCGCTGACAGCGCGCTCTATACGATGGGAGGGTGTGGTGCGGTCAGGACAGAGGATACAGTCTGCGAAGTCTGGTACGGCGGGCAGCGACGTCGAAGAGAGGATGGCCAGAAGACTGCTTCTTCGGGCGGAAAGGCAAGACTCGTTGCTGAAACACTCGGCTCTTCTCTCCGTGATGGAGGACGCGGGACATGCGCAAACTCTATTGCGGCGCTGCACGTGGAGCGATGGCGCTGCAGAGACGATCGCACGCGCGTGTGAGGAGGCATTGTGGGTTGACGGAAGAAGATGGCATGCAGACGGGCGTCTGGACTCGCAATATGGGTTCTTCGAAGTATTGCCGGCAAAGACAGCGCATGGATGGTGGTGGAGAATGCAGGGTTGGGGAACCTCCGGAGGCAATTTAGCGGGCTTCGCGCTCTGCGTCTGGCGAACGAGAAGTTGCCGCCGCGCAAGCCTCCCATCGAGCCATCGCCTGAACGTGTTTCATGTCTCTCTGGAAGCTGCGACCGCTGATTCTCCTCTGCGACAACCGCTGACCACCGACGACCACTTCGCACGCACGCCCGACACCTCCTGCGTGCGCCTCCGACTCTCTCCCGCCGCCTGCTGGAAAGGAAAGGCACGAGACCGCCGCGCCCTCACTCGCTTGCAGCACCACCACCGCCGACCACCCACACACGCCCACCGACTCCGAGACGACTCACGCTCCTTTTACGACTTTCCATTTCTTCTCCTGCGCCCGCCGAGCACGCGACTACCAGAGCGCCGGCGCCCAGTGCGAGCAGTTGGACCACGTTCTTTGTGACCGCTGCACATCCGCCGCGCGTGCGCTCACCCGCCCACCAGAATCGCTCTCCCAACTATCGACACTCGCTTAACCCGGTTTCTTTTCGCGCGCGCGACTTCAGTAATTCATGCCCAGTTTCGGCAGCAGCACCAACTCGCCGTCGCTGCAGAAGATGGAGATGGGCGGCCACGGCAGATACAATGCGGGCCGAGGGTTCAGCTTGGGCAACATTGCAGGCGATCCATTCTGGCTCGGATCCATAGGCATTGGCATAGTGAGTGAATGCGCGCGCATGCTGTGGATTGGGACTAACAAGAGACAGGCTGGTTGGATGATCGCCTTCGTCGCCTCCATTATTGCCGACATCAATTCTACATTCCCAAACTACTCTTGGTGGAGTCTGGCATACATGCTAGTATGCATCATTGGAGTCATATATGCTGTGGGAGCGGACGTAATCTACACTTACCGCATTGCCTTGACGGGTTTCCTGGCTGCTGGTCTGGTATTCACAACCTCCGCTGTGAATGCGCTGATCTATTTCCCCGAAGCCGCCAAAGAGGCCGCCGCTGCGGGTTTCATTCTGCTGTCAATTGACTGCGTATGTTGGACTTCATCATGTCGACTTTTGCAATCTACTGACTTTGACACAGATCATCTGGATGTTCTACTTCGGCGCTGAACCGCAGGCAAGCCATCGCCAAACGCTTGACTCTTTCGCGCTCCACAAGGACCGCGCGCCCAGCCGCAACAGCAGGGCAATGCGGCAGTCATACCGACCGGAGACCCTGCACTCGAACGCGCAACAGCCGCAGATGTACAACTCCAACAACCTGCAAGGATTCGAGACAGCCTCGCCGATGACCGGATATCCCGGCGCAGCGCAGAATAAGGGATACCCACAACAACCACTACGATCAGAGCCAAGCGCCTCCGGCATGAGCGCTAATAACACAACCGGAGCACCAGACAGCTCCGTCTCGCAGCCCACAGAATACCCCTACCGAGCGAAAGCGATATACAGCTACGAAGCCAACCCAGATGACGCCAACGAAATATCCTTCACCAAGCATGAAATCCTCGAAGTCAGCGATGTGTCTGGAAGATGGTGGCAAGCGAAGAAGGAGAATGGCGAGACGGGTATTGCCCCGTCAAATTACCTGATTTTGTTGTGAGAAAGCGCGTCACACTTTGGTTCTGTTTTTTTGAGTTTGGATTGCACGAAAGAAATTGTGCAGAGGAAGTACACACATGCTACCAGAAAGAAAGTCCATGTGCGGGAAAAGGCGCAAACACAACCACACACAGAGAGTGAGAGTGCGAGTGAGAATTAGTCATGATAACGAAGTTTCCGGCAATTCAAAGCTATCAACATCTTTCTCAAGACTCCTTGATATGAAGACATGACGGCTGGTCATGACCCGGAAGCGCGTGCGCTGGACACAGCAGTTTGGTAGCAAATGCTAGCGTTGCATGCAAGGATGAAGCAAGAAAGAGAACGACAATCGCCACGGTACATATGGGAAGGCAAAGAGATCTCCTTCCTGTTAGGTGGAGGCATCTGCAGCTTCTTCGCTGTTGGAACTTGCGAGGACAACCTGAGGCGAAACTGGATGCAAACCTGAGCCTGTTTGGATGCAGGGCTTTCTTTCGATTTGTTTCTTATTTTCGATGGCGATGGTGGCGATGGCGACGGCGTTCTTCGGGGACCAGTAGAAAGAGTCTCCTTCTTCTTTCTGACGTTTAGTGATTCTGAGGAGCGAGAGAATGACGGTATGATGTCTCTGGAGCCATGTCTGGCGGCGGAGATAAAGGTCAAAGGCCGAGATCAACTTCAATTCTCTTGTCAATGCAACATGCCATTCCCAAGCTAATTGGAGAGTAGTACAGCTTCAAATTCCGAACTATGCTGCAGCTCAAATTTTATGTCTTCACCACCGGACACGACGTGTATCCTCCCCGAGCATAAGGCCTTGCAAGAGTGGAGACTATAGGCATTGAAACACGCAACGGCTCTGCCAAGTCATACTAACTCGCGGCCTGCCCAGAGCACATTCGCAGGAGTGAGAATAGTAATCATCATGCGAAGTTGTGCTTATTGCTAAGCATCCTTTATGCATTCAACCAGCGCTGGCATACTCTCACCCGGAAAACACGCCATGGCCCTTCGACAATGTATTACGCCGACCCATGCCTTCATCCTGGATCCACAGTTCCTGCCCTACCTGGAGCAGGGGCTACAGTAATCATAGCGCATACTTGCGCTAGTCGCTGAGCATCCGTTGTGCATTTGAGAACAGTCGACACCTTTGCCATCGCGCTCGACGACTAATGCCATGGCTCTAACGTTGATATAAAAGACAGTCTGTCCCGTACAGAGAGGAACGAACTTTTCTTTTTTTTTTTTGCCGCTGCAAGAGTCATTTTTGTGTTGTCCACAAGTTTGCCGCGAGTTCAACGCAATACTAACGATGTCACCACCAGACACAGTCAGCGAAGCACTGCATAACAAGTACGAACAGGAGAAGAATAAACGCTTGAAAGAGTCGGGCCTTGGTCAATACGTCGATGTCCGATCGCAGGGCCTCGAGGCTCTTACTAGAGATCCTTGGGTCGACTACGACGATCCCAGAGTCCGGAACCCTCCTCTCAAAGACGGCGACAGGATCAAATATCTGATTACGGGTGCTGGGATCAACGGTGTGGTCTTTGCAGGACGGCTAATCGAGGCTGGGGTTAGTCGCGAGAATGTGGTATGCGTCGATATTGCTGGCGGTTTTGGTGGCACATGGTACTACAATCGCTACCCTGGAGTCATGTACGACGTTGAAGGCTACTGCTACGTCCCCTTTCTCGAAGAAACGGGTTATCGGCCTCGACATTGATACTCCTATGGCCATGAGATACGAGGTCAAATTGAAAGAAGCGTCGACCACTTCGGGATCAAGGGCCAACTGTGCACGAGCGTTGACTCACAGATCTGGGACGAAGACGAGAAACTGTGGATTGTCACAATGACACGTACGGTTGGTAAGCCGTCCGTTTCCACTACTTTCACTGTTCACGCAGACTTCCTCCTTCACTCCAATGCTCCTTTCCTCTTACCAAAAGTGCCTAAACTGCCTGGGTGGGAGGAGCTTTATCAGGCGAAACACGTTTTCCATTCTGCTCGTTGGGACTACGATTACACTGGTGGTACGCAAGAGAAGCCTGATCTCGTAAAGCTCCGAAGAAAGCGTGTTGCAATCATCGGCACTGGTGCAACTGCCGTTCAAATCGTGTTCGAGCTTGCAGAATGGGCGGATCACGTTTACGTTGTCCAGAGGACGCCATCGTACGTTGGATCACGTGGTCAAGTAGAAACTACGGCAGAAAATTGGGCCAAGATCACGAGTGAGAAGGGTTGGCAACGCAAACGGAGGACTATCTACGATGCATACGTGAGTATGAGCAAAGGCGCTGGCCCCGACATTATCAACGATGGCTGGACACAAACTCCAGCCGGGTCTGGCTTCCTTGGATCCAATTCAAAGCTCGTCACACCCGACAAAGTTGAAGAGCATATCAAGGAGCTGTATGCGATCGACTTCCCACGTACGGACTTGATTCGCCAACGCGTTGAAAATATAGTCAAGGACAAGAGCACAGCTGAAAATCTCCAAGCATGGTACGGAAGCTGGTGCAAGCGGCCTTCGTTCCACGACGAATACCTTCAAACATTCAACAAGCCAAACGTGACCCTCGTCGACACAGATGGCAAAGGTCTCGACGGGTGTACCGAAAACGGGATCTTATTCGATGGAGTTGAATATGAGATCGATGCCCTCATCCTGGCTACAGGCTTCACATTCGACCCAGCGCTCGACCCATCCGAGAAGATGCGCACAGTCATCCAAGGACGAAATGGTCTAACCATGAAAAACTACTGGAAACAACCCGATTCCGGTACTGTTCTCGGAGTGACAATGCCCGGTTTCCCCAATCTGTTCGGCACATTCCCTCGGGGCTCTCCAGCCACGTGGAATGCTGTGTCCATCATGGAAATGGCAGCGACACTCATAAAAGGCATTTTGCAACAAGCGCATAAACAGGCAGGAGAGGGTCAACGCGTCGTTGTCGAAGCTTCGAAAGAAGGTGAAAGGCGGTATGGCGAGGAAGTTGCGAAACGAGCTGGTTGGTTTAGTGCGCTGCCGACGTGTACTCCTGGATACTTTACTGCAGAGGGTGCGGCAAGTTTTCAGAAGCGAGAGCAGAAGTCCCAGGAAGAGAAATTTAACGAGGCGAAGAAGATGCCGTGGGGTGCAGGGCCGGTGGACTTTCGGGAGATGACTGAGGAATATGTAGCGAAAGGGAGCCTTGAGGGGTTCCAGGTTGAGCTTGTTGCTTAGGAAACTTGAGACATTCCCTAATGGTGCCAAACATCGTATCATGACTTAGCTGAAATAGATGATGTGCCCTCTAGACTCTCCTGTGACTAGTACCGACGATCTCCAACTTAGAAGTACACTCAATGAAGAGTTGTTCATGGGCCAGAACAGCGGTGATTCGCTCATTTGCGTACTCCCAACAACAGAACTTATCAGGAAGAATGCTCCGCCTGAAAATCCCTAATTTGGGCATCCAGAGAGCAGTCCCACGATTCCGGACCCGAGTAATATGGCATGACTGTCATGCTGCCCCATGGTTTGCCTGTGTTGACGTTATGACAACCAGTCTGGAGCATGGAACTATGATAGGAACTTTTAGGGAAGAGCCAGTTCCAGCCCGCCGCGCCACACTTTGAATCGGCCTGCACAACAGTCAGTACCGAGAACACCTTCAGATTTGAATTGTGGACGTACGTAGTAGTCAAGCGCAACCTTGGCTATTTGACAGTGAGCGAATGTACGAATTACGCTGAACAGCTCGTGTGATTGTGTGGACTTACTATTACCTCCACAGCCTTCGCTCAATCTAAATGAGTGGCGATCTGGCTTTTGAGCTTCCACGCATTGATCTTTGGCATGAGATGCATAAACGATCGTAGCCTCGGAGCTGTCTCCTGTGCAGTCATTTCCGGAGTAGCTGTTTTCGTCTTAGTTTCAGTGGAAGGCGCTACAGCAGGATATGTCAATCAATTGGCACTAACGTTGTTAGGTAGCAGCAGGTGGCACTGGCAGAAGCCGTAAATGGGGCCAGGAGGAAGGTAAGTGGTGCTTTCATGGTTGATGGATGCACAAGAAATGCTGGTTGAGGAATGGATCCAGAGCTCACCGATGCGAAGATCAGCGTTGCTTTATACAACGGTTGTTGTGAAATATCCCTCAACATCGCCGAACATCTCCTCTTCTACGACGTTGTGGAAATGATTGGATTCCTCGTATCACACTGCAGTGCAATCAGGTGCGCCTTTCTGGGCGAATGACGTGGCATCTTGAGGCGGAACATCGTGTGTTTGGCGTGCAAGGCTGTATGTGAATGTTGTTCACGAGATACAGATTGCCAATTCCTGAGCTCTTCGCCATGCGCACATCGAGACCGTAACACATTCAGCCTGGTACAGGAATAGTTTCTGTCAGTGTATTGTGCTGGAGTTAGTAGCCACTCCAAGCTTCGTGCGTTGCCCAGAGCCCTGCGCCACTGTGCTATTCCTGGTCGCAAAGAACAAAATATTGGATAATGGCTGTTTGAAGTTTCCACCATCGCTAATATTGGATCAAGCAGCGGAAATGATTTCTGGGGCATCAGCCTATGGAAATAATTGTTCAGCTGCCGCCGGCTCGTTCGAGTCAAATCTGCCGGTTTCTAGGAGGACAGTAATAGAACCCCCACGAAAAATATGGGAGGGGATTCGAACTTCCTTACCTGCCAACTGGAGGCATCCTCAGCGTGTCTGGTTCTGGACCAGTAAGGATCCGGTACGAAATGTATGACAAACAGGCTTCGAGTACAGGCAGCTGGCTTGTTCTTGTTGGAAGTCGGCGATAGTACGAGATGGCTGGGTGGGATTTTCCAAGGAAGCGGCTGACTTAAAAAAGAGTTCGTCTCTTTCTCTTGCCGTCTTTTGGCTTTGAGAAGTCCATGTAGGTTGTGCTACAGAGTCTTAGCTGTAGAAGCTACTACATTGCGGCTTCGCGGTATGATCAGGGAATGCTGTGAGGCCGAGTGTGCTGTACGTTGACCGGTAGAGCTGACGAGGACCTGGGATTGACAGACATTGCAAAAGCAGCTCCTGGCTCTCGAAGAGGCACAAGGTCTGGTGTAGGTCTTTGAGATGCTTCGACTCTAGTAGTAGCCATCTGCCTTCGGTGATCCTGTCTCCATATGGCTGGAGATACCTTTGCATTCGTGGCTGGATGCTCGTCCGCCAAGATCCAAAATCGCGACGAGCACAGCATCTTACGGTCGGAGTGTCAAAGTGGAAGTCGCTAGTGTGTATCACCTTCTGCATATTGTGCAGAGTGTCCTCCGAGCTCTCGGATCTAGGCCTAGTCATGAGCAGGGTCTCTTCTCACTGCGAGCCTCCGAATCTCCAGTTGAACACACGACTATCCACTTTGGTGGACTGTAGTCGTCAGCCACACCAGGGTCAAGAGCAAGGGCCAAGCCATCGGCTGGTGCGGTTCGCTCGGCTCTTGTTTGGTCTTTCCGGAGAAACCTTGGCATCATCCACCATCAACTTCTTTCCTGTTACCAAGATATCGCACTCGACTGCCCTCGACTACGCGAAGTCGGAGGCGGTAGACCAAGCTAAGGTGCTACGTTAGCGCTCACCCTCATGATACTCTGATGATGAATTGTGACTTCGCTGTAACAGCATGCCACTCGGTGTTTCCGGGGAGAGACATACACAATTGCTCTGCAGCAACTACGTCGTTCCCAAGAGCTCCAAGAACCTTCCACACCGGCTAACGGCATCCCTCAAGAATGACTGTTCCACTTGGCTTCTGCAAAACTACACTCGTGATTGGTATCAACAACGATAGCGTCTCCGAAACCTTGGGCCAAGGAAGCATTTCTGTCTGCCTGACCGGTCCCCAGCATGCATAGCGCAAGACCCCTGCTGTACATGTGACGAAGCGGCCCCGAAAGAGGTGCATAGCGGCCAATTACTAGCCACGAATGCGTCACTAGCCACGGATTGCGTGGCTGCAACGGCCTGAACGAGGAACAATGTGGATAGGAATAGTGCGTCTCGGAGTTCTTGGTCCCCTTCCGAACAAGCTATTTGCGTAGGACAAGATCAAACGAATGGTGCAGATAACAGGTATGTTGAGCGAACATAAATAGGCATCAGCCCCCCTTCTAGACAGTTCTCCACAGAATCACCAGCCACAACAACGATCAACTGTCCATACCAAGCCGATCAATCATTCATTGAACAATCAGCAACCAACACAACGTCATCTGCAACCATATCAAAAGAGCTCTCCTCCACAGCGCTGATGAAATCTCCAAACCGTGCCGACACCTTTGGCTCCGACACCACCGCAGCCTCCTCGTCATCAAAGCTCACCTGGAAATCCACCTCATCATCGCAAACCCAACCCAACAAGAACAAAACCTACAAGCCCAAGAAACCCAAGGCTCAAACCGTACAATTCTCCGATGTTGGACGACACAGTAACCAATGGCTCTTCAACGACATGTCCATCTCCGACGCAGTCAAGACGCTCTTCGGGAAGAAATAAAGTGAAATGAGCAAGGAACACTGAAGGGAGATTGTGATGCGGATTATCCGGAACATGAAGAAACATGGTGTGTGAAGGTCTATCTCGATGAGATTAAAACACCTCTCAGTTCATTGGATGGAAAGCATCGGGCAGAAAGAATAATGTTTCTCTGGCACAGCGAACTTTTGTGGAGATGGGCTGAGTTTCGACGACTGTCACTCTTCCGGAGACACTGATCAGCGGGAGCTCATACAAAAGAGTTCTCCAGGAGGTGAAGGCTGAAAGTAGACGAGCCCTCTCGATGAGTTTATCGGAGACGAATTTCAGAGATGGGCCAGTCTCCTCGAACTGAAGTGTAACTGAGGCATCCAGTGGGAAGTTCGGGAAGATTGGGAAGATGCGTGAAACTGTACTGCATGGAAAATCAACCGTGCAGATCTTCGAAGGCAACTGGGTATGAGGATTCGGCAGAGATTTGGAGGTACGAGTTTTAGGAGATGTTGGAGGACCAGAGAACATGAGAATGAATGATACACCTTTTGCCATTCCATCAATTACGTTTTGGCTCTACCGAGCTGTCTTCCAACGATCATCACAAAATATTTTTACAATCGCGTGCCATTGCCATTTTGGCCGCCAACTTCGGCATCGTCGAGAATCCGCACAACACCCCTGCCGGCCTCCGCATTGACTTCTTGCCCATCTTTACCCACTAGAACGGCGTGTGGTTCGCCCTTGTCCTCGTCGTAGTTGAGAGTATTCTTAATGTGACCTACCAGTTTGAAGTGTATGGGCGTCTTAGAGAGCCACCTCAGCGTGAATGCTGGCGATGTCGCCCAGTTCAGTTTGGCTGTGAAAGCAGGCTTTTGGATCCTTGGGTCAGGCGCGCAAGTCATCAGTGCGTAGCCTTGGAAAGCCATGCTCTTGTTTACCGAGAACAGCAAGATGACATGTCGGGCCGTTTTGAAAGCATGTGTTAGCATCTCCTCGTTCTTCTCTTGAGTGGCCCAAATGTTCGTTCGTTGAGCTTCGTCTACGTTCTGGTGATTCCAGGACTTCAAGATGAAATATCTTACACCTGGGGACAGTGTTAGGAGACAGATCTTGCTCTAACAAAGAAAGGAGCGGTGAGAGGAACTCGGTGAAGTAATCGCAAGCTGCAGCATTCAACGCTGCATATTAGGTTCTTTTGCCAACGCGTATCCCAAGTTCGTGCAATGAATGTGAGATATCAGCGGGGATGAAATTTGGACTGACCGCCTTTCTGAAGTTCCAGTCCTGCACTCGGCCGATAGCTCGATGCGACCTCATGACCAGCTGCTCTACCTGGGCGAGGTGCATTGAACCTGCTCGAGGATCGCGCATCGCGAGGATTGTAGTGATCGTAACGAGGCTGCTGGTCGTCATCCCGGCGATAGTATTGGGCACGACGTTCCAGAGATGGATCGCGGCTGTGACTCGACATGGAAGCTCTGTCATCTATCGACGAACGTCTACGCGCATCTGGATATGCGACGCGACGCTCATACCCTGGACTTGGAGAACGACGACCGCGACGAGCACTGCCTGGACGCGATTGAGGCGAGTCCTTGGCACCACGAATGCGGAAGCCACTCTCTTCTCGCTGGCGCTTTTCCGCCAGTGTAGTATCAGGCGACCGTGCGCGCTTGGTACCTTTCACCTGCTGGGGAGTGGCCTGACCATTTGGCAGGAACTGCGGTAGCGGAGGCGGTGCCATGTTGGGACGTTTGACGTTTGGAGTACCGATCCGCATCTGCTGCATCTCAGCCTGTTCGGCTTCGCGCAGCTTTTCGAGCTTCTCTGCAATGCGAGCGGCCTCTGCCTCTAAGGCTCTCCTCTCCTTGTAAGTACGAAGCTTTGAGTGGCGGTATTCAACGTCATGATAGCCAGTCATGTCAAGCCATGCTGCAAGGTCAGTGTAGTAAGAACCTGCGGGGTTAGTCGGGGGACTTGTAGATGGTGAAGACCCAGTCGTGTGATGCCCTGCGAGCTGCTCAGTAGCCTCAACTCTGGTGGTTGCCGAGTCCCGGCCACTTCCGTTGTCCGTCGAGGTCTGATGTTGGTCCTTGCCCTCAGCAGCACCTGTCTTCAACTCCTTCTGCTTTGTTGCTGCGATATGAGCATCGGCCTGTGCTTTACCGGCTGCCAACAACGCCTCCGAGTCCGAGTCGACCTTTTCCTCTTGTATCTCTTCTTGCGTCTGCTGCTGCGATTGTGGAATAGGGGTAGGAGACAACTTTGACAATGATTTGGTGGGAGTGTTGGTAGAAGCGGCGTTGGCAGGCGCTAAGGCCGCTGCCGGCGACGCTTTTGCTGGTGTATTCTGGCGCATGGCCACCAGTTTGGCACGCAAGATCTCGGCGCGTTTCTGGTTCTCGAGCTTTTTGGCTGCATCAGACTGCGAGGTTGCGTCTGGTGGCTTCTGCTCCACGGCCTGTTGGAAGTCAGTCCACCCACGAATGCGTG
>JAASFF010000914.1:62249-256653 GCA_013365195.1 Cercospora citrullina
CTCACGCCAGGTTCCGATTGTCCATTGACATTGGTGGCACTGTTGTTGTCGGTAGCGTAGAAGCTATCGTCGCCATCGTCGACTTCTTCCGCAGGATAGGACTGCATCGGCGCGGCGGCGGCGAACATGGCCATGGGGTTGCTCCAATCGATGTTGAAGTCTTCCATGCCGATGTCGTGGACCGCGATTGTCGCGGTCGCGGCGGTGCACTGGAAAGAGCGTGTGCAAGCTAGGGAAAGTCAATTGCGGCACGCATTTCTTGGGGAAGCATCGGCCGGAGATGTCCCGGGCCGGACCTGGACGACGACGACTTGATGCCCGTCACACCAGCGGCCGCGCGAAGCTTCCATCTTGCGCGCTCTCTGTGCTCCGCGCAATGGCCGCGTGTACTGCCTACGAGCACATCTCAACGTCGCTGTGCCTATACCATCGCCCTCGTTCCACACGGTAGGTCCATGACTGCCTTCACGCAGGCACGAATCCGCAACAGCTGTCCGCACGTCACACGGCTGTCGCGAATGTGAAGACGATTGCGCATTCACGGCAGCACCGCACAGGACAGGCATCCAGTGACGGGCTGCTGTAATCCCTGCTGCCTCCAACTCTGTTATCGACCTCACCCTCCGTTCGCTTCTCCTCCCCGTCTCTACCTGCACTGACTACAGCAATGCTGACTTTGGTCTTTTCGCTGCTCTTCGCAGCGCAACTTGTTGCAGCGCAACTCTTGTCACAGGTCAAGCAGCAACCACTGCAAGCGCTGACGGCGGTAATGTAATCCAACAGGGCCTTGTCGAAGCATGGGGCTGATGACCTGGGCAGTGCCAGCTTCTCGCCGCTACCTCCCCGGACTCAGTTGCCAAGATCAACGATAAGCAATACAAAGAGAGCCAGAGTGCATATTGGTCAGCACAACAAGCCTCCCTTCAACCAGACTGCCGCTTCTATCCCAGGGGCGCGCGAGAGTTCCAAGAAGCACTAGCCGATATCCTGCTCCCCTACAATGTCACTATCGCAGTTACTTCCGGTGGTCGATCTTCAAACACTGGCGCTTCGAACGTTCAAGATGGGATCACCATCGACATGTCCAGACTGAATCACACATATTTGGTCGATGACGGTCAAGCTGTTGCCATCGGAGTTGGCGCTCGCTGGGGCGATGTTTACAGAACGCTCGCCAAGTACAACCTAACAGTGGCAGGTAGCAGAATAGCTGACGACCATGTGGGAGGCCACGCTCTTGGTGGGGGTATCTCTTGGTTCGCGAACGAGCACGGCTGGACATGCGATGGCATGTACGAGCTGGGCCTTGTAACTCCGCAAGGCCAGGTCTTGTGGGCGAACGAGCACTGGAACGAGGATCTCTTGTGGGCTGTAAAGGGATCTCTGGGGGCGTTCGGTATCGTGACCGAGATCAAGCTCTCGACTATCAAGAACCGGAAAATCTTTGGTGGCATCACGACTCATGCAGCAGATCAGGCTCCACTGCTGTTCGAAGCACTGCAAGCAACCGCTGACATTGCGAACAAAGACCCAGCCCAGTCTGCGTACCTTTCTTTCGGCCGGCTTCCAGGCAAGAAGGACTGGCGATACCGCGCACACCTACTGAACACCGAACCTCAAAGGCAAAATAAGGCTCTAGATATGTTCATGAACATACCCTCGCGCAGCAACAGCCTCCGTGCAGCAACACCTGTGGATATCGCGGAGGAGAATGCAAAGTACAAGACACCGGGTCTGCGTCGCTTGAAGTTTACTCTGACCGCCAAGTCTTCTGCCCAAACCATGCAGATTCTCCACGATATCATCAAAGCATACACCACGAAGCTGGTCTTCGATGGCAAAGCCCAAGTCATTACGACCTACGAACCAATCACGGTGCCTCATCTCCAAGCAGGCTCTTCACAGACCAATATCTTTGGTCTTCACTACGCAGATGGCCCCTTACTTCTCGTTTCAATCGAGTTTCCTTGGAGCGACATGCAGCGAGACGACTACTTTGAGCAAAAAGCCCGGAAACTGAGATTCGCGATGCAACAAGAACTGTCTAGTTTACGTGCTCTGCACAAGTTCGTCTACCCGGCATACGCCTCCCCGGATCAGGATCCCTTTGCTGGGCTCTCACCATATGAAAGAGGCATATTGAGGGAAGTCAAGAATCGGTACGACCCAGACGATCTCTGGAAAAAGCACGTCCCTGGAATCTGGCATGTCTGAAGTTGGGAGAAGTTATCCATCGTCTTTTATCCAACGCCGTCACTTTCCGGCATTCCACACGCACATGATTGTGCGTACGGTACTACCGTGCACCGAGCCGGAAGATGAACAGGAGATCTCACCACGCGCGGTATGTGACTCTGATCCCACGTAAACACCTGCCGACGCTCGACACTCAAAATTCGTGCGCCAGAATAAGAAGAAAGCCGGGGATGCTGGAAAGATGCCCGTAGATGAAGGACAGTCACGTTGTCAATACTCACAAGGGGATGCCGACAACGATCAAACGAGGAATGCCCAATGACCGGGTGAAATAATCATCTCAGGCCTCGAGGTTGATCGTCAAATACATTGCGATCGATATCGAAATCAACATTCTCTCTCCGCAAACTCCGCCATCCAGGCCACAGGAACAGCACGACCACAATTAAGCTCATCGACAAACGAGAAAGCTGCAGCATCTTCGCATTGAATTATGAGTAGTGTTACGCCTGGTTGCTCGTTAGCTTTCTTCACCAAACACCTAGCTAGCTCCACAGCAACATCGCCAAGACTCAAGAGCCCAAGCACTCTAGCAAAGCTTCGCCCTGTCCCCTTAGCTTCACAAGAGGTTTGCGATACGAACTTCACAGGAAGATGCTGAATATCATGTGGCAAGAAACGAAGATTCAATCGTTCCGGTGATGGTGACAGCTTGATAGTCCAGCTATGTACAAGATAATTATAATTTAATCTGTCTTCCCCTTCCTTCACTTTTTTGCTAGGCCGTTTCCATCAGGTGTTCTGTACAACGAGCAAAGGAAGGCATCCAGTGCGCTGCCTCAATACTGTCTTGGCAAGGCAGCTATGTTTTACTTGATCCACAAAGAAGCAACCGCCTCCACCCTCTCCGTTTCGGCTGTGCTCGCATCTCTAGTACAGGAGGATGGTTGGCCCGTCTCGTGCTTGTTGTCCCCTCCGTGGTGGTAGATGTGCGATTGCCCGCTTTATCTTCAGAAGTACCTGATCGTGACCCTCCTGTTGTCGGAGGAGGTGAAGCATCGTTGTGACGCTTGGGCATGTCGCTTTCTGATGACTGTCCATCGCCAACCGACTTTCTGGCGAGAGGTGATGACTGAGGCTTCCTTGGCGTTTGCGCAGCTGTTCGACCCGATGCTGTGAGGTCTTCGAGAGAGTCTTCGCGCAATGCCTCTGTTCTCTTCCGTCGGTTGCTGGCTGCACGATGTACAAGAACAGTCGAGGAAGAATCTGCTCTGGTCCGTCCAGTAGGTGCCAAGGTAATGCTCGCGCTTCTACTGGGAGCGGGAGATTCGACATCCGAGTCCCCTCGAACTGAGGAAACGCTATTGCGATTGCTTCGCCCCAAGTGACTTGCTCGATGAACAATCCCGGAGCCGAAGCTCCTGATGCTCGCACGCTTCTCGAGCGGAGCAAAAGGTGCCGGGGATCCGGGAGGGCTGAGCACAGGACTGGCGACGGACCTGCTAGGAGAATTAGGAGGCTCCGTTGGCATCGACTCGCGCTTGTCGTCGTATCTGAAGTTTGGCGACCAGCCCTCGCGCATTGCCACCCAGATAGCAGTCAGAGTTATGATTTGTCGAGTAGCATCGTCAGTGACAACGGATTGACCCCGATCACCCGCATCTTCATCGAATGCGTCTTCAAGGACAGTTGCACTTAACTGGGGCGTGCTCAGTGGGGTTTTGATCGTGGGCTCCGGAATTTTATAGGAGTCGTTGATCTCGAGGCCAGTCTTTTGCAATGATGCAATAACGGGATGGCGGCGACTGTGAGGCGAAATAGTGCTGAAGTTGAACTTGCGCATGCCATCGGACGCGACCCCCTTGCCATCCTTGTTCTTCTTCGGGACCCATCGTACGACCTCCTTGAGACCATGCTCGTCATTCATACAGCACTCGTAGGCGCCATTGGAAGTAGTGTAGGCCTCCCACTGCTGACCAGAGGCCATATGAATGAGCATCTTGCCGCTCCCCGCCTTTTGTTCCTCCCGACTCCCTTTGCAGATCAACCCAATGACATCTCGAGCCTCAGCTTCTTCGTCCTGCGTCCCATATTTTTCTGCCTTGAGGACGACAAGATCGTTGACACAGAATCCGTGCTTCGCCTGGAAGACCCTGGTGATGGCGCGGGTCAAGCGGACGCTGAAGTTCGCGGAAGGTATCACTTCCAGTGCTGGCAGAGGCCGCGCGTTGGGTTGCAACCTGTGCAACTGTAGAAGCGATCGCGGCTGTCGATGCAGCTTCTGTTTGACCTTCGACTCCGGCACTGGATGGCATATGCTGTAGCGCGTCTTGGGCCTCGTGCTCTTGCGTGCCCGCTTGAAGTCGTCCACGCTGCCATCTCGTGACCCGTCATCGCTCGTGCTCCTCGTGTCTGGCTCGGCGAACATGACGGAGGTGCTGCTCCTGGTGGGCGAAGGGGGTGTCGAGCCAGACATGCCATTATATAGCATAGTGGATAGGACTGGCCGTTTCAGGGTGGAGAGCTCGGACTCATTGCGCCGCGGCTGCTGGGCCGTCGTTTTCGCAGGGTCACTCTCGTCGCCGTTGGCATTATTGTTGGTGCTTGTCTGGGCAAAGGGGTTGAGCAAGCTGATGAGGTTGGTGGGCAAGGAGGGCCATCGCGCCTGCGCTATGGAAGGTTCTGTTTGTTGTGGTGATGATGTCAGGCCGGTAGGGCGCGGATCCGTCGTTGCCGCAGCCATTGTCGGTCCATAGAGGGTGTGGAGAAGTAGCGAGCGTCGTGGGTGGTGTGGCGAAGAGGAAGAGACATGAGAACGGCGGTGGCAGACAGGCGGAGGAGGAGTCGGAGCTGAGTGGTAGTGCTGCTCCTCTCGTGTTGTTGGCAGCGGATGTGCGAGTGCCGGAGTGGCCGAATCCTGAATGGCCTGAATGGGTCAAGTCAGACCGTCACTGCACGAGTCCCCGATAGCCGACTGGTGCTTAGCACTGCGACCTGCAATCAATCTGCAATCCTCTGCGCGCGCCTGGTGCGCTGTGCTGAGGGAGACAGTGGCTGTGAGATGGGCAAGGCTGTATCTTTCAGCCCGCCAAACGTCTGCTTTCAGCGCTCGCTCGGCAGCAGCCTTCTTTGTCTGACACGCGTGGAAACGCCTGTCGCGCGCTCTGGAACAGCCTAACGACGAGGCCCCTCGGCCAAGCATTGCACATGTAATCATGATTACTGGCTGCATACGCTTTGAACTGGCGTGCACTTCTCACGCGTTCCGGCACCACGGATCGCCGCTCTTCCACCCCTCTCTGCACATCTCTCCTGCCACACCGCCGCCCTCGCTGCTCCATTCCTGCGCCGCCTGTTGAATTGTCTGGTCTGTCAACAAACCCCTTTTCCCTCCTGGTGAGCTGGCGAGGCTGGCCAATCCTGCATCCGTCCACCAACAGCTTCCATCAACGACGGTGCCCTTCCCAACGCGACACGACGCGTCAGCCCACTCCTCCTGCGTGTCAAGCGTCTCAATCGCTTCGCTCTCCGGATCGTATATGCAGCTGCCTGCGCCAGTCAATGGTGAAACTGCGCGACACAATTCGCAATCCCTTCACTATTCCCGCGCGGACCAAATTTGACTCCGTCTCCTGTCATGGGCCGCACCGCTGACAATGCCGAACCTACTGCTGCGGGACGAACAAGCTACACCAAGCCAGAATCGCCAGCGAACTCGATCACTCAACTGATCACTTGCTTCTGCCTCTGGAAATTACTCCTCGTGCTGATAGCCGCTGCGAGCCCAGGTCCGGGCTATGACACATCTACCCAGCTGCTTCTCCGCCCAAATGCAAATGCCGCCGACTCGTGGTTGGGTCATTTGGCAACAAGATTGACGCGCTGGGATGGCCTGTATTTCGCAAGTGCATCCGCCAATGGCCAAGTATTCGAACAGCAATGGGCCTTCAGTCCCTTTCTGACCAGAGTCACATCAACCTTTGCGAGAGGTGCGTGACCTACGCCCACGCTCCATCCTCGACGATCCAAGCTAAGTATTACTCTCAGTATTGTTTCCTGCTGCTCATGAACCAAGCATCGCCACCCACGCTCTGGCTGCCATCTTCTTCTCTCATCTCTCTCATCTCAGCGCAGTGATACTGCTGTTCCAGCTCACTTACACAATCATACCATTCGACCAACAGAAGAAAGGACGAATTGCCTCCACGGCAGCATGCCTTCACATTCTGTCTCCCGCAGGCCTATTTCTATCAGCACCATACGGCGAGTCTGCGTTCGCCATGGCTCACTTTTCTGGCCTTTTGTGTTATGTGCAAGCTAAAAGACTTGTCAACACGGCGCCTATCGTGTCGGCTTTGTGGACCCTCGCATCTGGATTCGCAATCGGCGTATCGACCATGATCCGCAGCAATGGCTTGTTCAGTGGATTATTGTTCGCCTGGGACGCGCTGGCCTTTGTGCCACACTTTGGTCGAATGTTGCGCCAACGCGATTGGGTCAGACTGAATGGCCTGTTGAGTACACTTGCTGCTGGACTATTTGTCGGCGTTGGTTATGCGCTGCCCCAGGTCTTTGCTTACCTGGAGTACTGCACCAAGGGCAATGACAGACCGTGGTGTCACAGGACATTACCCAGCATTTACTCATTCGTGCAATCCCACTATTGGGGAGTTGGCTTTCTCAAGTACTGGACTCTGTCCAACGCACCTCTGTTCGCTCTGGCAATTCCTATGCTGGTGGTTCTCGTATACACGGGGCACGTGGCGTTGAACAAGACAGGACTCGACACTCTCATCGCCCCAGCCAGAAGTGCCAAAGAAGATCGTGCCCAAGGACAGTCGCATTCTGACGGCCTATTCCGGCACATCATGAGCCGTCTCGCTCTGCCGCAGCTTGTGCTTGCACTGCTGGCCTTGACGAGCTTTCATGTTCAAATTATCAACCGCATCTCTTCTGGTTATCCAGTATGGTATATTGTATTGGCCATTATAATTCAGGATGACAACAAAACCATGAAAGTCGACGGTAGCGCTGTGCGATTCGTTCGAGGGCATGCACAGAGTCTTGTGAGATTGAGCGTCATGTATGCTATCATTCAAGGTGGGCTATATGCTAGTTTCATGCCGCCTGCGTAGTGTTAGCAGTGCAATATCAATGCATAAAGTGCATCACTCTCGGCCAGATACGTCCCAGTCTCGACTTTGCACATTGTTCATGTCGGAGAGAGAAAGAAACATCACTGTGTTGCGACAATGGGATACAGTGTGTCACTTGCATACGGGAAACGAATAGCAAGGAATATATCGATTCCTGGGCATTTGCTCCCTTTTTGGCAGCCGATTCAGTGCAACTTTGCCTCAACCGTCCGACTCTTCTTGGTAGGGTGACTTCGAAATGCCCTACAGTGCTCGTCAATTGGGTCGATATGGAGCGACATTAGCCAACAAATGCCCTGCGCATTTCTGAGCTTATACCCATGTGTTCCGTGTATGCAAGTGACACACTGTATACAATCAACGGAGCAAGGCTGGAGCTCTGCGTCGATCTGGTCCCGGTGCCAATTCTGTTTACTTCGAAGCCACTGCTGCAGGCCATCTGGCGATGCCTTGCGAAGCATGCCTCTTCATACACTAAAAACCATCGATATAAGTCGAAATTCGTTCCTCATGGCATGTGGAATTTATCAACTACATGCCGCTAAAAGGCGCTTCGTCCGAATGCGTGAATTGCGGAGTTGTGGTTGGTAGAACAACCAACTTGGCACACAGTGACGTTCCAGATCTGGTATCACATGACTCGCTTGATCCATCTTTGCTGGCTTCATCAGCATCGAGGACTGCAATGCTGCGAGGGAACATACAGCGAAATGGCTGCTCAGGCCTTGTTCCGCGGGACAATTTGCATAAGCGTTGCACAGCATCGACACAGTTCGTTGCCGTTCATCTCGCCGGCCTGGAAATTTGGGTGTGCCGAATGCATAAGCGAGCGTAGAACTGACAACAGGTTTCGAATCGAGTTGTGGGAGGCTTTGCACAGGCCCATGGATAGCAGGCAATCAAGGCCCACGAAGGCGTTAGGGCTGCATAATAATGAGCAAAGGCCGGCACCCCGCTGCACCTGAGAGGTATATAAGGGCCAGCCGCATCAGTCACCATCAGGATCCGTTTCTACCACTCGGCCGGCCCTCTGCAGTGCTGGCTGTGGATGCCAGAAGACACCCGGGAGCTGCACGCACGGAAAATTGTGAGCTGGCGCCGGCAAAACCGCCAAGGACGCAACCAAGCAAGAGTCGAGAGAGGTCATAGGGAACCACGACCGATTCAGCCGTGTGCTGCCGGATGTGCCGTCGACATCTATATATCCGTTGACCTCGAAAGTTGCTACCTCTCGCACATCCTCCAAGACCTCCAGCGCGACCTCTCTCTCGCCGGACCGTTCGAGCGCTCGCCTCCCACCGCGCCAGATGCATCAGCACGCGTCCGCCCATGACGAGCACCTGCAGTGGCAGAGCGACACTGACTAGACATGACTAAGTTCCGCAAACTCTCTCGTGCTCGTGGGCCAGCATTGCGACCACCGGGCGGCGGGCGGTGGGCGTGGCATCTGTTCAACACCGATGCTGCGGACGCCCATCCACAGCCGTGTTTCGACTAACTCCTCCCCACCTTGTCCGCACGTAGGGCAACACCGCAACCGCGCCCGCGCCCGCACCCAAGGCCCGCACCGTCATCACCACTGACCGGGTTGCTCCCACCGTGGTCACACCGGCCATGCTTGTCCCTGCACGACCGATCGCGGTGCAGCCCAACCTGGTTGCGCGAACGTCGCGGCAATCAGACACCACCCGCCCAACTAGGGCACACCGGATGCACTGCGCCCGCCTGACGGACGCTCTCCCCATGCATCACAAACTCCAAGCTTAACTGCCAAGGCTTATGCGGAAAAACCGGTCCAGCCGGCCATGGGATTCGATACTTCCGCCGCTGGTCCCGTATTGCTCTCAGCTCAACACCAACCGAAAAACGACCTCTGGTAGCACGAGCGCGCGGATCGAAGCGCCACTATGTATATACTGCCCACGCGAACATGGAATTGAAGCGGCGACGCGTCACACAGGCGTGTGACAGGTGCAGAGCCCTGAAAAGCAAGGTTCGCCACTCACCCGAGGGCGGCGCAGATCGCGACCTCTGCCACTTCCAGGAACTAACGGAAACAGTGCGATGGCAAGCAGCCCGTCTGCACTCGATGCAAAGCCTACGGTTATACCTGCAACTGGTCCGTCTTACCTGGCCCTCCGATACCTGCGTGCTGAAGAACTTCGCTGATTTGCGGTACGGTGCTTGATGCAGGCAAGTAGGCAAACGGCGCGGTCCTCCCAGAACGAATCCTCTTCCTGAAGCCAGTTCCGCAGCTGCTGGCTCTTCTGCTGCGGCGGTATCGGCTGAGACGGAATCACTTCGGTCAGCAGTCCAGGCCTACGACGAATTGGCGACGCAACTGCGAGCCAGGCTACCCGATGCCGAGAGGAATAACATCGACTCAATCCTCTCAAGCATACGAAGGCACCTACCTCACGAGCTGCTCCCGAAAGACGCCGATGCGGATTCTGCAGGCGATTTGGATGATGCTCATTCTCCACCTCCGGACGGCCCTCGGGATAGTTACCACGGAGAGGCCAGCGACGTATACTTCTTCCATGCAGTGAAGCATGCCATCCAAGGTCAGGTGCGAACGAGCTCTCCGCTGAGGTTGGAGAGCTACCAGCGGGATTACAGAGTGAACTATGGCGGCGTGCCTCGAGTTGTGCCCACGCGCGAAGAGGCTGCCCGTGACGTTGAATGGTTCTTTCGCAAATACAACAGGAGCCTTCCCTTGATGTGTGAGAGGACATTCCGGCGCGAGTATGAGCGTTATTGGAAGATGGGATCCTGCGATGGCGTGCCTGATTATTTTTTGCCGACGCTATGTATGTCGATGTGCCCACTGTGCGAGGACCGCGACTGACCATGCCCGCAGTGTCCATCTGTGCTGTAAGCGACCTATATCACAATCTGATGGATGTGTCCGCAGGTAGGAGTAGGAAGCACGAGGCCTATTACGCGCAAGCCTGGCACGCAACAAAAAAGCTGGACAATGAATATTCGGTGAGCGTGCAACACGAATCTGCCGTCGGAAATCTCTTGCTTACTCTGTGAACTTTTGCAGAGACCGGTCGTTCTTCTAATGATCTTGCAGTGCCAATACCTGATCATGACTTGTCAATTCGATCGGTAAGTACTACTGCAGACCTTGCCGGACATCACTGATTGTGCAGGTGCTGGATGGTGCTCAGCCTCGCTGTCAGAATGGCTCAGATTCTCGGATTTCATGTCATCGACGATCTCCACTGCAATCGACCACAACCTGTGTGCACTCAAATCGAGAAAGAGCTGCGGCGACGTGTCTGGCATGCTTGCTACACTTTGGATACCATTCTCGCGTTACAGCTGGGCCGCCCACCTTGTATCAATCCAAATGACAGCATAGTCAACTATCCTAGTGCTCACCACGACTCGCTCTTCGATTATGAGAACGATACGTTCCTGCCGATGTCACCTGGACCACAACCCGGCACGATTCTCGAACACCACTTGACGCTGTCGCATATTATCGGTAACGTCGTTCACGACCTTTACGCACCGAAACGACCTCGCACCAGCCGATCGAGTATTGCAGTTATCGAAGCCCTGGATCAGAAGCTACTGGCCTGGAAGCATGGGCTGCCGCCACATCTACGCTTCGACCTTGAACACTCTGTTGAAGAGGACAGCGTCTTCGAGCGGCAGCGCTGTGGCCTGGCCTGGAATTTCCACAACCTTCGCGCTCTGATTCATCGACCGCACGTGTGCGTGGGAACGGAAAATACGCAACTCGAGAGTGCCGTCCGGCAGCAAATTGTGGCTTCGGGCCAGATTTGCATCGCTGAAGCCCAGATTGTAGCACGCATGCTATATCGCACTTCGAACAGGCCGCCCCACAGCTATTCATGGTATCATTTCATTCCATTCGTGGTGGGTACCTGCTCAATTCTTCTGGTTGCGAGCAGGTATCCAACTGCAACGACTGAAGGTGGCACGGCCGATAATGAACAGCTTGAGGCGGACGTTGCGAACTGCGTGCAGCTACTCGATTCCTATGCGCAGGTATTACGACCTGCTAAGTCTGCTGCGGACATGATACGGACACTGCAGTCTTCGCGGCGCACCGGCGATTCCAAGCCATCGAAGAGAGCCCTAGATCCGGCCGAGACGGAGCAGCGGCCGCCCCATCATTCGAGTTCGCACATCGACAGTGTACAGCGGCACGGCTATCATATCAATCACGCGCCTCGACCTTATCCTCATCATCCCCATCCCCTTATGGCCGCGCACGGGCAGAACAGCGTGTACACGCCGACGATACCATCAAATACTGCTCCACATCCTATGCAGTCCGGATCGGAGCTCAACTTTTCATCCAACGAGCAATGGCAAGCATGGCCGGAGGACTACTTTGACTCGTTGATGTGGTCAAGCCAATTCGTGCTTCCCTCAGAATACAACATGTCGGAGGGCCCATGGAATATACCTGTCAATATGG
Source organism: Cercospora citrullina (assembly GCA_013365195.1). Taxonomy (NCBI): domain Eukaryota; kingdom Fungi; phylum Ascomycota; class Dothideomycetes; order Mycosphaerellales; family Mycosphaerellaceae; genus Cercospora; species Cercospora citrullina. Next base: position 74,064 of record JAASFF010000914.1, read on the forward strand.
AATCACAACAAGGACAGCAAGGCTCCGGTGGTGCTAGTTCTGGGCCCGGACCGGGACCTGGTCAAAGCCGCTCACGCCCGCCTTGAACCTGCGCGCCACACACCTATGCAAGTTCGATGGTGAGGATGGCCGTCGGAGGGAGAGAGGAGCGATGACGCGTTGTTAGGTTGCTCTAGTCTCAAGGGAGACTCTGGACCGCACTGCAGCTTCGATGAGCCCGCAGCGCTAAAGAATAAGAACGGAATCACACCATGGGACAAGCATATCGATGGGAATTGGAGACGCTGTGACTCGGTCAATCGCCAAACAGGGACACAACAACCACAACACGAGCCACCAAGTTGCTCTCTGAGGAAAGAAGCTACGCACTTTTACACGACCAAAATCAATATGTCACAATAGCACGAAGACCTGAGCATAGAGTGTTGCATGCACATTTTGCATAAAAATGGGTTTTGATCATAGAGCGAGAAAAAGAGGATGTACCGTGTTATGTATCACGCCAGAGAGAGAGAGAGAGAGGAATACATGCACAATCCCACATCAATCCTACCAATTTCCAGCCCTCCTTTTGCCCTACCATTCTGATTCACGGTTTTGTCTGGTCCCTCAAACCCCATTCCTATTCCTAAACAACGCAATCCCCTGCGTAAACCCACCCTGATTATCATTATAATACGCCCGATTCACCCCATCAACCGTAACAGGAAACCTCGTTCCGACAGTATTCAAATTATAAATCGAAGTCCTCGTATTCGATCCCTCAATACTCGTAATTCTGTTCTGACAAACCGATCCAGAACCTTGATTCGAGCACGTCGTGCTATAATTATTGAAGAAGGAATATAAGCCTGCGCCGTAGACGAGGATGTCGGTGGAGTCTTTGATCCGGAGACCCCAGCCGTTTGCGGCGGGGATTGTGGCGCCTTGGTCGGTGACGGTGGCGTCGTTGAAGGAGGGGTCTGAGAGGGAGGAGACGGCGGGGAAGGGGTTGCGGGCGTTGGGGTTGGGTTGGTAGTAAGCTGTTTCGGTTTGGATTTGGCCGGCGAAGACGTTGCGGGCGTTGACGAATTGGTATTCGTAGCGGACGTGGCTGTACAGAGAAGAAAATTGTGTTAGTATGATTTTGAATGTTTGCTGGAAGGCGGTGGGTGTGATAATCGCGACTTACTGTTCAACACCTGTGCCTACCATCCACACGGGTCCTTGCGATTGATCGAGCAGTCCACGACCAGTGTAAATTGTGATTTGAGTTAGGGCACGATCCTCGATATCGTGATCTGCGACCCAAAGCCAGACGTTCTCAAGGTAGAGGCCTGTTGAGCCATTGGTAATGTGCAGAGACAAGAAGCCCGAAATGCAATCCTGGTCGATGCGGTCGGGTGTGACTTGCACAGTTGGTGTCTTTGGGCAATCGGCGACAAGAAGCTTTGAGCCCGCAAAGCCTCCGATACGAACATGCACGTCCCACAATCCGGTGGGGGCGCCGGCCGGTGCTTCGAGGTTGTACTGAATCATGACCGCACCCTTTTGTTGACCAAGTGTGCTGACGATGGTATCACTCCATTCGATTGAGCCTTGCTCACCGGGTCTGCCGATTTGGACTACCGGTTGGGGATTGGTGATGTTGTTGAAGAAGCTTCCTGATGACATGATGACTGAGAAGGTCTCGCCGACGATCTTGGAGCCAGCGGGGATGTAGATTGTGTTGGAAACGATATAGTTTCCGTGATCGAGGTACAGAATCTTGTTCTGACTTCGTGCGCTGTTGATGGCGGCCTGCAATGCTCGAGTATCATCTGTTCTGCCATCACCGCGGGCACCGGCAGTTCTGGCGCTCACGAAAGAGGACAGTGGAAGGTTCTCGTACTGTGGCTTGGAGCGCTCGTAGTACTTTCCATCGCTCTGAAGCAGCGCAGATGGACGAACGTTGGGAGTGAGCGATTGTTGCACCTCCGTAGGTCCAGTAGGAGTGTACGCATGGCCTTCGATGTAGCCTGCAATAGATTGAACATTGCCGACTCGATTACCGTCTGGCCCGCGAATGGCGATCGGAACGTTGCTGAAGCGGACATTTTCAACGACCAGCCCACCAGCAGTTGGTGGATTGGTGGTGCGAGTACGGCCAGTATTGATACCAACGCGGGTGTTGCTGATGCTGGAGTCCAGAAGGGTGAGGCTGCCAATGTTGAGCCCGTTGGGTGCTCCATTGGTCATGTTAATACCCGTGGTGCAGTTGTTGATATTGATGCTCTTGTAGGTCCATCCCCAATCCCAGATTTGGTTGATCGCAGTTACGCAATTCCTGAAAGTCAAGTTCCTGCTTGTAAATTGCTGATTGCCCCAATTGGCGCCGTACAGGCCGCCGTTGAAGACGAGATCGTTCATGAAGCCTCCGCTTCCCTCTTCAATAAAGATACCCTGGTGCTGGGTACCCCGCTGGCTGTTCATGTTGAATACCAAGTTCTGGAGCGAGGTCGCTTGCGCAGTTGGCCAGTGTAAGCCGGTGATCGCGTTCGCAGCTGGAACAAGCGTGGTGTCGATAATCAAGTTACGGATCTGACGCCAGAAGACGTTCGTAGCACCATAACCCAGACCATTAGCTCCATATTGGTTGCCATCAATGACACCAAGACCGCCAGTGAAGGTGGGTGATGCGCGGATTGTTGGCATACATCCAGGCTTTGGGTTACCAATCATCTGAGTGTAGTAGTAGTCGATAATGGATGCGTTGACCATGTAAATACCGGTTGGGAAATAGACAACTGCCGGAGTTGTAGTAGAGGATCCACAAGCGCCAGGTGCGCAGCGATTGCCACTCGAGATGGCACTGTTGATGGCACGCGTATCGTCTGTTACTCCATCGCCTTTTGCACCAAAGTCCTTTACATTGCGGAACACCTGGTAGCCTGACGGATTTGAGTTGAAAGCGGCAATGCCTTGGTGGCGGGCGGCTTGCATCCAGTAGTCATCGCAACTGTTAGCTGCTGCCGCAGCAAGAACACTTGCCGTTGCTGGTGCAGGCGTCCTCGAAGTATCCTGGGCTTGTTGTGGAGTGACACCATCATAATCCACGTAGTCGTCAAAGATCCGAAGAGCTTGGTCCACGATCTGCTGGACCGCCGGAATCTGGAGAAGTTGGGCTTGAACAACAGTGCTGCCAACGGCACTGAGTAAAGTAAGAGTATTGAATAAATGCATGATGAATGAATAGCGAAATGAATGAGAAGACCACCAACCTGTCCCGGCCTTATACAGGCGACAATATGTCGAAGTCGAAGGTCACCAGCAACGGGCGGCTGACCGCCTTGATATGAAGGTGGTCGCCGTTGCGTTCAGCCAGCCATGAGAAGTAAGCGACGGCCACGCTCTTCTTGCGTCTTGCAGATTCCACGGGAGGCGTAGTCTTGGAAAGACTTGTTGCCCGTTACGGAAAGCAGACGACGCCATGGCAAGGACTGTATAGGCGACGCCGCGATGAGATTGGTCGGGCTCTGGGTTGTCAAGACAGAAGGGAAATTAGCCATCGGCACGTCGGAAGATTCGAAGTAGGCCGTTGAAAGCTTCCGCAAAGTCAAGCGTGAGGTCTGGCGCGGGACGTGGCCGAGTGGATCCTTCACTCCTGTGGCGCCGTCCTTCCAGAATCGCGACCCCTCGTTGTGCATCACGCGTTTCCCACACTTGACATCGCGTGTCTGTCCATCATAACGTGCAAATTCATCCTGTCCAGCCATGTCAACCAGGTTCGGAGGCTAGTCATGCATCGCTGCAGAAACGAGATTTCCCCAGCCTTGGTTCTTGGTGTGCTGGGCGACATCTCGACCTGTTCTGCCGACTGTGGCGTCGTTCGAGACTCCTGCAAACATGCTCGGCAGCTTGAATACTTCCCGTTGCCACGCATACCCATCATCAGGTGGTCATGCTGTACAAGTGCCCTGCAGTCGATAGTCTGTAAAAGCTACGAATGACCAAAGTAGGCATGCCTCCGACTTCACCAAAGGTGTGGTCTGACGCACGCATCAAATAATGTCAATCCATCATGTTCTGTTACCCAGTCTGCGATGTGTTTCGCGTATGATGTCCGCTGGAAGCATACATCGCTTGCAGACGTAGCGGCTTCAGGCCTCGATGTGGCATTCAAAGTTAGGTTGTTAGTCCCGGCCACGCTGCTTCATTTCTCGCGTTTCTGCTGGATTTCTCTCTCGCCCTCACTTCATCTAGGACAGTGTCTCCACACTGGTGAGCGATGTCCCTTCATTTGTATGCATCGGAAGATGCGCCGAGCATGTGACGAGTGAGAGCCGGAGAAGCGATGGCGATGAGAGGACGTGCAGTAGATCCTGAAGTGCGTTGTTTTTGGCTTACATGTATCACTGGTCCTTGCTTCCTCGAGCGTGTTGGTCGCAGCGGCGTCAAGAACGACTTCCTGCTGCGAAATATCAGGTTCAGCAGCGATAGTACACGCAATCAACATGTGTTATCGATCTCCGTCTATCTCCAGCACTTGAGCACTTGAGCACTGTGACTCGTGCTCCTCACCTCTCACAGCGATCCCCTCTTCCAAACCGGCGAGTCCCATCGAGGAAGGACAAAAGGCAACTGATCCGGATCCTGATCAGGCCATACTCTCTTGATGAGCGCCAGAAATTCATCATAGAGAACCCGGTAGCCCTCCGGACTCAAATGCAGACCATCATGCAAATAGCTTTGCAGAACCCCGTTTTGTGGCATCTCCATCGCACCAGTAGGAACGGGATCCTCAACCGCACCGCCCGCACGCATGATCATGATACTCCAGAGATCCAGAACCTGCACATTTGATTCTTTCCCAAGCTGCACGATCGCTCTAGCATAGTCTCTCGTCACAACGGCTTTGCGACGAATGACATCGCCATTGTTCGGGTTCCCAGGCTGATCAGCCGCAAGACCTTTCCGTTCGTCCACAGGCGGAGGAGTAATGAGGATGATTCGAACGCCTTCGTGTCCTCTAACATCAGGATGCGCCAAAATCGCTTTCGTATTCTCGACATATTCGTCCAGAGGAATATGCTGTTGGGGTTCTCCAGGCGTTTTCGGAAGTCGAGCATCATTGGCTCCGAACCAGACAGTCATGAAGCGCACGCGGGTGCAAGACCGGGGCGGAATGACATGCGGTAGCACTTCAAGTGCTTGACGCGTATTGTAGCCTGAAAAACCGCGATTGATGACATCCAGCCGGCGGACATATTCGTTCGCGAGTGCGGCTCCAAACGCAAAGCCGCGTTCTTGTGAGAAACTTTGCTGGGTGATGCTGTCTCCGAAGAGAAGGAACTGTTCTGTCTCGTACTGTGCTTGAACCATTGTTTCGTTGTTTGCGGCTTTGCTGTACTTGATGTTGATGTTCATAATGAGGACGGCGGACAAGAGGCGGAACAACCGCATCTCGGAAGGAAACACCAAGAGCGCTCGTTCTTGGCGTGGAAGATTGTCGGCAACAACGCTGCGAATAGACACGACAGCTGTTCAACACAATTGGGCTCGAATGCCACGAGGTCTGCATTACATCTCTCATAGGTGCTGTACATGATCATGTCCTCCGAATCTTTCCGCCAAAATTGCTAGGCCCCGAGACATGGACAAGGTTAAGAGGTCATGAAACTCTAAATGTATTTCGTTGGAACACTCCACCCAGGGTATCTATGTATGCTACTTTCATTCACCTCGTTTCAAATGCATAATCTCTCTGTCTCCTCACAGAATGATCAAGGATTGTGGTGGTGATCACCACGCGACCTTTGCAACAATGCTCTTGGGATATTTGCGAACGATGAATTTTCGCCCTTCGTCAAGCAGCAGAATGCCCATCCCGAATGCCATGGGGAAAAACCAGTATTCCGCTGGGATCACAGACGTTTGCAGTACGCTGTGGAATTTGGGAACGTAAAGGAAGAAGATGGCGATGACGAGCGCAAAAGCGATGGCAGGCAACAGGAGCCAGTTCATGCGGTGCTGGAGAACCGAGAGCCGTCTGGTACGGATGGCGAACAGGTTGAACCTAGCAGGAGTGTTAGCGATTATTGAGTGAAGTCAAGTCAATCGTGCGGGCTTACCATTGCATAACAACCAGATTGACGAAGTAGACAGAGCTGGCTGTGTTCAGAATGTCCAGGTAAAGCTCTTGGCTCATACCAGCCGGAGGAACGCCAAAACCGAACCAGAGGGTAGAGAAAGGAATGCCTCTACGCTCGGCGTACCAGTAAGCCATCGCGAACGAAGTCACAGACATGATCACACCTAAGAATCCATATGCCTGGAAAATGAGCTTAGCATTGACGAGTCGATCCTTCTTGGCGTTACGTGGTGGTCGCATGAGCACGTCAGCCTCAGGAGCTTCATATGCCAGGGCTGTGGCTGCAGCGCAATCCGTACAGCAACAGATGATGATCATGAGGAAACTGCTAAGAATCTGCGGGAGACCGAACCAAACATTGGTCATGACAGGCCAGAATTCCGAGAACGAACCGGCCGGCAGGAGGTAGCAGATAGTCTTCTTGAGGTTATCGAAAACGACACGTCCGTATCTGACAGCTTCGACGATTGCTGCAAAGGAGTCGAGGAGGACCATATCGGCAGCTTCAATCGCAATGTCACTTCCAGAGCCCATGGCGATACCGACATCAGCTTCCTTCAGCGAAGGCGCATCGTTGACTCCATCTCCGGTCATACCGACTGTGAGGTCACGTTGTTGTAGTTCTCGTACAATCTTCAACTTGTGCTCGGGAGTAGTGCGGGCGAAGACAATTTCGTCGTAAAGAGCAAGCTTGTCCCACATCGAATCGTCCAGAATCTCGACATCGGAGCCAGAGAGCACGATCGACTTGGTCTTCTTGAGCTCAGAACTGGATTTCTCTGACATATGTTCAGGAATGCCAGCGCTATCCAAGTACCCTGCCTCAAATGATAGATGCGTCACGTCGTCAATATTCTGCGGTGTCGAGGTAATGATTCCACATTCGGCAGCGATGGCTTGGGCAGTAAGCTTGAAGTCGCCAGTGACCATAAAAACACGAATGCCGGCTCCGCGTAGAGTGCTCACGACTTCTGGGATCTCTGGTCGTGGAGGATCAACAATACCGACTAAGCCGCTGAGGACCAACTCCCTGGCGGCTCGCCCAAGAATATCACGTTCATACTCTCGAGGCTGTTCGACGGGATCGAATGGCAAGTCTTTGAGCGGCTTCTCAGCCAGCAAGATAACACGCTTTCCTTGCGATGACCAGAAATCCTTCATACCTTCAAGGGTCCTTTTGTCCTGTTCCGTCATGCTCTTGACCGTGCCATCCACGTCGATATAGGAAGTGCACCGAGGAAGCAGGATATCGGGTGCGCCCTTGATCATGAGCAAGGGGTTATTTGACGTCTCGCCCTGAGCAACATTGATTGCGAACTTGTTCTTGCTGTTGAAGGCGACCTTGAATATCGAGCGCCAGGACCCCCGGAGCTCAGACACACTTCTCATACCTTCCGCAAAACGGAGAATTGCAGAATCTGTGGCATCACCATTAATCTTGCGATCAGCAATGGGTAGGTCCATTGTTGAGGCGACGAATTCGGCATCATTGCAGACGGCACATGTGTTGGCTAGCTGCCGAAGTCCCTCGCATGTTTTGTATCGAGCTGGCGCGTCATTTGCAGATATTGAGAGCTTGCCGACCAGAAAATCGGTGACAGTCATCACGTTTCTCGTAAGCGTGCCGGTCTTGTCAGAACAAATCACGTTCACCGCACCGAGCGTCTCAACCGTTTTCAAACTCTTGCAGAGGACTTTGTTGTTGCGCATGATGTTTGCAGTAATTGTCAATGACGCCGTGACCGCGATGGGAAGTCCTTCCGGAATGAAAGCAACTGCAACGGAGACGCAGCTAATGATCAGGTTGGCCACAGTAATCCAACCACGATGCTCTTTGTGCAGCCATCCAGCCCAGACGCCGATCACGACGAGGACCATCGTCACCATCAGGCCGACGATGATTGCAACGAAGTACAAAATCTCCTTTTGCAGTGGAGTGAGTCCGGCCTTCGGCGTGCTCGTCAGCTTCGCAATGCGCCCGAAAATAGTCCTGTCCCCTGTCTCAACGATGAGGGCCCAAGCGCTGCCCGAGACACAGTGTGTGCCAGCAAGACCGATACAAGCAGTTTCGAGGTAATTGTCGTCTGTGGAATCGACAGATGCGAGGAGCGGTACAGTTTCACCAGTCAGAATAGATCTGTCGAATCGCGCGTCGGACGAAACCTCCAAGAAGCGGACATCTGCTGGAAGCTTGTTACCAATTGTGATCTTCAGAATATCTCCAGGAACCACGTCTCTGCCGTCCACGCGCACCTGCTGCCCATCGCGAAAGATGATACAGTCTTCAGGCAGCATCTGGGTGATGGATGCCATGACACGAGAGGAGGAGAAATCTTGCCAGAATGAGAATGCAGCTTGTGCCAGCCAGACTATGACAAGGACAATCGCCAAGGCAAGGTTGGCGATTGCTGGATTGGGCTCGCCAAGTGGTCTCCAGGCAATGAACACAAGTATAGCGGCCACGAAGAGTATAGCACCAAAGCCACCGAAGAGGTAACCCAAAGTCTTCCGAAACCATTGCGAAGCAGGTGGCGAGGGAACATTCCTGCCCACGGTCTTCAACTTCTGTGCTGCATCAGATGACGAGAGACCTGCGCTTCGAGATGCTTCGAGGCGCTGTAGGAGCTCGTCTGGCGAGGACTTGTGGTAATCGATGTCTCCGATCTCAATCTGTGCGGCTTGCTTCTTGGTTTTGGGCTTTTTCTTTTCCACGGCATTTGCAAGGCTCAATCTTCGCTTGTCTTCTTCGATGCCGAAGGAAAGAGTTCTGAACTGCGGTGGCAAGGCAATGCTTGGATCTATGCTTCTTCGGTTCGTTCGTATTGATATCGAGGAGTCTCGCGATCTTGAACGAACACGACTGCCTCCACGACTTCTGTCGAAGTGCTGTTGCTGCGTGCTGCTACGACGAAGTCGCACATCGTCCGCATATGTGATTCTGGCGCGATCCGCGCTCGGTGCGCGTTCGAGCCCAGCAGCAGTGTACGTATGCGCCTTGGGCAGGTGAGGCTCGGGCTCGGCCATTGCGTTGTTGATAATGCGGTGCGAATCGAACGACAGAGAAGGTGTGACGATGGAGGGAAGGGACGAGAGAAGAGAAAGACGATATAGCAAGAGACGAAAAGAACTGCACGCAAAGCTCTATGATGCAGCGAGCATAGCCACCGCCATGTGAACGCGAGATTAGGCTCGGTAAGGCAGTCCTCCACGTGCCTTGTCCTCACGTTGACAAAGAGAAACGGCCGTTAGGTTGCCGCTTCGTAAACAGCAGGTTTATCAAATTAGCCCGCAACGGCGACGGCGATGTGACCTCGTGTGCGGAGGATGGCGAGTGCAGCCATGCACATCATCGTTGAGGCCCTGCAGTCGGCGGCACAAGGTCCCTGCACGCAAGAGCTATGGAATGCTGGGAGCTCGGCGCAGGCTGTGCAATTCCAAGTGCCCTCTGCGCGATTTCCGGTCATGCGCCAAAGGAAGCGCAGGGCTTTGTGTATGAGGCATTTTCGAGAGCTGGTCAGCGGCTAGCCCAGAAGCAGCAAATGGCGCGACACGATCCGTGTTTGACACGCACTCTTCTTCCACGCAGATCTGCATAGCAGAGCACATGCGATGTGGTGAAGCACGTACATTGACGCCTGCGAGATCTTGAGAACATATGGTCGCGTCCATTATTCCACCATCGACAACCGCTCGGACGCTGAGGTGAACACAAGGTCACTCATTCATTGCCTCGTGGACCGAATTGAAGCCTGCCCAAGCTTTTCCTAGCCGAAAACTTAAATGCTGAATCCCTTGCATGTGAGACTTCGCATCAACCACACGTGGAGGAGTTGAAGAAATGCACGAAACTTGTTCTCATGCTCCGCGCCATTCATTTCCTGCTTCGGGCCGCCGTCGCATGGCCCTCGTGGGATAACAATCCATCGGAATGTGGTGGTCGTACATGCAACCCAGCGACTCCAGGGACATCCTTCTAGCTGGTCATTGGCTGCTCGTTTGGCGTTTCAGACGCTATGCGCAGCAAGGGAAGAAGTGAAGGCCCAGGATACGCTCGAACGTGACATGAGGTCGTCATTGTATATGTTTTTGAATCCCGCTTCTGATGCACCTTATATGACTATCTTACTCCAGGCTTGCGCCTGACATCTGGTCCAAGGACAGCGCAAAGCAGATAAGAAGGCCCTGGCGATGTCTTTCGATACACGATTCCTCGAGGGCTTGAACTCCGCGCATGCAAGATATTCCGCATTCTGTCAGGTCCTGTTGACAGCATTTCGAAGAGCATATTGCGACCCCTGCGATGATTCCGATCGTCCACGCAGGGGACCAAAGCGCCTTCCTTATGCGGATCAAGGGACGTCTGCGAGGCCATGAAACTCATGCAAACATGTCCGATGACTATGGCGAAGACGCTGAGTTGGGATGCCAGGCTTCGCGGTAGGAAGACGGTCCTGAGAATGCGCGAGTTCCGCAAGCTTCAGCAAGGAAGATTCGATGCGATATCGACTCACTGCTGCATCGCGTGTGATACGCAAAGACCAGTTGTTGCTGCGCCAATATGTCTGCGGCTACAACGCAGCAGCTGCTGTGGTGCGGCATGTCTTCGAAGATGGGATTGGCTGGTGATTGGAGGTTCGCAGGACCCTCAGAGCTTGTCGAGCAGTTTCCGTTTCCGCCTCTCCAGCAGCTCAACCTCCACTTCCTCTGCAGTTGGCAATTTCCAAGCTATGCCGTCTCCTGCGTCGCCAGGCAGAGGTTCGAAATCCCCGTCTGCAGCGTCGTCCTCGCCTTCAAGGGCCTCGAGGGCCTCTTTCTCTCTCTGCACTTCGTGTTGCAGCAACGTGCCGTCTTCTTCGTCCAGATTGTAGCCATAGTACGCAGCATCGACGCGTAACCTCAGGTCGTGTCTCGTCTCCTTGACTTCCTTCTCCGGTTTCGCCGTAGCAGCTTCGAACAATTCCTTGACACCAGGCAGTTCTCGCGCCCGGCCAAAATATCGATAACCCTTCCCACCTCCCTCAATCACTCTCCCTTCATCATCAGTCATTTTGCCGCCTCCGCGCATGTAATTCGGCCCGCCTAGCTCTCGTATCCGCATCTCCCATTGCCATTTTTCCTTGAACAGCTTGTTCAGCTCGTCGTTGATGTCGCGGATCTGAAAGTCACTCAAGGCCGGGTCCTGGATCTTGGAGACTTTCCGACTGATCTCCTTGAGCACTTGCCCTCGCCATCGCTCACAGGTGGGGATGTGTTCTTGCTGAGAGATGGCTTTCGGTCGCTTCGTGCGGTTGATGTCGACGATGCCCAGATCTGCTGCCTGCTGCGCCCGAAAGCGGAACAGCATCGACTGTGATTTTTCAGCATTCCGCGCCATAATTTCCGATGTGCGGAGTAGATGTGAAGGTGGAAACTGCCGTGAAGCAGTGTAAAGTCTGCAACGGCTTGCGACTTGACTCGTGCTTTCTTGGCACACGGTACGCGCTTGATCCCTGCCATCACGTCTTCGCCCATAAACAGCACAGTATATGAGCCAGCCCACTGCACTTCTCACTCTGATACTGCTTATTGAGGCCGCTACCATGCGGTTCTGCTTCAAGTCTGGATTTCCATTGTCCCATCGAAAGCACCATGATCGCTCTTCACTCTGCTAGAAAGCGGACCCACCCTGGTTCTACACACGCATACGCACACTCCTCCCGATAGCACGACACGACGGAACGCGATCGACTGTCGGAAGCAAGACTCATGGACAAAGTCATCGCGTCAGCTCCGTCAGCTATCGAGTCCACAGTTGCTGCACGCCCTGCCACGCGGTCGACGACAAGAGGCAAAATTTTGAGATAGGCCAAGATAAACGATCTGCTACGCAGCAACGGGACCTTATCTCACAGCGAGCGTCCGCTACTTCCTTCCACAATGGGTCAAGATAGGTCCACATGTCCCTCGCGTAGTCGAGGAAAGCTATGCTCTATGCAACCCAACGTCGTACATTGTTGCCCGGTCCGCCAGCACGGCGACGTTGGAGTTGCAATCGCATTGCGCGGCAGCGAACTTCGAGAAGTATCAGAACGCTATGCGGTAGGTGTTTGAGTTCACTGTCTCAATCGCAAAAATGGCTGTAAAGAGTCTTGTTCCCGCTTTTTGTCTGGCTGCCTCTGTAGCTGCCAATGCTATTCCGAGATCTGCAACCATTTCTTTTGATCATGACATTGTAGCTGAAGCGGGAGGAGTGCACAATGTGCAAATTACTTACAAAAGCCCATTGGATGGAGAGCTATCGCTTCACTACGGCTCTTGTGAAGCGCAGACCACCGATGATTGTCATCACGAGTTGGGCAGGACTCACGTCGGAACACACACCTTAGCAAGACGTCACCAGGCACATGCCGATCAAAGACCCACGAGATTCGTCTGGCTCCCGCCAAGCGATATCACTTCTGGAGGCTGTCTTCATGCGTTCTCGGGTGCAACGCTCGTCGGACGATCTTCGCCGGTCAATGTGAAATCGAGGAAGCAGAAGAGATGGCTGGCAGTATGTTCTGACCCATATCGGCGAGTATTTTTACCTGCTAACATGATTAGGCCGCCGATATCATGGACGCAGAGGGACCTTGGTTTGACGGCGTTGCATACTTGCAGGAGAAGGAGCCCGATGAGAGATTCGTTGCATCAGCGAAGTCGAAGACCATTGGCATTCTGGGTGGAGGTATGTCTGGCCTAATGACATCTCACCTACTGGAAAGTGTTGGATTTCATAATTGGAAAATCATCGAAGCGAGTCAACGCATTGGTGGACGTGTGCACACGAGCTATCTCAATGGCACCAAACCAAGTGACTATCAATACCAGGAAATGGGTCCCATGCGATTTCCTGTCAGCATTACCTACGACGATCCTGCCGAGACGATTCAGATCAATGACCATCGCATGGTCTTCCAGCTTGCAGACGAGCTCAACAAGCAAAATGGGAACAATTCCGAATATGCCGTGAACTTCATCCCATGGATTCAGTCGGCGGCAAACGATCCATCAAGCACCTCAAGACGTAGGCCGGATGGCACTGTACCAGGAACGGCAGAAGTTGCCACCAACCCAGCGTATTCCACCAACGCCAACTCCACCTATTCGAATGCCACTGCAGTGGCAGAAGCGGGAGCAGCTTACGATGAATGGATGGGCTTAAATAGAGAAGCGTTCCGCGCCATTGCAACCAATGTCTACCAAGCGCACAAATGGAGCGTTGAAAATGGATACTTCCATTTTAGCGAAGCTAGATATCTCAACTACCGCCTTGGCATCGATGCCAATATCACAGATCAGGTCGACGACATCGCAGATACTGACGCGGCCTGGGCCTACGACTCCGTCTACTTCTCCGCAACAGAATGGCGCACAATCGACCAGGGCCTTTCTCGTCTCCCACACGCTTTCACTCCCGCCGTAGAAGGCCGGATCCAATACAACACCACCGTCCAAGGCCTCTCCTGGAACGAACAGACCAGCAAAATATCCGTCCAATACCGCAACAAAGACCTCTTCTCCCCAACCCCAGAATCCCAAGAATTCGATTACATCGTCGTAGCAGTCCCCTTCAGCAAGGTCCGCCTCTGGCGTCTCCCCTCCTACACCAACCTCCTCACCCGCGCCATCGCCCGACTGAACTACGACCCCTCCTGCAAAGTCGCCCTCCACTACAAAACGCGCTTCTGGGAACACCTCGAGAAGCCCATAATTGGCGGCTGTGGCTCAACCAACATCCCCCAAATCAGTAGCATCTGCTACCCATCCTACAAAATCAACTCCACTGGCCCCGGCGTAATCCTCGGCTCCTACATTTCCGGCACGGGCGCCCGCTCCGTCGGCTCCATGACCGAAGAACAACACGTCGCACACGTGCAACGCGCCATGATCGAAGTCCATGGCCAAATCGCAGCAGAACAATGGACGGGGAACTATGACAGAATTTGTTGGGAACATGAAGAATTTCAAGCGGGGGCTTGGTGTGGACCGATTGTAGGACAACAGGATCTTTATCTACCGGCCTATTTTCATACGGAGAAACATACAGTTTTTGTGGGCGAGCACACGAGTTATACGCATGCTTGGATTTTTTCGGCCTTGGATAGTGCTGTGAGGGGGACGACGCAGTTGCTGTTGGATATGGGGCTTGTGGATGAAGCGAAGGAGATTGTGAATTTTTGGATGGCGAGGTGGATTGATTTGTAGAGTAGTGTCAGAGGTCCAAGATGGAATAGATCGTTGCATTTGCATTCTTTCCTTCTTTTTCAGCGAAAGATGTCCGGTCGGCACTTAAAACTTCCCATTAACATCCTCCACTTTCTCCGTGTTATACACCCCGGCTTCCGCACCTTTGGTGCCACTAACCACCGAGCTCCTTCTCCTTGCAACTTCCCTCGCCTCTTCGGTATCTTCATACGCAATGAGCAGCTCTCCCTTCTTGCCATACCTTCTTGGCTGCTCCTTTGCCACTTTGACGACGTCGAAGATACCCTGGAAGCCATGAACCTTGTGGAAGATCTCATCCATTTCTTCAAGCGAGCGGTACGCAGTTTCGGGGAAGAAGAAGTACACACAAGGCACCATAAAAGCGTTGATGACGGCAAAGACGGTGTAGGTGTTGTATTTAATGTTGGCAAAGGCAACGGGTGTGACCATGACGACCATGAACTAGGAAAAATTAGCCAGAGTCTCGGGGTAGGAGAGTGTGGAACGACAACTCACATTGAATATCCAGTTCGCCGTTGTGCTGATAGCGTTCGCGGGCGCACGAATGTCAAGTGGTGTGATCTCAGCGGGATACAGCCAGGTCATGCCTGCACGGAAGTAAGACTATTCGTCAGCAAATCTCTCTGGCATCAGTCGCTGATCGAATGACACTAACCGAGCCAACCAACAGCGAAGAAGCTGTTGAACACAAAGAGGAATACAGCTGCAGCGATTCCTGCTTGTTGGCTTCGAGGATCCTCGGGAGGTATGGATGTCGTTCCTGCGAGAACGGCCATTGATGCGGCTTGTCCGATGGCGCCGAAAAGCATCAACTTTCGGCGTCCCACTTTCTCGATGGTGAAGATGGCGATAATAGAAGCCAGAAAGTACTCGGTACCGTTCAAAGCAGCCAGAAGTCGACTTAGGAAAGGCGAAAGACCAATGGAGTTCTCGAAGATGGAGGCCGCGTAGTACGTGATAATCTATGCACCAGTTAGAAGGGGATGTTGGCATGGTACGTTTCTGTAACACTAACGTTGATACCTAGAAAAGCAAGAGGTCAGCTCACGAAAGGGCAGTGAAACTCGTCAGATGTGACTCACCAGAGATTTGCTGGAACATCTGGTTGACGTATGCGAGAGCAGTGCGATGGAAGTTCCTGTTGCGGTTGAACTTGAAGCAGTCCATGAAGCTGCCCCGGGCCATCTCAAACACAGTGTCTTTCACTGCCTTGAACTCAGCCTGAACCTTGGGATCATCTTCAGTGGTATCGTTGAGCGCCGTCAGAACCTCTAGGGCTTCAGCGTCTCTGCCCTTCAGAACAAGCCTGAGAACAAGATGAGCTTTGTGACTGTGTGAATCCAGTGAGCATCAGACTTACCATCGAGGTGATTCAGGCAAACCTGGGATCAGCGCAACAATGAACAACGCCAGGATGATCTGGAAAGCAATTGCTGTTGTAAGGTTAGTACTGAGATACTAGTATCATTTGTGAGGGTGCAGGCAGACGTACGGAAGCGCCACGAGATGGTACTGGGCTCCAGGAAGCTGAACCCAAGATCGATCCAGTACGAAAGCATGACACCGAATACGATGAGTGAACCCTCAATCATGACCATCTGGCCTCTTCGATGCGACTTGGAAGTCTCTGATTGCTACCTCGAGTTAGCGATGTGCATGTGACATGGACAAGGACTTCTGGGCTCAGTATGCTTCCCAGTGATGCGACTTACCCACGTAGGGACAGTGGAAGTGTTCATGCCATTGCCAAATCCAGTGATCCATCTCGATGAGATGACCTGACCAAGTTCGAAAGACGAGGCTTGAAGGGCAGCGCCAACTATCATGATAGTGCTGCCAACAAGAATTGTCTTTTTACGACCAAGAAGATTTCCCAACCAGATGGTGGCCACAGCGCCAAAGAAACATCCTAGAGTGTATCCACCGACAGTGATACCCTGAATATTGGAGACTTCGCTGGCAGTTCGGCCTATTCATTCTGGATTTTGCGTATCGATTTCGGGAAAGTGGTCGAGGAAAGACGGCAAGGTCAACAACCCGCCTGCGCTAGAGCATCAATACTGATTCAATTGTGGAAGCCGCTCAGATCGATCGCATACCCATAACACCCTACCTTGGTGGTCAGTCTTGGCAGATCTTGAGTGAATGTGGAAGTGGCAACTACTCACCTGGTCATAACCAAACAGGGCGAAATCCACGCCCGCGACAACGGCGATGGCGATGTTGAGATGCAGGCCTCGCAGGCCATAAAATTTCTTGCCCATCTTGCTTAATGAGTTTCGATGAAAGCCCACAATAAACCCCAGAAAGGAGCAAGATGAAGCTTAAGAGAAGGAAGATATCAACAAGCGTTTTAACCATCGGCAGTCAAGCCACGCGAAGAAGCAGTGCATACGAGCGCCGGCCTGCCCCATCGAGCAATCCGGGCTGGGTATGATGCAGCCGGTGCTGGTACAAAGCTACCCAAGTGGCAAGCGGAAGCACCAAGGGGCGTGCGCCAAACATCTGCCGCTTCTCAATGGCTGCACGTCGTTAAGGTTGGGCGTGGAGATGCGGAGAATGACGGGGTGCGCACATGCACGGCATGGAAGGCCTCGTGGAAGCGCGTCACAGAAGCTGGATATGGGAGGCCGAAATTATGGCGGAAACAGCGTGAGACGCCTGATATTTCCTTCCACGTGTTTGCAGTTCACGCAAGCGTCGTTCGCAGCTTTGAGAGGCTACTGGCTGTAATCTGCCTCGGCTTGAAGGAGCTGAACGCGCGAGATCGCGTGTTGGAAAGTTGCTGGAGTAGCCAAAGGTAACAAGCGGAGAGTCCGGGGATAGCCAATAGCGTATTCTTCGGTTGTTGTTGTGCAGCACTTGTGTCACACATGTCCCCTTCACCTGCGTCTTGTTTGTGCATCACGCATGCATAACCTCAAGACCGCTCTTCTTGGGCCAGTTACCGGACAGCACTTCGCCGGATGATATACCACCTCTGCTTTACATCTCAGGCGGGGGAATCATGCATGCGGTTCCGATACACGTCCAGTGGCTGCGCCAGTCGTGCTCGTGTCTCGCCTCTGATTACCATGATCGCTTGAAAGGCATCTGGTAGAAGGCTTCCTGGAGAGACGGCGTCGAGGAGGTCGAGAGATGTTGTTGTCCAAGAGTTCGACTGGCGGCAAGAACTTGCTCAAGCTGCCCAACTGCAGATTGGAAGTCGCTTGGGCGGACTTACCGTTGCCAGTCGCTCTCCGGTCAGGCTCCAATGTCTACAGTCCAAAACCAATGTATTGCATAGCAGGCTCACATAGCCACAGGAGAACTGCGGCAGCCTGCAGCCTAGAAGACAAGTACAACCAACAGCCAGTCAAATGAGTTCTGCTAAACACAATTTCCTGATGGAATCGATGCAGCCTACATGCACGCGCCAAGTAGTGCACATGGGAGCGTTATGACTCCATCGCGACAACTTGGGCGACCAGGATGAAGCCAGACAACGAGCGTCTAAACTTGGACAACTTGGCACAAAACCGCTCACTGAGCAGCGACATCCTATGTTGACATATTACTGCAGCAACGTCGATACACACATAACATGAGCAAAGAGACACACATAAAAAGTGCTCCAGCAGCACAACACCGAAAACACCATGCCTACTCAGCAATCCAAATACGATCACATCACCAGACCTTCTGCACTGCAACTCATTGCAGTCCCCATTTGTAACAACATCAGATTCATACAAAGCCTCTTCCAATAAAATGTCGGCGAGCGCGATCGCGAATCAGATACAGTACCAAGACGCCTTCGCCAACAAGAAGCAGCAATATTCCAAGCCACACGAAGGCGGTAATAAGTCTCAATCTGCGGAGCCCAAGTCCGACTTCAACATTGACAAGACCAACTTGGAAGATCCATTCAAATTCGACGACTCCGGCTACCTCTCCAACGCATGCTACAACAGCAACAGCAAGGGCAAAGGCAACACCAATTCTGATCAAGATGCTGTGGACGACGAGTCCATTTACAGCACACCTATCGGCCAAAGCAAAGTCGCAGCAGCAACAACAGCGTCTAGCTCGGCCGATACGCCGATTGCCTACAGCAACAACCCGACTGCTGACAACGACAATGTTTCCAAGAAGGATCGTGACTCCTCCTCGAAGCAGGTCGACGACTACGACAAAATCGTCAAAGTCATCCACGACCACATCACGCGGGAGTTGCCCGCATTGCCTCCACGCGAGCAACAGCAGCAGGAGTCGAAGCCGAAGTCGGTCGAGAGGGAGGGAGAGGCGAAGACCTGCTGTTGCGGACACAAAGCGGCTGAGAAGCGCGCCTCCTCCAATGAGAAGGAGGGCCCTGCTGGCGGAGTCGAAGAGCCCGCCGCCGAGGAGAAGACCGTTGCCGTTGAGCCCGAAGACCAGTCCGAGGGAAAGGAGGAGAAGGATGAGGGAGATGATACTGTGATTGTTACTCCGAAAGGTGGGTAATTGTCTGACAGACCATGTTTGAATGCATTTGCTGACTAGAATTAGTAGCTGAGTCTGTCGCTGAGCCAGTTCAGGCTGAGGAGAACGTTCAGCAGAAGGTTGAGGAGGACACAGAGCATGTTGAGAATGCTAAAGAGGAAGATACTGAGCAGAAGAAGGATGAAGTCAAGCCTGATGTTGTCGAGAAGTGAATGGGCTTCAACATCTCATGCCCGAAACTCATCTCGTAGTTCGTCCAACTGTTCGCGCGATAACGAATAATGAATCTATGAGAATGAGTGCCTTTATCACGAGTCGAATATCCAAGTTCATTGCCAGCCCCCATTCCTTATCAACACCAGTGTAATGACAACATTGAGAAATTGAGAGTCACACATGCCTAGTGCGTACGGTGATCACAGCCATCGCTGCAGCTGCCATTCAAATCTACATTTTACAAACCTCGCTTGAACGCATCAACACACTCTTCTCAACCTCACCTATCCTAGCCTCACAACATCCCCCTCCTCCACCCCCGATTCGCCAACTCCTCAATCTCCTTCACCTCCACCGGCCCCTTAACACTCTCATCACTCAACCCCTCCACCACCGCCTCAGCAACCAAATCCGCCTTCAGCGGCTTCGCCCCACCAGCCCCCATCAACCAAGTCAAATTCCCTCCCGTCAGCGAATTTACGATGAAACCCCCATACGTAACCGCCGCCATCGGAATCGTAAACCCTCGACTCGAATCAAACAAAAACCCGGGCCGGAAAAACAAATTCCTCATCTTCGGGAAATTCGTCGCAATCGAATCCTCCGCTTCTCTTTTAGTCTTGATATATCTCGCAGGTAAAATCGGTGCTCCCGCCGCAGCGGAAATATACACGAAACTTTTCACTCCGGCTTCATTCGCTTCTCTTGCTAATACGATTGCTGAGTCGCGATTCATGAGTTCGTAGGTGATTTGTCCGTCTTGTTCACCGGGTTCAATTGCAGTGCCTTTTTGCATAGGGTTTGTGTTACCGCCTTGTTTTGTGGGACTGAAAGCGCGGCGGAGGCCCGAGATGGGGGATTCTTTGCCTTGGAGGACGCCTTTGTAGTCGGCTTCGAGGAGGATTCCCATGCTGTGGATTACGTAGTCGGCGGATTGGAGGTCGGTTGCGTAGGTGGAGGGTTGGAGGATGTTGGCGCTGCGCCAGGTGACGGATTTGGACCAGGTTGGGGCTGTGGTGTGGGAGGAGACGGAGGGCCAAGAGGGTTCGCCGGAGCGGCTGTAGTTGACGATGGCTGTTAGTGCTTTGTGAGATTGAGAGAGCGAGGAGCGAGGGGGTATTTGTACCTGATGGATACGACGTCCCAGTCTCGAGCCACAGCAGCTTTACATATTCTGCTGCCGAGAAAGCCGTTGCCGCCGCATACGACGAGCTTCTTCTTTGCTGCTGTGGTAGCCATTGGAAAAACCAATGGCTGATCTTCTCCTTCGAATTGTCTTGTTCGGTGCTTTCACGATACCGACGTGTGTTCTCGATTAGCGTGGGTGGAAGCGGGTGACAGTCGATGATGAAGAGTGCGGGAGAAAGTGAGAGAAGATGTTGGAGAACGCGTCGACTTTCACGAGATGGTGAGAAGCTCTGGTCAAGCTCCAGCAGATCGTTTACATCATGCAGTGGACCTTATCTTAGCGCCATCGGTACATCAAACTTTGACGAGTGCAGTCTAATATTTGACGCTGGTAGCGAGATGTTCACATGAGCAAGGCACACTTCGGAAGCTCTATGCCCATTCCTTTCCGTCTATCTTCTATCCAGTAACGAGCAGCGACCAAGACTGAGTACCTTAACGGACCAGCACTTGCTCCAGCATGAAGTTTCTCCATGCCTTTCCGAAGCAGCTGCTGCGCATTGGGAGGTACAGGCCCGACCATGATTGCAACCGATATCAAATCGCACTTTCAATCATCGGAACCTCCTTCATGAGTCTGGTGCGATCGCGGTCGACCTCAGGCTCGCTTCCGAGGAAGCAGAAATGGAGACAAAAAACGTATCCCGAGGGTACCCAATTAACATCGTCTCTCTCGGTCGTCTCAACATCGTTGCGGCTAGTCATCAGATATTTCGAATCCTCCAGATCCATGTACAATGCCGCTACAATACCAGGTAAGAATGTCACCGAGCCTTTGGGCAGACTGTTTTCATCCCGAAGCACGATGAAGACCGCAGAGACCTCTTACTTCGTGGGCAATCATTATATCTTTCCAGACGATACTGTTGCAGTCTTTCTGCCTTTGACGGAAAGGTGTCATTGATGCAATGGCGAATTTCGGAAGTTCGAAGAGAAGCCATGTTGTTCGTTTGCTCCAGTATCAGATGATCATAAGAGCCACTTCAGTCAACGTCATCCAAGATTCGGCCTTCTCTCTTTTGATGGGTAGACGTTTCCCGCAACAGCCGATCGATCTCGTCGATCGAATCATCTTGGGGCTTCGCGGCTTCAACATCGGCAGCAGCGTTTTGATCACCAGGATGTAGTCGCATTTCATTTGGAGCTGAACTCTCGGCTTTCTGGTCTTGTGCAGGTTCTCCAGCTCCATCCACAGGTTGTTGAGACCTTTTCTCACTGCTCGATTGGTGCTCTCCTGTCTCATCTGCTCCCGTATCTTTCACGTAATCGGTCACAACGGCATTAAGATCACCATCTTCCGAGCTAGAATTGCGTTCTTGATCTTCTCGCAATGCTTGTTGCAGCTTCTCACCCCAGAGCAATGTGAAGTTCACATTGAAATACACATCTCCAGTCTCCCTGTTCTTGAACACATAACGCAAACAATGCGT
This sequence comes from Cercospora citrullina, assembly GCA_013365195.1. Taxonomy (NCBI): domain Eukaryota; kingdom Fungi; phylum Ascomycota; class Dothideomycetes; order Mycosphaerellales; family Mycosphaerellaceae; genus Cercospora; species Cercospora citrullina. Next base: position 95,715 of record JAASFF010000914.1, read on the forward strand.
CTTATCGCCAACATACTTGATCACCTTCAAACTGAATCCCGGCAGCTTGAGAGCAAAATTCGCAAAATCCAGATAAGGGTTGTAAAAATCACCTTGATACAACCTCCCTTTCTGAAACACGAAATTCTTCCTGTTTCCAGCATTCAAGAAGAACTTTCTTCGCTTCTCATTATTCTCTGGTAAGCCCAATCGATCTCTTACTTCCTGTCCACTTTCATCCGCTCCATCTGTCAATACTCCCGGTGCAGGAAAATCCGCATCACTCTCGTATTCGCCTCCGATCCTCAGCGCAAACCAGCAGGACAGAGAAGGACCATACAGCCAAGGTTCATCAGCATATACATCACAAGCAAGTCCAGGGTCGATGAACTCCTTCACGATCCTGAACGCAGTATTGAATCCAGGCGGCAGCCTATCGCGGACTGGATGATCCAGATCATTTCCCCAGACTGTATCGACACTCGGAAGGTCTTGCTTAGGAACGAAAGAGAAGCCGAGAGAGTATTGGTCTTTTTCATGTAGAGGATCGTCGAAGTAGTCTGATGTGGGAGGTGAAGCAGAAGGTAGCCCGCGGAAACCTCTCACGCGGACGCAAATTTTGGCTCGTAGGAATTCGTTCTCGACGTATGTTGCTTCATTGGTGTTGACTTTTACTGTTTGGTGCTTTGATTGGTCATACGAAGGCCCGGCAGTGACCAAGAGTTTGTATTTCTCTGCTTCTTCTGTCGTGGCTGAGCTGCTTCCGAGTGAGCTTGAGAGGCCGGAGACTTTTGATTTGACGGCGGACGTCATGTTGGCTACTGTGATGAAGGGAAGGTGGTATGGCGCCGAGTCAGTGCTCGCAGATTTGGTGGTGTTCGCTGAACATGCTTCGTTGAGTTGGATAAGTTGCTTTCTTGCACAGAGGTGACGTAGGAGATGATGTGTCGAGGTCGCCTCGCAGCTCCTGCACCAATTCCAGATTAGGAAGGTTGGCAGGACACGATATCAAATCAGACGGTGCATGAGCAAAGTATAGAGTACGCAGCCCAAGGATGAGCGAGTAGCACTATCAGTGACTGGAGACTGGGCACACAATAAAGTCACAGTCTTCGAGAGAAGCGAAGGAGTCAAGTCGCTTCCAAACGAGAGCTCATTACCTCTCTCTTTGTTGCGATGCACATTTTCGTAAGCAAGATGTGCTCACTGCACCGAACCAGCAATATCACTTCGTAGTAAAGATGGCACTATAGTGACTGTAGCGATCGGTCTGTGTGGAATTATTGTGTTCGCAGACATGACACTGCAGTACTGAAGATGGAGGGATAGCGACGCGTGCGTGGCGAAGTAGGCCCCCTCGCACGCGTCTTGTAATTAGTCCGCAAATCCGACGAAGAAACCCGATAACGTTACACTTTTCGAATCAGTGCTCCAGGATACACCTCTCTTGGCTGACATGACATTATGGGCTCTAACCTCCATCATGTCGCGGCAAAGATGGTGGAAGGACCGGAAAACTGACGAGTCTTGCGATGAGGACCTACTCATGAGATGCACGACAGGTGCCAACTGCTGCTTCACCTTGAGACGCCTCTCGCTCGCTGAGACAACGCCAGCGCAACCGCTAGACTACTCCTTTCTTTAGTGAGCGGCGTTCCTCGACCACATGGCGAAACTGGCGTTGCAGTGATGATTCGGATGGCAAACGAGCAAGCGAGTGGCAGCGTGATCAGATTCTTGTGGCCCACTTGTTCTAATCACGCGCCACATGTCAGTCGACAATATGCTACCCACCGGACAATGACAGGATGGGCACGTTGGGTAGGCTCGCATCTTCCCTCGTGATCATTCATGATCCGAAGCGCAAGCGTGATATCGCAAGGCCCTGCACTCGAGAATAGTAGGCGGGGGATAGTTCACCGCGAGGGCAGACTCCAGGTGTTCGAAATTCGCCATGATGATGAGCGAAGGAGAGATGGTGCGCGCTCGCGATTGTTGATCCCCTTCGGCAACGTGGGCACTCGCTGTATCTCGACCAGACCGCTCACACCCAACCAACAGCATCCGGTAACAGAGCTCGCTGAGCTGTCGAGAGGAGGCAAATCTCCATAACCTCCTGTCGTCTTCGATCTGCAAGGCTGCAGCTGGTCTTTGCACCCGGTTGCGGCTGGATACCAGCCATGTGAGAAGATACCGGATGAGCCTAATGGAAGAATTTGTCAAAGACGCTTCCTCGAAGGCTTGTCTGCGGGACGATAGGATTCTTGAGTCTGGGTTCGATCAGATGCCGCCATAACTCAGGCGATGCTGGTCGCTGAGTCGGGTCCTGCGACAGCGCGCGTGGAGACAAGTCAATGCAAGCAACCCCAAGCACGCGCGCGTCAATTGTGCTCAAGCGAGACGCCCGTAGCTGACTCTTTCTACGGGATCGCCACTAGGCGCAGCTGTCTGCACGAAGATCATGCATAGACACTTTTCCAGGCACTTCCCCGTACCATGCGGCCTGGGCAGGACAGCGCACCAAGTTCAGCTCAGCGGTGCTGCATTGATGTGACAGTGTCAGCAGCAGAGCCCGCAGTCTCTGGCCGGAGCAAGACCTGTGCAAACCATTGAAGTTGGTGTGCTCCTGCATTGGCATGCTGATCAGCCACACGCTTGCGAAGCCGACCCAGTATTTTGTGCTGACAATGGATTTCTTCTTCCGGTGAGTGCTAATTCGGGCACGCTGCGACCGAGTCGGAAATCTTTTCGATGGTTGACAGACATAGTCCTACCTGTGAGTCAACAGGGCTGCCTATTTTGCTTTCGGCACCTCAACGCAAGCCGGTTTCAGGAGCGAGAAAACTCCCGAAGTCGTCGAGGCGACGGGAGTGACTCGCTGCTGCAGCAAGTACTCGCCACCATGATCCGCGCAGAAACCAGCCACCTCCTACCAAAACGGACTGCACAGGGCCGAGCGGAGGGTGCGATGGCGAAGCGCGTTGAAGGCGAAGGGCAGCGTCGTGGCAGGTCCACAAGTTGAAGTGTTCGTGTCGCTGTGACGTCTCGACCCTGGCCAGAAATAGACTAGACATGGATGGCCTCGGCCACAGCCGAGCACGTGGATGTGGACGTGTGGACGTCGCACTTGTCCGTATTCGCATCAGCCTCAGTAGTGACTGCTGACCATCATCAAAATACATCCATCGAGCAATGCCTTCACAGCCTCACTGCATCAGGCCAAATTCCTCCGATGCTGACGAATAAATGATCATGATGCAATGGACCTTTGTCAAAGCAGCAGTGCATTTGTCGCACCAAGGCCAGCTGCAACGCGTCGCCTCTTTTTTAGAGGCTTGGTCGTCACAGAGCTGCTGACGAGTACACCGAAAGGAAAGCTCATTCGCCTCCCGCTACCCACATAGTGAGGTAAGATGCAGCGCTGCGGCAAGAGGGACTGTCGCTATTTCACCGTATGTTCTTGACATTGTCTCGCCATCTCGCATCGACATCCATGGCGTTTCTGTCTTTTTGATCGCCAGTGTCAGTCGCTTGTATAGCAGAATCGGATCGATCAAAAGCGGCAATCTTTCTTTTCAAATCGAAGTGCTGGAAGTCAAGTAGCCCCGCAAGCCAAGACATCATGTTCAAACGAATCTGGCAGCCAGTCCTCCTCGCCGGCATAACACTCCAGACAGTGGTAGCACAAACAGCGTGCAACAACAGCCCGGATCTCTGCGAAAGGTCATACTCGAATATAACTTACCTTGGAGCACACAACAGTCCGTTTCTCCGCGATGAGACGACTAGCTTCTCCACATCCGGCAACCAATTCTACAACACTACCACACAATTAGCTGCTGGCGTCCGACTGCTATCTGCACAGGTGCAGACTCCCAACGATACCTCTTCAGACCTTCACATCTGTCACACGAGTTGTTCACTGCTCGACGCGGGAACACTGGAGAGCTGGCTAGCCGAAATCAGATCCTGGATGGATGCGAATCCCAACGATGTCGTTACAATCTTGCTTGTGAACGGAGCAGGCGCCTCCGCTAGCGAGATTGGGGCCGCTTATACTGCTTCTGGTATGGATCAGTATGCATACACGCCGACCAACACTACCGCGAACAGCGATTGGCCGACTCTGCAGACTCTGATCAGCGCTGGGACGCGATCAATGAACTTCGTAGCGAGCCTCAGTGACAATGCTGGAGCGGCATACTTGATGAACGAGTTCACCTATATCGTCGAGAACGACTACGACAATTCTGCGCCTACCGACTTCTCCTGTCAGGTGAGCCGGCCATCAAGCCTCGCAAATCAAGCTGCGACAGCTGTTTCCAGTGGTTATATGACGCTAGTAAACCACTTTCTATACGAGAATCAAGCGTTTGGTAAGTGCAACATAATGGGCGCCTCAGAATTATCCTCCATGTGTCTGCTTACCATTAGTCACAGGAATTCAAAGTCCGAACGAGACGTATACGCCAGTCACGAACTCTCCTGGCAGTGGCGTGGGCACACTCGGCACTGCAGCTTCAGACTGTACCGCTCTCTACGGCAGGGCACCAAACTTCTTTCTGGTCGACTTTTTCAACGTTGGTCCGGCGATCGAGGCCGTGGATACATTGAATGGCATCACCGCAACGGGTCGGACAACGGTACCCACAGCTTTGCTGAGCGAGACTTCGGGAAGCGTGCCAGCGATGAACAGGATATCGACAGTTTACGTGGGCTTCAGCGCGGCCTTGCTTGCTTGGATCTTGTTGTGAGACACGAATGTTTCGTGACGAATGTAACGCTTGATGACTGATACGACCTTGGAAAGAGCATAGCGATGGCGTTGGGAATAGCGGTCTGCCGGACAGTGCGACGCGCGGCACCTAGAACAATACATCAGATTAGACGTAGAGATAGGGGAGGCGTTTCAATGATGCACTTTAAGCCTGCTCAAAACATCACCTTTGTGCTCTCGCCGCTCTGCTTGCGTGGACAGATGGCGAGATATGACGGCTGCTATAGCTAAGTTCCCGTGGCAAGCGTTCGTGCGTCTGCTCGCGCGCCCGGTTGTCCAGACCGCATTTTAGCGTGGCGTCTGCCATGTTGCACTCGACACGAGCTGCAGTTTCATCAGACTCCCATTGTATGGGGCAGTGGTTTGGATCATGACATGACACGCCGTGCCCTTGTCCACAACATGGCATATGATCGAGGAGAAACGATCGGTAACCTATCAGGTACACGGCGACGTCCAAAACTCAGAGCGGAGACTCTGCTCCGTCGGGTGACATGCTCGTTTAAGTCGGCATGGTGATACGAGGGCGAAGTCCAAGATGCCTCTCGTTGGAGTCAACCATGTTCGCCTTATCCTGAGGTTGCGCCTTGCTGCTTGCGCCACCACTCTGCAACATGTCCGTCGACCAATGTTGACTGCAATTCACAAGGCGTTGCATCGCACAGCGCTGAAGCGAGTGGTAACTGTGCACCTCGCACCAACCCCAGTGCCGCAGTGGTGGGAATGCTGCGAACCAGTCGCAGCGAGGCAGAGGAGTGATTCCTGGTCCGTGGGCGGTCCCACTCTGCCAGGTCCATACACCAGATCACAATCATCCGAACCAAGATGGCAGATCCGGGCCGTTCCCGGACATGTCGGTGGTTGCATTGCATGGCGCGCGAGGGGAGGATATATTAAGGCGATTCTCGTCCCACATGCCCCAGCTTCGGCGTTGCGCGAAAGGGGAAGATGCACTCGCGCCCCCATTACCTGGAGCGCGCTTGCGAGGAGTGCATCGAGGCTCCCGAGCCGTCGATGATGCGTCGATGGGCGGCAGCGTGCAGGTCGCTGGTGCAGCGGTCGCAGAGATGTGGTGCATCGCACATGACGTGCAATCTAAAGGGCAGCAGAGATAGATTGTTCGGGCAGCAAAGGAACTGGCGTGCTCGCCGCCACATTTGGCCACAGCATGGTCGAGCCGTAGCATTCTCGCACCCAGGGCGCTGGCGACCTAGGCATGCACTGCACATCTCGCAGATGCTCGGTCGAGCTCTTGTTGGCTGACAGCGTGGCGGAAGTGCGGAGTGGATCCAGTCGGTGCTGAGGTCGAATGCCTGTGGCCATCAGGCGGGCACGCTCGTCGATTTGTGCGCCAAGCTACCAGGCGCCGCCTCTGCGGAACAACGGCGAGAACGGAGTGCTCGTCGGCCACGTTGTTGTCTCCCAGCGCAGCGCGGCGGGAAGGCGGCGGAGCGGGAAGGCGACAGCGTCGGTGGCCAAGCAGCAGCAGCAGCATCTGCAGCAGCCATGGCTCTTGCGCGTGGTAAGGCCCGATGCAGCATCGCCATCGCGCCGCCGTGAGGTGCTGCTCGATGTCGCGGGTCCGTGGAGCTGGGAACGCGACATTTCGCCTCCACCCCTGCTGCCAATCACGCTGCCGTCGTCAGGCAGCACAGCGCTGCAACGTTTGAGAGGGACCTTCTCCCATTTACGCCGCGTCCAATCAGCACACCACCTCGCACACCTCCACTGCCTCTGCCGACCTGTCACGCCGCTGCGCTGCTGTCAACGGCATTAGCGCCCACCGCGAAGACCGCGCACGTCACCTCATGGCGGCGCGGCCATCTCCTGCCTGCGCGAACCTGGCGTCGCGGGGCGGTGGGAGCGCCTCCTCTGCAGTCCACGACGGCGGCGACCGCGTTGCTCGTCAAGGCCGCCCGCGGATCTGGCACGCCCGTCTGTTACGCAACGAACCCTGCAATGTGTCAAAGTCCCAGAGGCCCCCGAATTCCTTCGGAACGAGCCTGTTCATCGTGGGAGCAAGCAAGGCCCTTCACACCGCGCCCGCTGGAGAGGTTCGTACAGCGGGCCCTGAGAGTTGGGGGCGTGAGCACAACGGGCCCTGTTTCGAATGCACGCACGCTGCCACGGGCGGGTGAGATTGTGCCTGTCATCATCGCATAATGGACGGCGCTGCCATGTGGAGTAAGTGCACTTGGGACCCGGGCTGACAACTCTTGATGAGCCGGGCGTGTTGCCATCTTGTGGATTCATCATTTGGGCCACATGCCGATCATGTGGCAGCCGAGTCTTCGCTGGATCGTCAATATGCAACGACGCGCTGCACTCATTGGCAGAGTTCTGGGTCCGTCATTAATTGCACGCTGCAGTCGGGACGACAAGCTCATCAGAAGGCATCTCGTAGAGCGGCCTATTGCGCACTCACCGCCCGCCCACAGCACGACGGCAGCGGGCATGCTCGAGTCGTGCAGCGTGCTCGCTCGCGGCCGTGGCGGCTCTGACAGGGAAGCACGCGCTTTTCACCACGGCGCCGTGGCAGGCCGAAGATAGACGGCCGCCAGGAATCAGTCCGGCTGCCGCGCTCGTGGGCGATCAATGCCTCTTGCAGCCACACGCGGCCACAGTCATTCTTTCAGCTGTCAGCGGTTTAAGGTTAGGCTCAGAGATTCGTCTGTGACGGGCCTGGCATCGCGCGAGGCAAACCAGGCATCGTGGTATACTGCGAACTGTATAGCCTCCCCACTTCTTGCTGCTGCCGCGGCGACGCACACTGCTGCGCTGTCTGCGCCTCAACCACCCTTCCGACTGACCGCCAAGTTGGATCTCGTGGCCAGGGATGGTCATCCGGGCTGATACCATCGCACTATACAGTGTTGCGATACCCCAAGTTGGCACTGTCCCTAGCTCGGCGGGTCCGTTGCCTCTGGAGCACTAAGCGCGTGTCAACAGGTCACTTGTCTGGTTCAGGTAACGGCCTATGACGCCCGGCCACTGCATGGGACATGCGCCATGCGGGCCGGTGAATGGGAGCTGGGAGCTGGGACTGGTCCGGCACCTCGAGAGGGTACGCACGGGATCGTGAAAGTAGTCTATCTCAGCATCCTGGAAAGTGCTGCACCCTTGCCTGCATCATTTGCGCAATGTGTTTCGTCGCCGCATGAGTGCGACGGGCAAAGTCCGTCAGGCAGATCCTGATCACTTGCAGGACCCGCCCGCGACTCTATGCACGCTGAACGCCAATGCGTCGGATCTTGGTTCACTCTCGACAGGCCTTGAGCAGGAGCACTGCTCCCGTTGTGTACTCCTAGTCGAGTCCCGCACGAGGACCCATTATTGGCCTCTCCAAACATTGACCCTGGCCAAGCTGCTGTCTCGAGAGTTCTCCTCTTTATTAAGCATGAGCGAAGCGCTTACCGAACAACGATTGAAGCAACCTTAACGCTCGATGCTCCAGGCTAACTCGAACGATCTAACTTGTTCAAAAGCTGCTGCTAGCCCTCCTTGCGTCTGTGGTCGCCGATTTGTCAAAGCAGCCGCACGTCACCTCGGCGTCGTCAACCATCAGACCTTTGCTCGATATACACTGGCTGCTCACTAATCGACACCAACGTCTTGACATGCCGGACACTGTCGTTATGGAAAGCCTTACACTAAACGAAGGGACGCCATATCAGCGACATTACCAGTCGAGAGATCGGAGATACCGCTCACCACGTCTACCGACTCCAGAAGCGTCGCGCAGCAGCAAAGAAGCCTTGGACACTGCGTACGACAACGGGCCACTTCTCACGCGCCCGTACTTGGGCGAAAGGTCGATAGGGATACCGGACGGGCCTACTCATTCTCGTCGAGACAGTCGCAATACCAACGCTCCTCACTCTCCTCCTTACCAGAATGGTGACAGGCAGAAGCCATCACTGCCTCCTCTCAAGACAGTATGTTGGAAACTTGTTAAGCGGGGTCAACGTGATACTGACTTCTAAGCAGGTCCTTGGTAACAACATCTCGAGTCCTCCTAGGACACCCAGTCCGGGCGGGAGTCCCGGTCAGTTGGCCCCACGAGAGCCATCGTACATCACATCAACGTACAAACCACCTTCTTTGTATCCCAACAAGAAGCAGCGCACCGGATCTGTTGGCTTCCCCGAGCCTGCGATGGCTGGCCCACGTTTTGCGCCAACAGCGACGCTAGAATCGAACGTTCATGCGACCTCTTCGCGCTCGTCGATGTCGCAATTCCCACCAATGGAAACGAGTGATAGTAATCGAACGAATATTCACGCCGTGAACAGTCCGCCTTGGGGAGCGCACTGTCAACCTCCGAAGTCTGCTGGCGGACGTCAAATCTATGATAGCGGTGCTGGCCACTTCCGAACCCCAGAACAAACGCCTACATCCACCATGCTTGAACCCTCATATCCTCGAGTCAATCCTTTCACAGGCACCGCGCCAGATCCATTCACACGACAAATCAGAGAAAGCTTCGGGCAGTCCAGCGATCGTCCGAGTTCGCGTCGATCCTCTGTGAGCAGTTACGGCATGTACCCACCACGCACTTACGAACGAGAGCCACCCAGACCAGGACATTATCAGCAAACGAGAGACATCTACAATGATCCGCGAGGCAGTGCCAGATACGGCAGACCAGAGGGACAGCAGCCTCGTCCGGTCGGCTTCCCAACTCACCCCTATCAAAGCAGTGTGCCTCCATTCTTCATGCCGAGCCACTATGAATACCAGCATGGCAAGGCGAGAAAGAGAAGCAATTTGCCGAAACAGTCAACAGAAATTATGAAGACCTGGTTTGATCAGGTATGTTCCCCCGGATCCCACCTTGCGAGTTCCTTTGCTAATTATCAAGCAGAACATAGCCAATCCATATCCCAGCGAAGAGCAGAAGGCCATATTTTCCAATGTTCGTTGTCCGAAACCCCGATTCGCATAGCACATTTTGACACTGCACAGGCAACGGGCATCAGTATGACCCAAGTCAGCAACTGGTTCATTAACCACCGCCGGCGTTGCCCAGAGCTACGCGACAAGCGCGAAAAGAGCCGGGGGAGCAGCCGGGACTGCGACTCTTAGGTGCTGAGACGATTTCACTTCCGTTCATTTGTACTTTTATTACATTCTTGTTCAAGCTTCATTGTTTCATAGATAGGGTAGACGGCCGTGATTTCATAGCGCAATGACACCTAAAAGACAGGATGGGTGACGAAGACACAGACGAAAGACACAGCGATCAGACATGGTACGATCAGGGTTGGGATGATACTGGATATCAAATGCAATGTCAATACCCTCAAAAAAACACACGAAGTCGCTGAAAGGACATGCTTGAGAATGCTGATCTACGAGATGCGCAGTCAGAACCTTGCAACCAATCGTCACGTCCAAGAATCCGTAAGCGGCAACCACGCCGCTGTGCTATCACAACTTGTTCCAAGATTTGATATCAAGAGTAAAGCTTAGGAACGAAGCTTGCCGAGACGACTTCGGAGTGAATGCCGTGGACGAGTAAGGACATGGAAAGGTTGTAAAGATAGAGCTGTCTGCCTAGGATTGAGGCGCGTTTCTGTGTTTCAGATGCTGCAGTCGAGAAGATTTATTGAGGCTATGTCCTGTCGAAGGAAGTAACACTTGAAGCATCACCTAAATAAAGCTGTGCTATCTGTGGTGGTAGGAAAGTTTGTAGGCTCAACGTCCGGCAGTGATCGATGATCGGTTGCTGTCTGACCGCTCTCCAGCCTCGAGGATGGCAGTTCTCAGCCACAGCAGATGCTGTAATGGGCCTGTAGTTGCGATGTTTGGCACGCAACACTGTCAAGGCAAATCGCCGCGCGTTGACGATAAATGCGTCGAGCATGTCCAGACCTGCCGCTAGTAGCTTCTAGAGCGAAAATGTCATCCTGTGATGTGTGGCTGAAAGCTGTGATGAGCTGTCAATAGCGTGTGAGCTCCGTGCTGGCGCCGCATAGGTACAGATTGTTAGCGACAGCAGTCACAGCACCGCTCCAGAGCAAAAGGTTAATAGAGAAGGGCAAGATGGAGCCCTAGGTTGGAAATCCTGCACAAGGTTCGTCGTCGTTCTTCCGTCCAGGTTGTGCTAGTAAACATAGGTCTCATGCACACCTTTCACAGCAGTGCCCAACCGCCATGATTCGCTATCACTAGAACACTGTGCGCTAGAAGGATATCGGCTTCCAGCAACCGACAGAAGTCCTCCCGAACATGCCATGCTAGTCGACATCTACTAGCTCCCGGCATTCCGACTCAATGGCCGCCACAACCTTGCATGCCATCTTGCAGGCATGAACTCGTCTGCAAGTCAGGAACCCGGTCTCGAGCACGCAATAGTCGGTTATAGACTTCGCCCCGTCCGGCCTGGTGACATGGAGATTCTTGCCTGACAAGTACCTTTTCTGCAATCAATCATCAAACAATGACAAAAACAACCACCGGACGACGCAGTTTTTCCGGTTCACGCGTGATTTGAGCCACAATCCAGCAAGAAACCTGACACATACCACATGGCACCGCGCGTCCAGACAGCCGTGGCAGGCAGTCAAAACTTGCATGATGATGAAGTTGACTTTCCGACCTACATATACGACGGGTGCTTCTGTCTGTGGCTGGAGCAGGAGCCCAGCTCAGCGGCAACAAGATCGATCCGCTCCGCTCTGACCCCATGCTGGCCCACGTCGCGAAATGCCAGAAATTCTCCGAGACTGAGTTCTGTCATGCTGCGACGTCGTGAGCATCAGCGTCAGGGTCGAAACGTCGCTTCTTCCTCCAGGGGACGTTCTATAACAGGAGTTCAACAATAGTTCGCGGCAAGCAAGCAGGAACGCTCACCGCTACGATCAACGGCCACCAAGTAGCTGCACGACGAACGGTACACGCTGACGAGGACTTGAAACACTACGGCGTTACGTTGTGGACGTTTGCCACTAACAGCTTTCCTAGTTGATGATGTCTTGCATTGCCGCAAGCGGGAAAATGGCCGATGGGGAAGAAGATTGACTAAAGACCACGCGGTACCTGCATCGAAAAGGTGGAGCTGTGCAACAGATGCACGGGACGGCATAGTTCTCGTCTTGTGCCTACCAGGCGGGCCAGGCTGTTGCACGCTGAAATCTGAATCATATTCCGGTGAAGGGAAAGCGCCACTCAGCAAACTCGACCGAGCCTGGGACACGCATGACTACAGACAACGAGCGAAGGCCTGAGTAATCCAGAATTTCGAAATACTCACATGCATTGCCATCTGATCAAGACAGAGAAGACATCTGTCGAAACTTTCAGGCTTTAGGCGGATCTATGCACAGAAGTTTACACGCAGGCAAGTCTGACAGAAGAAAAGTTTTCTGCAGCACAACATCGATCGGCAATAATGAAGCAGGTAGACCACCACCACTAGATTCGATTCTGCTCATCGTATAGGGCTGTGGAAAGGGAAATTGAGCACTACAAAAGCACCGGACTGGGCTTGCGAATAAGCAGTCTACCACATGCAATGGACGTTAAGTCGAAATGGTTCTCAATATTATGTTATTCGTTTCTCCGTCTGCATGTATGCTAACTCTAACAGAGCTGGGTATCATCGCTAAAATTACAACAAGTTCTACAACACTGATGCAAACGTCTAGAACTGCTAGACCTTTTCTGCCGCAGAAGTCTCTGTTCGCTTCTTCCCACTGTCGTTACCGTTCTTTTCTGTCGGGCCCTGTTTGCCCTTGACACTTCTCCATTCTAATGCAAAAGACCCAAGCGCCGAAAGTGCAGCCACGATGACGCCGACGATGAACACTTGTCGAAGGGCTCCATTGTATATCACAAGAACCTGTTCGAGGTCTCCCCCTGGTACGATGCCTCTAATTTCTGTCGCTCCGGTGTTGACGATCTGCATTGGGTCGAGGTCCTTGACCAGTCTTACGAGGCCGTTGATGAGCGATGTGTTGAAGACGTTCTGGCCAACGCAGACGAATATGGCTCCGCCGAGCTGTTGTACGAAGAACATGAGTGACACACCAGTTGGCACGTCCTTTTTGTTGAGAACAGTCTGCGCGGCCATGCCACCTTGTTGCATGCCAACGCCAATGCCGTAGCCGAACAGAACCTGGTATCCGATCCAGTAGCCGCTGGTTGTCGAAAGATTCCAGGTGGTCATCAGGCCCGCACCGATAGGCATGAGCACGGAGCCGGCCATGGCAAATGGCGTGTAGTAGCCAAAGCGGCCGATCAATTGTCCTGACGAGATGGCGCCAACGACCAGAGAAAGCACCATTGGGATCGTATCGATTCCACTTTGCACTGCTGTCGTGCCCTTGACAGCCTGGAACCAGATGGGCACATAGTAGACGAAGATCATCATGGCGGAAGCCAGGCAAAAGACGAAGAGCATTCCGGCCATGATGCTCCTGTTCTTGACGATTCGGCCGGGGATAGTGGCAGTCTCAGGCTTCCATATCTGAACAGCGATGAAAGCAATGAGCGTCACGCCAAACACGACGAACAGAGCTATGATGCGCCCATCGCTCCACTGGTATGTTGCACCTCCCCATTGTAGCGCCAGAAGCAGGCAGATGATGCTGGGCAGCAGAAATAGCTCGCCGAGGAGATCGAGCTGAGCCAATTGCTGTCGGAAAGTGAGATCAGGCTGTGCGGCAGGAGTCTCCTTCAGAATGAAAAAGATCACAAGCATCGCAACCCCGCCGATGGGCAGATTGATGTAGAAGCACCTAACATCACTCAGCAAAGCCCTCACAAATCAACAGCAAATTCTACTCACCATCTCCAAGAAACCTCCGTAGTAAAAGCACCACCAAGCAAAGGTCCAATCACAGAAGCCACGCCAAAGACTGCTCCAAAGAATCCTTGGTACACTGGACGCTTCGCCAACGGAACGACACTGACCATCAAAATAATGGCTCCGGACATTATCCCCGCGGAACCCACTCCGGCAATCGCTCTTCCGACAATGAAAGCAACGGAATTGGGCGCTGCACCGCAGATCGTGGAACCGATTTCGAAGATGCCGATGACGGTGAGGAAAACCCATTTCGGGGAGTAGAAGGTGTAGATTTTGCCGATGGGGAGTTGGAAGCATGACGCTGTGAGCATGAATGCACTTGCGTACCTGGAATCAAATTTGTGTCAGCAAAGCCCATGCGGGAGTGACAATGGGGTGAGATTTGTGTACCATCCAATATCGTCGAGTGAGTGGAAGTCGTTGGTGATTTGAGGTACTGCTGTGGCGATGATGGTTCGGTCCAAGGCCATGAGGAAGACAGCGAGTAGGATCGCGATCATAACGAGCACGACTTGCTTGCCTTCAGGATACACCTGTGAGGGCGCCGCTGAAGGCTCTCGCGTGAGGTTGTCGTCATTGGTATTGTCGATGTTCGCGCTTTCTTCGTTGCGCGGATATGATTTTTCGTGGCCCTCATCGTCACTCGATGTAACGCTCTCGGCTTTCTCGTGAATTTCTTGCGGTTTGGTGATTGTTATCGGTTGTGGTAGAGGTGCTGTAGTCTCCAAAGGAGTGGCTGCTGGAACGGTCGCCATCGCTGTCGGAAACGACGTTTGAACGTGTTAGTTGCACGAATGTAACGTTCGTTTGCGCCGATGAGGGAGGGCTGTGTCGCCTGGGCAGAGAGCGCTACATTATATTGTACACAGACAATGTCTCGCGGGTGCACGATCTGGATTCCTGTCGACGAACTGGTCGGCCGAACCATCGCCGCCATGTGCTTCTGGACCGGCAGGAGCCAATGAAAGTGGCGCATTCCTCGGCCGGTCCGCAGAAAACGCCCGAGCCATGCGAGATGGCTTGCAGCCACGACGGACTTTCGGGCCCAAGGAGTCGTTTGTAGGCAGAATTCGGTGCCGGTTGAATGTCATCTGTCCTCCGCAGGATCAGTTCACCACCATTTTCCGCAGATCATTACTCAATCTCGCGACTCAACAATGTGTCGTCGATGAGTCGTCGTGGTTAAGCACCAGGAGTCAGAAGCTTAACCCCGAGCAAGCGTCTACGGCTTCGAGCCTAGGTGGAAGTAGCTGTTTCGTCACAGCGCATGCTTCCAAAAGTATTGCCTGGTCAGTTCGTCACTCCTGTGAATTTATCCAGCCGGGCTGATGGCTCTAGGGGTGTTGAATACATTGTTACATTGACTCTGGTCTCCCTCCTGCGCGCTTATCGTCTACCGCGCATACTGTAGTTCAAGTTTGCTCTTGCAGTTGTCGCCAGCTTGTGCACCGCCGTCCTCTTTTCCCACACAGAACTCCTCCCTTCCACAATGGCAATGATCTCATCGGCAACTTTTGTCGCAAACATATCATTGCCTGAACCTTTACTCTTCCTCTTCACCGCCGCATCTAAAATCCACATGAACGCTGTCCTTCTCCTTTGCCTGAGGCCGAGGGGGACAGGAATCTGCAACGCAACACCACCTCCAGCTGCACCTCTTTGCGATCGAATTCGGAGCAGAGGTGCGACGCTGTCGACGGCAAGCGTGAGGTAAAGTACGGGGTTCAGTGGAAGATGCGATGCGGGCGGTGCGCCGGGTAGTAAAGGTCGGTTGGCATTGTACGTAGGTGCTGGTGCCGTGCGAAGGATGTTGAGAATGACGGACATGTTGCGTTGGGCTACAGACTTTTTGCCGTCTTTCATGAGCAGGTTGGTAACTTGATTGACGACTGGGTCGTACCTGTGATCTTTGACCAATTCTCGCGGAAGTGGAATGGGTGGGAGCGGAAACTTGTGGCCTTTCGGTTCGACATCAGCAACGGACGGCGTGACGGTGGTGTGATCGGCGGCAGTATGAGAGGGCGCGTAGGATGTCGCCGCGAACGATTGTTCCAGTTCAGGCGGTGCGTAAGATGTCGGCTGCACTTCCAGTCGTCTGCGCGCATACGTCGAGAATTGCCTGGTTTGAGGCTTGGTCGTATTGCCTGCTTTGACATCGTCCTTCAGGACCTGCGGCGCATTCTTCCTCGTGTCTTTCTCCTCCTTCAAGATCTGTACCCTATCAGCATGTGCACACCTGCCTCCTTCGCATCTCCTACTCACATCTTGCACGGGCGTTCCTTGCCCCTCGATATCTGGTCCCTCGCCACCCTGAATCTTGGCCATCTTTGCTGCCTCTTCACTGACGTGCTCCGCCTGCTGCATATTGGGTCCAACTGCTCCCTGCTCTGCTTCTGGTACATCTTTGCTCTTGTCCGCGAATGTGCGGCGGCCAACGACACCCGCTGCAACATTGCTGCGCCGAATGACGGCCGGTCGCGGTCGCAAGGCGACTGTTCGCAGCACGGGGAATGCATTGATGGTGGGAGGCATGATGGTGTTGGTCAATGGCAACGTGATGCTCTGACTTCCAACTGACGTGAAGGCGTGCAGGGAGGAGTTCATCGGCAAAGCCAAGATGCCAAGACCGAGCTCCAAAAAACGATCGAGTCAATGCTATCGCGACTCAATTCATTACAATCTTGCTCCAAATCCTCGTCCTCTATGGACCTCAGTGTGTGATAATTGCACGCAGAGACAGACTGTGTCGCGGCGTAATGCCACTTCTATCACGAGAACACCTTGAGCAGGCTCGCCGCATTTACGAAGATAAGCAGAATGAGCTTGTCTGGATGGGAATGATGCACGACTACGCAAACGCTTTGCTGAACCCAAATATCATCATGCTCCGTCATACGGCGTCGGAAGGCTGACTGCATTCCCTTTCATTTGTGCCATCGCTCGCTCAATCCACGTGCATGAATCTCTTGATCTCTGGCGTGTAGCCCAGCAGCCAACCGAGATTCGCCAGGCCGGCTTGGAATAGCCATGGTATTCGCCAACGCAAGCTACCAAGCCATTCATGAGACGGAAACATGACAAGTGCGGAATCGGTAGCGTGTCTGGCGAAAAGTCAGCTAAAGACCTGACAGCAGCATTGGGCTTCACTGACTGCATAACCATGACCTGAATCCCATCGGGTGCCTTCTTAGCCCTGTGTGCTTCGTCCAGAAGTCGAAATAGATGCTCGAAAAAGACGGCACCCAATGGATCATTCTCAGCAGCTGGATGCGCTCGAATGAGGACAACCGTATCCACGTCGCCACCGTAGCAGTAAGGCGTGTGAGGGAGCATAGGTACGACATCAAAGGGTGTGTTATCTGGGCGAAGAATCGTTTCTTTCTCGTTCCAATCCGTCACGATTGCCATTTCGCCTTGAATCACGTTGAATGTCTCGGTTTGCTATGATCGCTCAGCGACGGCACTTACGAAGGCGTTGCGACACTTCCTACCTTGAAGTGAAGGTGCAAAGGTGGTACGAGTGGATGGCCACGACCTGATCAGATCAGATCAGCCACTGTCCAAGAAGAAATGATTGTCCAGTCCAGCTAGCCTTTCTTGAGTAGCGGGTCATTGCCCTTGTAGGTTATCCGCATCAAAGCTCTGTGACTCCATCAGCACGATCCTCGTGCACTCAGACTAGGGAAACTCACGTAGCTTCGCTTTCATCCACATCCAATAGCTCGAAAATCATGGTATTGTCGAAGAAAGGGAAGGGGCCACGAATGACCTCTCGTTCGCGTTTCCAGTCGAAGTCCGCCATATCTGTTGGCAACAAGTTCGGGCGAGGGAAGTTTGAGGTTGAGAAGATAGCGACACCAAATGCGAGATGTCATCAAAAGCACAATTGTATTGGCAAGGACTAATATTTCGGCGCCGAGCAGGGAAAGAGGCCACAATCAAGGCTTGAAGGATGGAATCCTGCCAAGCACCGTCAGCAGGTGGATATTGGCAGGAACCAATCACATGAGACTGGCGTTACGCGAGCATGCGAGGCAGGTGGGACCAAGCTGCGATATGCAGGTGTGAACAAATGGAGTTGTGTCATCAAGTTTGCTCCCCATTGTGTTCGGATAATTAAAAGTGATCTCAGGTTGTGTACCCTTCGGTTGTGAGGTCCTCGTCTCTTGTGCAAGACGCAGTAATTCGACCAATGCCACAATTACAAGATCACACCTGAGCGAGGCAATGCTGTTAACTTGGAAATCCATGTTGATTGGGAGTATATCTTGTCTATCATTTCTATTGCGCACACATGTCGTAGTCCCCGCCTGGAAAACAGTCAGTGAATCGCCTGCCAGGAAAATACCATCAAACTCACCTCTGCCTGTATGGATACCACCGCTCACGAGAATATCGGCACCTGTGACATAAGCCGCTGCATCGCTCAAGAAGAAGATTGCTGCAGGTGAGACCTCATCAGGCTGTCCTATACGGCCCATCGGAGGAGCGGTCTGCATGAGGTCGCCACACGCCTTCGTCGTGTGCTCTCGTGCACCTCGTGTCTGATTCGTTTCGATAAAGGCTGGGCTGATCGAGTTGACGCGAATGCCTTTCGGTGCAAGCTCGGCGGACAATACTTGCGAAAGCATTTTGATGGCTCCCTTGGAACAGTTGTAGCCTGCCATTCGATAGCCAGGGAGGTTGACGTGTGCTGTGATACTGGCGATGAAAACGACGCTGCCTGGAGTGCCTTGCTTCTGCATTTGCTTTACTGCGAGTTGTGCTGCAAACATGGATCCAAGTGTCTAGAGAGCTTTAGCATCAGCTTGATGCCGCGAATTCGTGTAGAGACCTACGTTGACCTGCAACACCTTTTCGACCTCTTCCCATTTTTGGTCAACAAATGGCTTGTCAATGGCAATACCAGCGGCTGTTACAATGCCATCAATCGTGCCGAATGACTGCACCACCTTCTCAAAGGCCGAGGTCAACTGCGATTCATTGCTGACGTCTGCCTGGAAATACTCTGCCTTCACTCCATATTGCTTGGCCAAGCCGAAGACATCCTCGAGAGGGGTATCTCGCAAGTCGATAACTGCAACGTTGCCACCAGCGTCTGCAATGTCTTTTGTGATACTGTATCCTACACTCAAGTCAGAAGTGAGGCCAAGACGTAGTGTTGCGGCCATATGTACCGATGCCCATGGCACCTCCGGTCACCACATAGTTGCGGCCCTTCAACGAGAACTTCGATGCAATGCTTGCTGCCATGTTTTCTGAGAGTCGAGTTGTGATCTGGCCAAGTCGAACAGGTGCAAACCAGTCTATGTCTATAGTCGAGACTTTTTCTTCAGAAGATCCTCGCGGTACGTCCCCACTTCTTCCTGACTTGATGCGTTGAATTTGAACGGAGTCTCAAATGCTCCCTTCTCTACTGGTAGCTAGGATCCGATGTCGGCCAAGGCGGGCAGCTATAACAATTTGCTCGTCCTCGTCAGCTTCCACATTATCTTACGCCGCTGTTTCGCTATCGCGGAGTCTCGCGGCTGTTGGTATTCCTGCGGGCGTGATACAGTCCTGTAAATGCGGTCTGCAGTGGCAAGGAAACAGGTGACTCGGACCGCGCTCTCTGCAGAGCTGCGCCTTCTGCCGCTGCCATCGCGGGGAGCACTTGGCCCTGCAGGTACCACGTTTTGTTATCAGAGTTCGACGGTCGACCGCTGATCCGTGTCTTCTGGAGAAGCGACTGTAGGTGAAGTCGAGATTGAAGTGGGGTAGCGCAGAAGTGGATCACGGACCGCGCACTTGGGACTCTGGCTTTGCCCTAGCACGTCTGTGCCAGCCTGGACTGGGAATCGAGTTGCACCCACCGAAAAGGATTCTACCGAGTGTGCCGAGATGCCAACCAAGCGATTTTCCCCTCAAGAAGAGCGGCGGCATGGCTGCTGCGTCGCGTGTTTCTTATCAGTCCAGGAGGCAGATATCCGGGCTTGTATCCTATTCTAAAGGCAGCAGGCTGGCGGCGCGTAGATATCAAGGCCATTGAGACTCGGAACAGACATTGCTCAGAAGAACACCCTTTCAACTCGCCCTCAGCTCTGAATTTTGCCCCCAATCATAATTTAGAGTGCTCAACATGGCTGACCAACATGACATGGTCGTGGTCGGAGCTGGTCAGTCACGCAATTCGCATCGTTTCACGTACTCAACATACTGAATTTGATTCGCAGGCTGGTTTGGGTTGGCGGCTGCGAAGACATATATTGAGCTTCATCCTACAGAGGACATCCTCGTCCTAGAAGCAGAGAGCAGCTGTGGCGGAACATGGAGCGAGAACCGACTTTATCATGGGCTGAAGTCCAACAACCTTCACGGCTCCTACGAATATCCTGATTTCCCAATGGTGCCAGAGGTAAGCTTGCCTGACTGGGGATCTCGACTCTGGGAGCCATGCACTAACATTGCCCACCTGTAGGAATATGGTATCACACATTCAGATCACATTCCCGGCAAGGTACTACATAAATACCTGACAGACTTCGCCAAGAAGTTCGGCGTCTTCGAACGAACTCGATTTCTCACGAGAGTAAACTCCCTGGAGCCAACCTCAGACGGCGGCTGGAAACTTGAGACCGAATCGGGCGACAAGCAGAGAAGCGTGCTCACGAAAAAAGTCATCGTAGCGACTGGACTCACTTCATCACCCAACTTTCCGATCTATCCTGGAGCTGAGTCGTTCAACGCACCATACTTTCACGCCAAAGACTTCTGCCGCCAAGGAGAAACAATCAAGACATCAAAGCGCGCGGTCGTTGTGGGAGGTGCCAAGTCAGCATTCGATGTGGCATACGCATACGCTGAGCAAGGCGTGCCTGTGGACCTGGTGATCCGGCCCAGTGGCAATGGCCCAGTGTGGATATCGTACCCATACGTGATGGGTGGCAAACGACTTGAGCAACTGTTGCACGTGCGTTGGATGCAGCTTTTCTCGCCATGTCCTTGGGGATCCGAATCAGGCTGGCTAGCAGGCAAGCTGAGAAACTTCTTGCATGGCACAGCTGTAGGACGTTTCATCGTGGACAAATTCTGGGCTGGACTGAGCGGCGAAGTCGTCACACAGAATGGCTACGACAATGATAAGGAACTCAGCAAAATCAAGCCCTGGAACCCAGCCTTCTGGATCGGGAGTGGCCTCAGCATTCACAATTACGACAAGGACTTCTTCGACATGATCAAGCGAGGCGAAGTCCGCGTACACAACGCAGACGTTGAGCGCCTCACAGACCACACAGTACATCTTACAGACGGCACCGAACTAAAAGCCGACGTCCTTGTCTGCTCCACTGGCTGGCGAAAAGAACCCTCAATCCGCTTCCTCAACTTCGGCACAGCTGGCATCGGTCTCAAACAACCTCGCACAGAACAATCGAAACTCGCAACAGAATACGACGAGAAAATCCTATCGCTATACCCTCGTCTTCGCACCCAACCTCCTCTCAATTTCAAGCCGAAAAACGATCCTTTCCGCCTCTATCGCTTCATGGTCCCACCCGCTCGCATCGAAGACCGCAACATCGCCTTCGCTGGAATGGTCTCATCTATCTCAACTTCAATCTGCGCTTCTGTTCAAGCCCTCTGGATTTCCGCTTTCCTCGACGGCCGTCTAGACCGCATTGCCGAGACAGAAGAGGATATCACCAAGGAAATCATGCTGCATACACAATGGGGTAAGCTTAACCAAGTTCTAACTTTCCAAATCATCGAAACATCAGCTAACTTTGTGTGACCTCGTAGGCAAATGGCGATATCCTACCGGCTACGGAGCAAGTCTTCCTGACTTCGTCTTCGATGCTATTCCTTATACGGATCTTATGATGAAGGATTTGGGTTTGAGGGCAAACAGAAAGAATGGCTGGGCGGATTTCACTCAACCTTATGGTCCTCCCGATTATCGCGGATTCATTGATGAGTGGGTTGAGAAGCATGGTGCGACGAAGTCGTGATCGATTAAATCCGTTGACGCTAAGGCTATTGTCTACTTGAGCATTTTGTATATACCCTCAAAAAGAGAGCTTACGAGAATTACTTTGCAAGGCGTGTCCTGTTTTTCCCGTGCACGTGTGTAAAGGATAGTCGAAGACTATTGTAATAGAAGCTGTGATGTGCATCTTCCTTTCTCTATGTGAATGTAATGTAATCACACAGCACGATATTGACACTGGAGGGCATCAAGCTGAACGTCTCAAAACCGAGAGGTCTGACTACACTCTGAACACGAAGCAAAAGATCTTGCAGTGATTTCATAAATTTCGTTGTTACCTATACAAATCGCTCGTCATTTCATCACCATTCCTACCCTCAAACCTCCCTCGCCTTATACTCAAACATTCCATTCGACGCCACAGAATTCTTGTCCCGCATCTTGTCCGTCGTATCCGTGCCAGCAACCGGCAGCGTGATCTTATACTGCTTCGTATTACTATGCGCAATATCATTGCCATTGACCTGACCATTCGTCCCATTCGTTGCCGCAGCAGGCAATTCGACTGTCAGAGGCAGTGTCTCTGGTAGAACTCCAATTTGTCGAAGTGCAGAAGCTTGATCCCAGCTGATATGTTCGTGATAGAGGCGATCGCCGCGGATGTTGACGACTGCCATCATTGGGATTTGAACGTATTTGTGGGTGGGTGGAACGCCGGGGAAACTAGAGAGTGGGAGGTCAGTTAGCTGTTCAAGGTTGGAGGGGTGGTGAGGGGAGAGAGGGAAAGGACTTACAGCCAATCCGGTGTCTTATCATGCGTGAATTTGTAGATGAACTCATCCACGACTCTGTCAATCCCGACTGTTCGACTGATAAGTTCAAGCTCAGTATCGTCTGGGTTGCTGAAGATGAAATGATCGCGATAGAAATTCGTCAGCTTTTTGCGTCCGATGCCTCCGGTAAGCTGCGAAGGTTTGTCAGTAAATTCGCGTTCGGCAAGTCACAGAGAGTGTTGCTGCATACCGTAGGAACATGATTAACATAAGGCTCCTCCACCATCGTCGCCATTGTATGCTCAACATTCCTATTCTCAAACTCATAGTACGTATGCTCATCCCACAACAACTCAAGATCAAAATAAGGCCCATTCATTCTCGGCTTGAAAAATGCCAAATTCCTCGAATGCGAGACAGCTTCCGTAGCATAGTGGAAGTCCTCATAAAACGGCACTGGGAAAGAACTCGACTCCGTAGTAGCATATTCGTAAATTTTGCTGTTCGCAGTAGCCGTCGATTTGGTCTCAGATTTTCCAGCCAAGTGGTATATCGTAGGCACAGAAGCCTGCGAAGAAATCTGCTTGAATTGCGAAGCCTTTGCGTATATTGCTGCGACCACGATGCGATCTTTTAGAGACTCTACAGCGGAAGCGGATTTGGACCACAAGTCTGTGTCGTAGCAGATGAGGCCCATTTTATCCTTTGGCTCGCATTCAGCGCAATTTTGCAGTGCTTGGACTGCAGCTTTGAGAGCGCCGGATGAAGCATTGGGTCGAATTTCAGCGACGCAATAGCCTTCTTCGGCCCATTTCATTCGTAGTGAAGGAATACCATCTTGAATTTCAACAGGTGCGGCTCGTTCGTCGTTTGGCGCGAGAATGATCATACCAGGTCCATGACCTCGTCTTGAAAGCGGTTTCAGGAGTGTCACGCCTTCTGTTACCTGCTCTGGCTTTTGGGGAGCTACTGGTACAGGTGGTGATGACCCGTAGGCGAATTCTGGAATTGCAGTCATCGTGTCGTTCTTTCTTGTACAGTCGACCAGCTCAGATGTTGGATCAATTCGTGATTCCGCTATGCAGCTTGCACTTCACAAGTAGTCGTTGCGGTCGGGTTTTCGGAGTATGATCAATAGCAAATTGTGGTGATGTTGAAGATAGCACAGTGGATTCTGCAGGGATTTGTCAATGATGCTGACCCAATGGCCCACACTGGCCAGACCATGAACCAGGCGAACCAGGGCTCTCGGCTACATCAACGCCACCTCCAGCTCCGCGAACTCAGTTCTGCATAAGCAACACTTGTGCAGGTGCATTAGCCGAACGTGGCCCACGACCATCTTGACGTGCAACATCCGAACATATGTGTTTGCATTAAAAGCAGGACCCGGGTCGCCCATGTGACGCGACACAAGCCAATGTGCACGCGGTACGGCTTATCTATCAGCTGGGAAATGCTCTGTAACCACAGAGTGCCCGAGAAGAGCAGATTCGGGTACAAGTGCATCAGCCGATGAGCGTGAACGGCAATGCCGCAGTGTGTATTCGGGGAGAATTGTCCTCCGAAAGTCCTATCTCTCTGACAGCATCTGAATTACATTATCAAGTGAACGATTGCCTGGAGAACCTGTCCTTCAATTTCCCCACAATCGGAGATCCCATCTCGAATGTCTGCGTAAGCCTCCTTCGACTGAACCTTGGGCTGTCAACCTCCATCGTGGTGCTGCCAGTCTGTTTCTGACTGTCCACATAGAAATGCTCGCCATCTCTGTGCATCTTCCAGCTGGTCTTGTACATCTCTCCACTTGGACCGGACCCACAACTGCCAGCCAACTCGTAACTCGGAGGGGAGTTGACTGCCAAGGAAAACAGGTGCACAGGTTCGGAGAAATCTGTATACCAGTCTCGGTGGCAGAAGAAGTAGGCCAATATGGCCGCGTTG
The DNA here is from genome assembly GCA_013365195.1 of Cercospora citrullina. Classification (NCBI taxonomy): domain Eukaryota; kingdom Fungi; phylum Ascomycota; class Dothideomycetes; order Mycosphaerellales; family Mycosphaerellaceae; genus Cercospora; species Cercospora citrullina. The sequence continues at coordinate 119,963 of JAASFF010000914.1, forward strand.
ATCACAAACACGGCCACGAGCACAACGTAAAATGGCTTCTGCAATGCTGCTGACCCTCCGCTGGCGTACTGCTGGATGCGTACCGACGCATTGAAGTACTGTGGGGACCCATCTATGATCGTATCTGTGTAGTTCCAGAACATTGTGAAAGGTGAATCCATTGAGCCTTGTAGTAACGTGTTCCCAGCCAGTACCGCCAGAGCCTCTGCCGTGGATGGCATAGCTTTACTGAGCTTATCTGATGTGACGATCAGTTGCGAAAGTAGTCGTGCATTTGATGCGTTGCCGGTAAGTAGGCCAGCGTTCAGGGACAGACTCCTTGCCCATTCGCCACCAATGTTGACCCAGTCTTTACTGAGCGTGGAAATGCCTTGCAGAGCAGTTGGTTCACTGCGGATGTACTCCAAAGAGTCGCCGGATTCGCACACAGCTTCCATACTGCCTCCGGAGATACTTGCGTTGTACGAGCTAACGCAGTTGGGAGTAAGGCCTGCTTGCAGTTGACACAGTGCAAAGTTCTTGCCCTGCGTTGTGCCATTTGGTCCGCCTGGTATTTCCGTGGACGTTCCGACTCCGTCCGTCGGCCCTCCTTTGAGGAGAAGATAAATGGAAGTTGCTCCCCATCCGGTGGTCGACCCAATCGTGTCATTTAGTAGAGTGTTGTAGTCACTGGGCAGTTTCGGGAATATTGGCGGGTAGTTGTTTGGTCCCCATCTGTCGCCCCAGTGAAAGATATCTTCGAGTTTCGGATCCCAGCCGTCCCGATTCGTAAGATTAAGAAAGGTCTCGCCGTAATCGGCACATCTTGGCCATGATAAATTCGTGGCCCAATCAGTCTCGTTACAAGCAGTCATGTTTCTGTTGTCCCATAATTGCCATACAAAAGGTTTCAGCGCCGTTTCGGTCATCGTCACGCACATGACATTCACCATCGGTGATGGTACAGAGGCACGTATGTTGTACAGTGCGCCTTGTACTTCCGACGGCTGCATGATATCGTTTGCTGGGTCGATAGCAGCCTGCACGATGCCCATATGTGGCATGGCCATGGTAACATTATTGATGATATATCCAGGAAAATCGGTTTGATTAACTTTAGTCTGCTCGATCCACGGCGCGACCACAGTGGTGTTGCCATTGAATTGAGCGTAACCTGGAGGCCGTGTTCGCAGTTCGTCTGTTGCGTTTCCATATCCCAGGGCGTGGTCTCGCCAAATAGCAAGGTAGGAGTGAAAATTGCTGAAGGCATTTGCTGCATATTCGATCTGCAAACAAGTCGTTTCGGAGAAGTCGGAGTTCGCCTCGTTGAATGCTTTGTCGTACTGAGATTTGATCGGCGTCTTGCAGTTTTGTGCAATGGACTTAGGATTTGCATACTGCGACTTTACAGTCCCTTGAAGCAATCTGTCCTCGAAGCCAGGGAGCACCAATTGAGGTTGCACAAGAGCTGTGGCGGCTGAGGTGTATAGACTGGAGCTTATCAGTATTTACGGGACAGGATCATGGCGTGAACAACTCACATTGCGAACAGTGCTGCGAGGAATGACACAATGCCGAGGAACGAGATCCCAGCATATTTGACGCTTTCCCATTGTGTGAGCATCGTACCGGGTTGGAGGATCCATGCCCGCATGTTCAGCTCAGCGAGAGTGATGCCTCTCGCCCGCTCAAGCTTGAATGCGCGACGGGCCAATGCTTGACCAATGAAGGCGACCACGACAGTCACAAAAGAAAGCTCAATGAGTTTGGCAAAGAACGAGGTGAGAAACGCAGCCGATGAGGGCGTCAATGAGCCACCGTTTCGTATTTTGCGACCATACTTCGGTCCGCGCAAGGCGATTATCAGGAAGATAAGCGAGAACACAGTTGAAAATATGGCCAGAGTTAGAATGGTCATCGAGATCCAATTGCTGAAGCGTCCATGCTTGTACGATTTCTTGCTTGGGCAGTAATTGTGCGGCGCGAATTCGTTGTATGCCGTGCGGACCGATAGTAAGCCGGCATCTGACTTGGCATATATGGATGGTGCCCCGGATTGAAGTGATGTTCGCGAGCCATGATGCTTGGGATCGTAAGAGATATCGAACGACTCTTCGAATTTGGTGGAACCAGTCATGGCCGCAGTCGAGGTCGCCGAGTAGGGGGTGTAGCTCTGGTCCATCCTGCCCAAGTTTCTTGCCGAAGCGCTTTGCTGTAGTGTTGCGGGTGTAATGTCTGATTGATGATCTCGAGTGCCTCCTGAGATAATGCCTAGCCCGTGATTACGCCTGGTATTGTCGTTGGAGTATCGCGTAGAAGTCTTCTCCTCCTCCGCCGCCATGGCTGTGGTCGCCTCAGTCGGCGGAGTGTCGCTGAAAGAAACTGTCGGCACCCTCTGATATCCCGGGCGATGTCTTGGGGAGGTGACCGTTGGCGAAGTTGGTCCGGCAGCTGGAACTGGTGATGCATCATTCAGAAGCCCGCGCTGCTCGCCGCGATCAGGTGTCGACATTGTTTGTGACGCCTCGTACTCAAATCAAATATTCACATGCGCATCGCGCGAAAGCGGCAATACGCACGTCGTTCGGTCCGGTCGACGGCGGCTTGCAGATTGTCACTCGTTTCAAGACGCGGGATGTGTTTGTACGACGTCGATGAAACGAAGAAGTGCAGCGCGCTCGAGTGTTTGAACTTGAGCGAAATATGATGGCTGGAGGGCTGTGTACATTCAGTATGTACCCAAGGATCACAGCCTCAGCCTTTGTGGCGGCAACAAGGCTGTAGCTCGCGTGTGTCTAGACTGGCACTGTCATGCGCTCGTTGGACTGAGGGTGCACACCGCGTGGGTTGTCCTCCAGAATCGGGGATGGCTTGCAGTAAAGGCGTGAACGGTTGGCCGCGGCTGCATACACAAGGCTGTGCTCAGCCGCTTGATTGCTGGACTTGCAGGAGGAGAACTTCAGTACTTCGGAGTGTTCTCTGGACGAAGTCGAGGTGTCAGGATATGTGCAGCCCTTCAGCTCGGTGGGATCCCGCTCCAGAAGTGATGCGACGAAGGAGCGTCCGGTCGCCATTCCCATTTCCATTGAGAGAGCATCCTGCGAAGCACATGCACGCCAAGCACGCCTCATGTCGCTGCTGGAGCTCGTGCATTGGACATGTATCTGCTGCCAATGAGGCTAGGCTGATCCATGGCGTGAATAGTGTTGTCAAAATAGCTTGCAGGTGAGATGTTGGTGGAGTCGGAATCGAGCTTCGGGAGCACGGCGGGCGGGACCTGCTTTCGGCCACGAAAATTCGGGCGGGCAGGTGCTGGCCAGCTCACAGGCCTCGCCATCTCTTCATCGGACTTCCATCAAAGGCAGCATGTCCTTGTGCTCGCCAACACCTCATACTGAAGCATTGCGTCGCGCAAAGATTGAAGGCACTCGGATCGAGCATTCGGGCTGCACGGGCACAACTCCGAAACCTCTCCACGCCATTGAGGCGCCTGCGGAACATTTTCTATTTGCAAACAAAGATGCTGATGAAGGAACCGAAATTGTGGACTCGCAGCAATACAGCCATTTCAGCCTCTGACATAATTCTGCAAAGCTCCAGCCTGGTCGTGTCGCTGTCTGAACACTTAGCTGAGTGCTATTCCGATACGACCGAGACGTATTGCAACTGCATCTCGAGCACATGTCAACATACAATCACAAGAACAAAGCCAAGAAATTACGACTCGTCTCCGCCTCCTACATGTCCTCATGTCTGACCCACTGAACGGAATCAACAGAGCTATCTTCGAACTGTCGATCAATCTTCTGGAGATCTCGCACAGAATCGATGCTGACCTCGTTAAGCCTAGTGAATTCGTCATCGCTCATCGAATGCTTAAAGCCACTGACGAACCACCTGATACCCTCGGTGCAATTCGGCGTCGTCAAACTACCAGAATAAGTCCAGTACTTGTTGGTGTGAACATCATCAAAGAATTCAGAGAAGTCTAATGCAATCTCTAATTGTGTTGAGGGATCCTTGACTCCAGGCCATGCTGCCGAATCATTGCCAAGCACCGAGCTGAAGAAAATGCTGTAGTCGCCGTGGACCAGTGGCACACCGAAGACTGACTTTGGTCCAGAGTCATCACCGAAAACGAAATGGATTTCGCCAGCAGTCCTGCCGCCGACGACTGCATGCTCGGAGCTGGGAGTGTGGGTATGCCATCTTTAAAAAGGTAAGCTATCATCCAGGTGGTCAGAAGCCTGCTCTGGACTGTACTTACTGCAATAAACTGTATGCTTGACCATCAAAATGCAGTGTAGGTGCGTGTGCTTGGTCTTTCGGTTTCCACTCTGGACCAAAACAGCGATTGAATACCTTGCCTTCAACGCTGTGGCCTCCCGGGAAGGCAAAAGATGGCTTGTGGAGCGTTGACCACTTCTCGTTGGAGAGATCAATCGGTGACTGATGATGGCCGCTGCCACACTCGGCTTTCAAGTTGGGCCACTTGTCTTGGTGTTGATAGTCGAAGGTGGGACGACACTCATGGCCGTGCTCATTATCTAAGACATTCCATTCTCTGTCAATACCAAGCGGACTTCCCAAAGCACATCCTGTGAGACAGGCAAGGGCAGCGAAAGAACCAAGTCGGAAGAGATACATTCTGCTCATGAGTGACTTCCGGACCAGCTGGGGCCTCACCAGCTATATGTCCCGTCCTGTTTGTATGGTGGCCGCCGCCATCTGCTACCACCATCAGCAAGCTATTCGGCGAGGCCGTGGCCAAGATCATCAGCCCATCTTGGATGCAGATTTGCCTCTTCTGCGCAAGCCATTGTAGCCTCGAGTGGCTAGACGACGTGAGGAGAAGCCAACTATGTCGAGTTCGAAGCTGCATGCCGAGTGGAGACAGCTCCCTAGTTTTTCGCCGAGTGCAGCGCCTTCCACTTATGGATCATGCACAAGAGTGTGGCCCTATGTCAGTCAATCATTGTACATGATTTCAGCCACCGCCTATACCAGCGAAGGAACAGGGCTGGCTGACAGGTGCTGATGGCGCTCTCGGCGGGCGGAGTTCCTTAGCCTCACGTGGCAAGATATGTTGCGGCCCTGGCTGCGATCCTCAAGGCAAATGTCTCTAGTCCTAAGTCTGAAGCGAGCAATGCTCGTTTGTACAATCTCTGTTCATTGGCGAAATCTCTCTTTGTTGTTTGGCATGGATGGTCTGGCATGGATGGTCAAATCATGCCACGAGGTGTATGCAAGCGATGAAAATGCTCGGCATGCTTGTTTCAGCCGAGCTGAAGTACGCCTCTCAGCTATGCCAGCATCGATGTTCGCCCATTTCTAGTTCGCAATGTGCGACACTCTCAACAGATGTGTCGAAGTCAGAACCTCACATTCGAGCAGCTGTCCCCTGATCACCGTGCTGCAAGATTCCTCTTCAGCGCCTCTATCTCCTCGTCACCCAACTTGCAGTACTCCCGCATATATTTCTCCGCCCCACCAAACTCCTTCTCTATCATATCTATCGTCGCAAGCATATTCTCCTTCTTACTACTCGTCATATTCGCTACCCCTTCCGGGTTCCCTTGCAGTGCCGGATTCCTCAAAAGCCTCTCCGTAAACAACGGCTTCAAATGCGCCAACCCCTGATCCGTCAACGCATACTCCTCCGCAATGACCTCTCTATCCACGCCAACCAACAACTTCAACAACGCCACAACCACACCCGTCCGATCTTTCCCCGCAGTACAATGTACCAAACAAGGCTTCGCGTCCGGCGCAGCTAAATGTCGAAAGATTTTCGTGTAGGCTTCGGGAGCAGCGAGGAGGATGTCTGTGTAGGCTTTCACGAAGCCTTCGCTGCCTGCGAGGGTGTATTGTTTGTAGCGGAGGGCGACTTGTTCGGGCCCGTAGTCTTGTGCGGCGAAGACGGGAGTCCAATAGCGTTTTATGTTGTGTTCTGCGAAGGGGTCTGCGGCGTCTTTGTCTGCGCCTTGCCATTCGGGGCCGTCTCTTTGGATTTCAGGAAGGGAGCGGAGGTCGAAGATTGCGGATATGCCTGTGGGGTTGGAGAATCGGATCAGTGGTGTTCCTTGTACTAGATGCTATGCGACTTACCCAGATCATTGCCCAACAGCTGCATGCCCTCTGCTGTCGTCTTGCTCGGGTCCGCAGATCTGTACACCAGACCTTTCCTAAACGTCTTCCCGTCGCCTGCATCTCGAAAATTCGCTGTTCCAGGAATGTCCACAAAGGGCGGAGAGGGTAAATCGAATGCCATAGTGAAGATGGAGCGATGAAAGACAAAGCGTAAGAGACAGACAGCTGTAGTGAAGTTATGCCGTTCAATCAGCCGACCTACCGGTTGTAGAAACACGATCGCGCCGCGCGGTCACAAGAGGTGTAGTGAAGTACATTGTCTAAGACGGCATCTCTTTCGTACGATAGACGTACGATACAGCCTATCAGTTGCGTCTGCATGGAAGGGAAAAAGGCAGAACAGGAAGGGGGTTAACCGAACACTCTGCACGTGCGGCGCGGAGGGATGGATGAATGCGGCGGGCATGCAGATTGACTTTCTGGGAAGCCGCCTTGTGCCGGGACCAGCCGCTGGAGGGAGCACGACAACGACTGCTCTTGCCACAGGTCAAACATATGCGATGGGACAGCACTTATTATCATCCATCTTCAAACCATCTGGAGCCTACACGTCCCATCAAGAGCTGTCTGGTACGAGGGTAAAATGCTCCGAATGCCATGGCACAGTACGTGACACTACAAGCCCGAGTCAAGGCGGATATTTCTCCACCATTCCTCCCGGCCTGCTTCTATCCCAACATCCTGCGTTGGTGACAAGCCACGCGACGAGGGAAAGCGTATTCTCCATCTGGAAAGCGCAGACGGTTTGTGCCATGTGGCTGACAAGCGATTCCACCTCTTCATGATTAGTCGTCCATGATTGCGTGACACATCTTGGCACGCGCAGGCCGCATTTCTGTCAGGGATTGAGGGCGAATGTTGCGAGCTTGTCGTGAAAGTGAACGATATGCGTAGCCTTGTCCTAAATTCGACGCCTTGTATCAATTCTATCATGCCAAGATATGGCAAAATACACTGATTGAGGAGCAGAATTGCACACAGAACGAATGCTGCGAATAATTTCGGATTACTCATGTAGATTGCACGGCGACTTCGGATCATGGTCCTGCGAAGAACGGAGACTAGTGCTCGAATATCCTTGAAGAGTCCACTTGATGCGGGCATAGTCAATTCACAATGTCACTACATAAATAGTGGCAGGAGCCCGCCGAACCACTCTTCGATCGCTCTCTCGCAGGAAGTCCTCGACAAGACTTCACAATACCGCCAAAATGGTGAAACTATCAAACATCATCTTTATGATGGCTGGCGACCATGCAGTACGTCCAGTGTTAACGTACATGAGCAGCAAATGTAATGACGGAACTCCTACCAGGCCAAATCGATATCTGCTTATGGACATGGCATAAACTACACACCAAATATCGACCGTTTGGCTGCGGAAGGAGCCAGATTCGATCACTGTTATGTTACGAACTCGATCTGCACACCAAGCAGAGCTGCAATCTTGACCGGCATGCACAGGTACGGCGCACGCAATCGAAATAAAAGCTCTGTTTCGACTCCCTGGAAACTAACTACAGACATCAGCCACGCCAATGGCGTCTTCACTCTTAACGATAAAATCAACAATCGTCTCCCGAACGTTGCCAAAAGCCTGAAGCAGGGCGGATATCAGACCGCCATGATCGGCAAATGGCACCTCGGCGAAGGCAGCGATCACCAACCCACCGGCTTCGACTACTGGAACGTTGTGCCGGGACAAGGCAATTATTGGGATCCCGACTTTATCGAAAATGGCGAAGAGATCACCAAGACTGGCTACGCTGTTGACATCGTCACAGACATCGCCCTCGATTGGCTCGAAAGCAGAAACAAATCGCAACCATTCTTCATGATGTATCACCAGAAAGCGCCGCACAGAAGTTGGGAATGGCATCCACGATATGCAGATCTCTACAAGGACCCGATCAAACTGCCTGATACATTCACAGATGATTACAAGAATCGAGCGAACGCTGCACGAGAAGCCGAGATGCGTGTAGCGGATGACATGACCTACTTCGATCTCGGTCTCGTTCAGCCGCAAGGAGGACAAGAAGTGGGGGCTCTATTCTTCCCTGGCACTTCTCTCGAACGTAAAGTTCCCAATCCCGAAGATCCACGAAACTTGACCTTGACGGACGCGAATACCGGTGAACTCTTCCGTTTCGAAACCCAACAACAACTAGCCGAATTCAAATTCCAACGCTACATGCAACGCTACCTCCGAGTCGTACAATCCGTCGACGATAACGTCGGCCGAATGCTCGACTGGCTCGACCAAGAAGGTCTCACGAACGACACTCTGGTCATGTACACCTCCGTAAGTTGCGCCCACCTACCGCCTCTTCCCCTCAAAAAAAATGCCCATCCACTAATCCGCCTCCCAGGACCAAGGCATGTTCCTCGGCGACCACGGCTGGTTCGACAAACGTTTCATCTACGAAGATTCCTTCCAAATGCCGCTCCTCGCGCGCTATCCTCGCGAGATTCACCCTGGCACAGTCGTCAAAGACATCGTCCAAAACGTCGACTTCCCCGCCACGATGCTCGACATCGCAGGCCTCCGCACCCCAAGCTACATGCAAGGAAAATCTTTCCGACGTAGTCTTCAAGGTACAACGCCTGAAAATTGGGATCAGTTGGCGTATCATCGATATTGGATGCATCGGGATGCGATTCATAATTCTTATGCGCATTATGGGGTGAGGGATGAAAGGTGGAAGTTGATTTATTGGTGAGTTTGTGACCTTTTTCTCTTGACTTCTCGACTAGGCTGTAGTGATGATGGTTGACTTTGTGGTATCAGGTACAACTTAGGTTTGAGCAATACAGGCACACAAGCCGGAGGTGAAGATCAAGAATGGGAATTATTCGATACGCAAGAGGATCCTTTGGAACTATTCAATGTTTACAATGAGCCGGGTTATGCTGAGATCGTCAAGACAATGACGAAGAAGTTGGAGAATAAGATGTTGGATATTGGTGATATCTGGGTTCATGGTGTCAGTGCAGAAGAGGCACGAGGCATCGAAGACAGAACAGTCTCGGAAGAATTGAAGAAAGCGAAGAGAAATGCTGGGAATCATTGAAAAGTTTCTAAGAAGCTCATAGTAGACTAGCGAGTGGCTTCGAGCAGGTCGCTCCTGTTCGAACGATATCAAGCCAGGTTCTGAACCGTCATTTCGTTACTCAGTGGGTATCATCCTCGCTCATCCATCACGACGTCTTCCACTGTCCAGCGTTCTCCGCACCCTTGCCAACAGAATCGGCCCCATCCTTGACACCACCAGTCACGCCCTTGAGGCCATCACCGACTGCTTTGGTGCCGGTGGTATCTACCGAGTCAACGTTCGTTAGTATGGTCGTCCGATGTGATGCGAAAGGGTCGACTCACTGTTGATGGTGTTGCCGAGACCCTCGCCAGCTGTGCCCACGAGGCCGCCAGCGGTCTTGACAACGCCACCAGTAAGGTTGCCGAGCGTGGAAGTGACGCCCTTTGCGGCGCCTTCAGCTCCACCGTTGTTGGATTGTCCGACAGGCATGTTGGTTGAGGTTGATCGAAGTTGAGTTACTGTGCGATTGTCAGTGCTCGTTGAAGGTAGTCCAGGGTTCGTCGAAGTCATACTAAGTCGTTGATTTGATTGTCTTGTGAAGAGGTCTTTAGATTGCTTATTTGAATCGTCTTGAATCTGCAACTTCTTGTCGTTCTTTTATGTCTTGTGGTTCGAATTGATGATCGTTGCACATAGCAAGCTGTCCAGTTGGTCCGACGTCATACGTGGCTAATGACGTTCAGCGCATGTGGGTAAGTCTACGCGCTCCACGCGGGCGCAGCAGTTCTGTGTAACCCAACGTGTTTTCCAAACCTGCCAAGCAAATATTTGGCGAACGTGGTTGGGCAGAAGCTGGTGCTGGGACTGGAACTGGTTTTGCAGGCTATGTGCTGCCAACTTTACGAGCACACAGCAAGACCCTATTGCAGAATGAAAGGGAGTCGCAGTCTGCTCTGAAGTCATTTTACCTCTTACGATGTTGCAATACAGCCTGCTTGAAGTGTATGCCAAGCAGCCATGATGAAAGCTGAGAGATTCGTACTGCCCGCCGCTGCTACAATTGTACTTCTTATGGGAGAAAGCCTGGCATTTTCAATCTCGTACGCGTCTCGTGGCGATAGGAGCTGGCTTGCGACTGTTCAAATCGAATTAGGAGTCTTCGGATTCTCTGTTTTCGTGTCGGCGACGTGAACATTAGTCCAGGAACGTCATCGGGGAAGAAAGAAATTTTGCGTGCTCAGCCCGACGGTGGCCCAACACATATCCAACAAGAACCTGTAGCAGCGTCTGGGAGGCTGCCGTAATGGAGGCAGTATTCTTTCAAGTCCTGAGCAAGGCGTTTGCGCAACGTGGCAGAGCCAATGGTTAGACAGCACCGTAGTGGACGTGGGCGAGCGAACCACGGTTGTCCGAGCAAGAAACACGTGCTGTGACGCGCTTGTCGACGTTATCGACACGCTGGCGTCGAGGTGGACCAGTTTGAGCCAAGTGTGTCATTTCCTAGGCAGCACTTTTATCGCCGGGGAACTGCGCGCGCTGAGCATCGATAGCGGGCGGCGAGGCGAGAGGAGCGTGCCTTCCCTGATGCCATGCGACGCGGTGCACGTGGTGAAGACGAGCAGTGCGCGCAGTGCCTGCCTCGTCGTGCACGCATGCCGTCTTGTTGACTGCAGAAGAAAAGGCAAGAGCGAAAGCGGACTAGCGCGTGATTTCGACAAGGGGCTTATGGCGCGCGTTGCGTATAAATCAGTTCATAATTGGACCGCGCCCGCCCCTCTGATCAGAGGTTTCTCCGCCGCACAGCACAGCTCTGCCCTTACTTCTGCCTGAGGCATTAAATCCACCCACTACCTCTTCATCTCTGTTTCAGATCTCGGCTCGGCGCGCGCCTGATCTGTCTTCGCAAGTCGCAACACGTCCTGCTGCGGCGGTCGCATTTCAAAAAGACAAAGCAGCGCGCCGGCGCTGGTCGCCGGCCAAGCTTCGAGTCGATCGTGGTGTCGCGAGACGCACCAGGAAGCTGCACGCAATGGAATACCGGCCGCAGAGCCCTGACCTGTCCGGGTTGTCTACCGAATCCTCGTATCGGCCGGTCAGTCCGCAGCTGGGACAGCTTGGGGAAATTCCCATCTCTGGTTCCCCGTCCTTTGTGCCACAACAACACTTCTTCAACAACAATAACAACTACGCCGACTTCCAGACACCCGTCACCTCCTTTCCACAACAATCCCCGCAAACCTACCACTACCAACCACAACCGCATCCCGGTATGCCGCCCACGACGCGACGAAAACAGGTCAACTACGCCGAGCAACCCGACGACGATGATGACTTCATGCCTGATGCACCTACTGCCAAGAAGTCAAGGCGAGTGAAGCAAGAGCCGATGGATCCCTTTCACAACGGTGCATTCGAGCCCGTACCCATGCCCGCGCCCATCAAAAGCGAGCCCAACAAAGATCCGACACTCGGCTGTCAGATCAAGACTTCATTCCCAGTCGCACGCATCAAGCGCATCATGCAGGCGGATGAGGACATCGGCAAGGTGGCTCAAGTCACGCCGACGGTCGTCAGTCGCGCCTTGGAGCTGTTCATGATCAAGCTCATTTCTGCCGCTGCACATCAGGCACGAGGTCCTGAAGGAACTAGTGGGGCAGGCAAGGGCCCTAGAAGGGTGTTGGCCCAGCATCTGAAGAAAGCAATCGCCTCGGATCCACAACTCGACTTTTTGGAGGAAATCGTGAGCAAGGTGCCGGACGCGCCGACGAAGGCAAAGAAGGAGGCGGGCAGCGACTCTGAAGACACCAAGCCTAAGAAGAAGGGGAAAAAGAGGAAAGACTCGGGCGATGACTTTTGAAACAAAGCGGACTGATCACGAATGACTGTAACGATACTCCGCCATGATCTACTGGTGTCTGGGGGCCGCTCGAGGATTGCCATGCGAAGTTCGTTGCAGTCGTCGATAGACTTGCTTCGATCGTGAAGCACGTACCTGCAACGATGTCGTCTGATATCGAAACGGACGTTTTGCAGCGAAGAAGGACTTCCCTGCCCTTGCTGTCAGTCGCATACATGCTGAAAACGCTGGCCTACGAAGCACCAAGAACGACATCCTCCATGAGCAATCCGAGCGTTTGGACGGCACGATAAACGGTATGGACATGAGGATGGCCCTTAGGGAACGCTTGACGATGGTATGATGCCAAAATGAATCTCCTATACGACTCCTTCTCGCGCCGCTCTGCCGCCAAGTCCGATGACACTTGCGACGATGTCGTACATCGCTGCGCTGTCAACAGAACTGGTGCCTACGGCTGCAAGTCTCTTATACTTGTTCTTTTGGCTCCAGTCTTCGGGCGGCGGGCTCTCCTACCCAAATAGGCAGGGGAAGCCTACCCGCGTCTGCCGTTTACCCTGCCTGCCCCGCACCTACTCCAGGCGCACCAGATGAGGAGCGCGTATATAGAACACTCGATACGTCAAGGACTATTCAAAGACCGCTATCCACAAACTACCTGTCGTCGTCTTACCCATCGTGTGGCTACTGACCGACACGTAATCACTTACAGAACGTTGCACACCGCGACCATGGTTACCCAACAAAAGAGTCTCAAAGACGTGAAGGACCAGAAACTGCTGCGAACCCAGGGCCTCATTAATGGCGAATGGATCTCCTCGTCCTCTTCCAAAGCCACATTCGATGTCATCGACCCGGCCACCCTCGACCACCTCGCCACTCTTCCCGAGATGAACAAGACCGACGTAGCCCAAGCCATCGATGCCGCCCACATAGCCTTCAAATCCTACAAAAAAACCACAGCCCGATCCCGCGCCCGTCTTCTCCGCAAATGGAACGATCTCTGCCTCGCCAACGCCGACGACCTCGCCCTAATCATGACGCTCGAAAACGGCAAAACCCTCACAGAATCCAAAGGCGAAATCCTCTACGCTTCTTCCTTTCTCGAATGGTTCGCGACCCAAGCCGAAATGACCCACGGCGAAGTCGTCCCTCCCGCGAATCCCAATCAAAGAATTGTCACGTTCAAACAACCAGTCGGCGTAGCGGCTTGCCTCGCTCCATGGAATTTTCCCGCCGCGATGATTACTCGAAAATGCGGTGCTGCGTTGGCGGCGGGATGTACGACTGTTTGGAAACCTGCGGGTGAGACGCCGTTGACCGCTTTGGCGCTTGCTGTTTTGGCCGAGGAGGCCGGGTTTGAGAAGGGTGTGATTAATGTTATAACAAGCTTGACCACTGTCGCGGAAGTCGGAGAGGAATTGTGTACGAATCCCAAAGTTCATAAAGTTTCTTTCACGGGGTCGACGAGGGTGGGGAAATTATTGATGAAGCAGTGCTCGTCGACTTTGAAGAAGTTGTCCTTGGAATTGGGCGGGAATTCGCCTTTTATTGTATTCGATGATGCGAAGATGGAGACTGCAGTGGAAGCGGCTGTTCTCGCCAAGTTTCGAAATAGTGGACAGACTTGTGTCACGGCGAATCGCATTTTCGTTCAAGCGGGGGTGTACGATGAGTTTGCGAAAAGATTAGCGGAGAGAATTGGGAAGATGAAAGTCGGTGCTGGGACGGAAGAAGGTGTTTTTGTGGGGCCTTTGACGCATGATCGAGCGGTGGAAAAGGCGATGAAGCATATCGAAGATGCGAAAAAATTTGGCGGGAATGTCGTACTCGGAGGCGCACCAGCGAAGGAATTCGGAAAAGGATATTTTCTGCAACCTACGCTGATTACGAATATGTCGGAGGAGATGATCACGACGAGAGAGGAGACTTTTGCGCCTGTTATGGGGTTGTATAAGTTCGAGACTGAAGAGGAAGTTATTGAGAGGGCAAATGATTGTGATGTTGGGTTGGGGAGCTTCATTATTACGGAGAATCAAGCCAGGAGTTGGAGAGTCGCTGAAGCACTTGAGGTTGGAATGGTGGGTGTTAATGTTGGTATGCTCAGCGCCTGCGAGTCTCCATTTGGCGGCGTGAAGGGGTCGGGTTTTGGCAGAGAGGGTGGGACACAGGGGATCAATGAGTATTTGGTCACCAAGGCTATGCTTATTAATGTTGCAAGTGAGTGAGACCTAGCTTGGGATGACTGTTCACTTGACTAACAAGAGCAGATTGACTTCATCGCTCCGTTTGTTCGGGCTTTTGTAAGGAAGGGCGTCGTTCTGAGGAATGCCTCGCAACCTACTGAAACCGGAGAGACTTTGGAGAAGTTGGGCTTCACTTCAACTGCACTTATCGCGCAGATCCTTGTTTAATGGCTTGCCCTAACGCAGAAAACTATATGATAATAAGTGAGAAAGCTTGCTCGTTCTTCTCCTCTTCCCCAACGATCGAAAAATATACTGGTAAGTGGGATTTCTTTTTTGTGTGAGTTTTCTGGGCAGCGGCGGAGGAGGATGATAAGGGCAGGGGCGGGGGAATGGTGATGGGGATACGTGAGGTGATGCAGAGAGGAATGGGCGGCCTGATAGAACTGCTTGTGTGGTGAGCGAAGTTACCAGAGCATTGCAGGTCTGTCCCGCAGCCGGTTGACGTTGCTCAAGAAGATGCGTGACCTTGATAAGGCCAAGAACGAAGTGCGCAGATGTCAGGGCAATGTTTTTACCGCTCTGGAGACAATTATGCGATGGTCGAACAAGAAAACTGCCTCAAGACCAACCGCTCGGACACGGAAAGCGAAAGCTGCCTCGACGTGGCTCGACCGGGCTTCGGTAGAGGACACCTTGTTCGTGAGTAACAGCAGTGACGGCAACGACAACAGCAACGACAGACAGACAGACCGCTACAGGTTCGCGGGCCCATGCTCTTCGTTGCTTGCCCCTCTCCCATCTGGAATTCTCTCGTTGGTGGCAACAGCGCGACACCAAAAGAACTCATCTCCATGATACAAGAATTAGAGATAAGTGGGTACGGAATCCCAGTGAGCGCACGAATCATGAGGAGAGTTGAAGCTTGTTATTTCCATGTTCATGACGATGGCGAAGGTTGCGATGATCCGGATGAGAGGTGTATGGGGGAGGGAGAAAAGGCAGAGGCAAATATTGTGAGGCGTCAGAATTTGCGGAGGAGGGATCAGATGCTGGGGGAGTGTTACTTTTTGCTGAGCGGAATTTGCGATTAGATGCTTCTGGTGAAGCTGACCGTGCTCAGATGAGAAGAGTGAAGATGGTGGGAGGTTGGGAAGACGACGACGCAAGGAGACAAGACCATAATGATTAGTAGGGAATGGAACTCCGCTCTTTGCCTCTCCGGCTTCGATCGTTTGTATGCCAATGTCGCTGAAATGGTCTGTCCAACGCCAGAGCTCGCTCAGACGGAGCGATGAACCTAATGTGCTCTCGTGAGCCAAGTGAACGTGCAAAAGACTTAGTAGTGAGTTAATCACCCCTCCTTGCCTTTCCGATTCGGACAGGTTGCAAAGGCGACCCATAGGCACATGCTCTGAAACACAAAAGTCCTACCAAACGGAGCGTCGTGGCTGTCGCTGCAGGCCCAGGGACAAGCGAAGCGAAGTGCAGGTGCTTGCATTCAGGGAGGCTTTCAGGAATCTGGACTACAATTTTGCCCTACTGCACCAACGTTAGTACAGGGAGCTGTTCACTTCGAAACAGCTCTGACAAGGGAGATTCATGAGTTTGAAATCATCGTGAATACGGGTCAGTGTCGGGTAGACTCCTCCGACTAATTTCATCAATCGCCAGAAAAGCATCCTTCTTCTAGCTCCCGCATGCTGACACTTACACTTTGGAAGCCTCCTCATTCTTCGTCGCGCCTTCACTGATCTCTTTCGCCTCCTCCTTATGCCCAGCCTCAGCCTCTTCTTCTGCGAGCCAGCCCCTACTCATGGACACAGCCTTCTCCCACTTCCTAAACATTTTCTTACTTGCTGCCTCGTCCATTGCAGGTTCGAAATTCGTCTCACCGGCAGTATTGATCTCCTTCAGCTCATCGAAGCTTTTCCATACCTTTGCAGCGAAACCAGCAGCGATACCTGCACCAAGCGCAGTAGTTTCTCGCATCTTCGGTCGTACAATGGGAATCCGTACGAGGTCTGCCTGGGTTTGCATGCACAAGGCCGAGTTGCTCATGCCGCCATCGACCTTGAGTTCAGCTAGTTTGTGTCCACTGTCTTTCTCCATAGCATCGAGGATGGCCTTTGTTTGGAAGCAAACAGCTTCGAGTGTAGCACGAGCAATGTGTCCACGTTTGGTGTGGTGTGTTATACCGAACTAGATAACGTGAGTACAGGTCAGAGACCACAGAGTGAGCGACTTACCATCGTTCCGTGAGCATCATCGATCCAGTAAGGTGCAAACAGACCACTGAAAGCCGTCACGAAAACCAGGCCACCATTGTCAGGAACTTGCTCTGCAAGCTCGGTGATTTTGTGGCTTGCGTGGCTGAAGCCAAGGTTCTCCATGAGGAACTTCACTCCTGAGCCTGCCACTGCGATACTGCCCTCCAGTGCGTATACCGGCGTGCCAAAATCGTACGCCACTGTTGCCAGCAGCCCGTGAGTGGAAATGACGGGCTTCTCGCCAACATTGTATAGCAGGAAACATCCAGTGCCATATGTGTTCTTTGCCGCACCTGGCTCGAACCCCTTTTGCCCGACTAGAGCTGCTGACTGGTCGCCGAGACAACCCATAATAGGCCAGCCTTTAAGAGATCCCGAGTCGATCTTCCCGAAAGCCTTCGCATCGGAGGATGGCACGATCTCTGGCAGGTGAATTTTCCGAACGTCGAACTCGTAGGAGAAGAAGTCGAGCATTTGCTCGCTGTACTTGAGCTTGTGGATGTCCATGAACATGGTTCTGCTGGCATTTGTAGGATCGGAAACGAAGACATTGTTAGTGGGCCCGCCATTGAGCTTGTATATGAGCCATGCATCGATTGTGCCAAATGCTAGTGTTCCAGCCTCATACGCCTTTTTCACCTTCTCTTCATTCTTGAGAAGCCATAGCAGTTTGGTGACGGATGGATATGTGGAGATGGGAAGACCGCAGACATCGGTGAGCTTGTCGCTGTCTGGGCGTGCTTTCAGCTCGCGCGCGAGAGCAGCTGTTCTCGTATCGGTCCACACAATAGCATTGTAGAGGGGCTCGCCGGTCTTGTTGTCCCATACGACTGTTGTCTCGCGCTGGTTGGTGATACCAATGGCTTTAATGCTGTCCTTGGAGTGGCCATCTTGTTCAAACTTCTTCAACGCGCCCTCGATACAATTTTGCACTGACTGGACAATCTCATCCGGGTCATGCTCGTGCCAGCTGCAGGGAGGTTAGCAAATACGGCTCCATGGATATCGAGAGGCAGACGGACCCTGGGTTAGGATAGATCTGGCTGAACTCTTCCTGATGTACAGCAACCGGCTCTCCTGCTGTGTCAAAGATTAAGAACCGCGAGCTGGTCGTGCCCTGGTCAATGCTGCCCACGAAGACTTCCTCAGATGGCGCCATGTTGCGATCTCGCGCTGCAGACATGACGAGGGTGCTGAGGTGAGAGGAATGTACATGCAACAATGCTCGCGTGCCAGACGCGGCCGGTCTTTGTTTATTGAGTGCACATGTCAGGACCGGGCCCGAGCCAGCAGCAGCAAGCTGTCGCCCCAGCGCATGTGATAATCCTCTGGTGCCCCTCTGATGGTGGGGGTCACGGAGGAGCAGCTGCCCGCATTTGACTTTGGGCCACCTGATCATAATAGCCGCCGAGGCCAGTCAGCGTGGCTAGCACATCTCGCGTCAGAAGCCCAGGCTTGGTTTCTTCTGGAACGCACGTGTGCTCGGCTGCGCATGCCCCGAGAGCGCGGGCTCACGCGGCCGGAAATATCGCGTCGTATCAGGTGAGCCGATGAGCTGGGCAATGGAAGCAGTCAGACCGTGCAGCTGCGTCTGCGGGGAGAAAAGGAATCGCAGTCGTAACGCGTGGCGCGAATGTCGTGCGTTGCGGGCAACAAGACGGGAGTTCGGCGTCTTGTCGGCGGCCAAACGGCTGCCAAGCGACCCCACTTGAGAAGACAGACGGCCCCAGCTCGTTGTCAGGATTCTCCAGGTGCTCACGCACTCCGCGATGGGGCAGCTGTGGAGCGTTCCACTCTGCGACGAGGAATGCGAAGACCGCATGCGTTTCGCCCGCACGTTCTAGACTCTTACTCACCTCTGCGTCTGGACAATGTCTGCAGCATCGACAATGGGCATACCGCGTCTCGCAATGCGCAGGAACGCAGTCCGCTCGTGCAGTAAGCCGCATGTCTTCTTTTTGCGTACCACTCGTCTAAGCTCGTACGCCCCGGTTAGCTTACCCTTTGCAGCGCGTTTACCGATGCGACTCTCCAGCTGCCGCGGATGCCACGCTCGCCAGGCAAGCAGCGGAACCCTGAAGCTCTGCCAAAGGAGCTGCAACGGCTGGTTTGCAGAGCGGAGACGTAATCAACCACGTCAACGCGGTTGTTGACGGCCCTCCGCACATTGGAGAAGCGACACTTGCTATCTGCCGCTGAGCCGACTTTGCGCCGATTTTTGACGAGTGCTTGCATGCCTGGGCTGCGTGCCTTCGCACCTCGCCGCGCACACATTTGCTGGGCCTGCAAGCATTGGTGGCAAGACGAGATCCTCATGCCACCTCCCGCGCAGTCGCAGGGCATTCTGGTGACGCAGATCGAATGCGCGAAAAGCAATGCAGCGGATTGTGTACCGCAAATGCTGTCGTGTGACGTTCCCATTGTTCTCAGGTGAGGTGAGACACATCTCGCAATGTGCTCTGCTCTCGCTCAGGGCTTCCGGCCGCATTCTCGTTGGAACCGATGTCAAACTTGTTTCACTAGCACGATGGTGGGGAATTGGTACGGTCGTGGCAAAATAATGGTGAATGCGACTGCATGCGGCGAATGTCCTTTGTTCGCCCAAGGTTTCCGGCCCTTGACGGATGGCGAGACTCAATGTGGCCTGGTTCGCGCAGCTTGCAGCATAAGCTGTGGCATGGCAGTACTAGCTCCCTGGTAGGATCCTCCGCGAGCTGCCTGTCAGACCTACCAAGACGCTCGCCGCCCGTACCAGCAGCTTCGAAGCCTATGCTGTGCAGTCCACGCGACTACCCTGCGCAACCCGCTGCCGATCGTGCGTTGCTGAATGGTCGTGCTTAGCCAACCTGCTGGGGCCGAGCCGGTCCTACGTGGTAATATAATCACTGGATACCAGCCGGCGGCACAGGTGGACAAGCCAAATTGATTGTGGCCAACTTCTGGTGTCGTTCTTGTCCTGCCACAAAGCTCCCAAAGAGCAGGTTCTCTCGGTGCCGCAACAGCTTCACCTGATCTCGTCTCGAGTAACACGCTGGCCAGGAGTGACTTTCGCATCGATATACAAGATGGCGGCGAACAAGCACTCCCCGACCATGGAGCACGACTTTCAGTATGCCGAGAAGCCACACTCACAAGAGGACGGGATCATGAACATAACCCACAGAGAGCGAATGTCCGATTCGGATCTGCTGTCAGAAGGTGCCACTGTTGCCACCGTTTCTTCCGCATACGCAGAGCGAGGCGCTCCCATCAACCGAAGTCTGACAGCGGAGCTGAAGAAAGAATCAAACTCGGCATTGACATGGAGCAAACTTCGTCGGGCATTGCGCGATCCTTTTTCTGAGTTCATGGGAGTGTGAGTGTGCAGTCCCCCCACTGCGAAGCCGGTGACTGACTGGACTCAGGTTCATTCTTATCATGTTTGGCGATGGCGTCGTGGCCCAAGTCGTACTGAGTCGTGGAGAGAAAGGGTAGGCTCGCTCGCGAATCTTTGTGGCATGACAAGCGAATGCTGACCGTACGGTAGCGATTACCAATCCATCTCGTGGGGATGGGTACGTACTCAACATGGATTGTTGTTGCTCATTGCTTTGCTGACTTGGCATAGGGTATCGGTGTCATGCTTGGTGTATATTCCTCCGGTATTTCTGGAGGCCACATCAACCCGGCTGTCACATTTGCAAACTGTGTGTTTCGCAAGTTTCCATGGAGGAAATTTCCCGTATACATGTTGGCGCAAACACTTGGGGCGATGGCTGCTGCCGCTGTCGTCTACGCCAACTACAAGTCTGCCATTGATGAATTCGAAGGTGGCGTCGGCATCCGGACCGTGACTGGAGAGAATGCATCCGCCGGTGTTTTTTGCACCTACCCAGCACCATTTATGACCAGGACCGGCATGTTCTTCTCAGAATTCATTGCCAGCACTCTGTTGATGTTCTTGATTTACGCCATTAAGGATGACCACAATATTGGTGCAAAGAACCTCACACCACTAGCATTGTTCTTCATCATTTTTGGCATTGGTGCTTGCTTCGGTTGGGAGACCGGGTACGCAATCAACCTGGCCCGTGACTTTGGACCTCGTCTCGTATCGTATATGATCGGATATGGCACGGAGGTCTGGTCCGCAGGTGGCTAGTAAGTCGTTCAAAAGAGATCTCGTGAGCCTCAGACTGACCCCTTGTACAGCTACT
Source organism: Cercospora citrullina (assembly GCA_013365195.1). Classification (NCBI taxonomy): domain Eukaryota; kingdom Fungi; phylum Ascomycota; class Dothideomycetes; order Mycosphaerellales; family Mycosphaerellaceae; genus Cercospora; species Cercospora citrullina. The sequence continues at coordinate 140,639 of JAASFF010000914.1, forward strand.
TCTGGATTCCCATGGTTTCACCGTTCTTGGGGTGCCTCTTTGGTGGCTTTTTGTACGATGTTCTCCTGTTCACCGGCCAAAGTCCGATCAACACGCCGTACTGGGGCCTTTATCGAGTTGTGCCAAGCCTGCGCAGAAAGTACGCTGGGACGAGGTGGGATGAAGAGTCGTTGAAGAGCGATGATTGAGAGTAGATGCCGAACGACGTGTAGTCAACTCTTTGTCTCGCTGGCGAGGTTTTCCCGATTGCCAAGGATCATCCCTGCATTCGGGCAGCAAACCTGCCAGCAGCAGCGCAGGAGCGCCGCAGACGTATCATGGAAGTCAGCAACGGTACCAAGATGACGGCGACAGATCTTGAAAACGGAGGCGAGCCGTTTTGAGAGCAGAGGACTTGACTGGAGTGTTTGCGGCAGGCAGCGAGGTCCGGCGCCCAGAATTTCGGCCGATTTTGGGCTCCAATGATGAAGTGCAATGAGATATTCCACTGTATCAGTACTGTGCACGAAACGGCGTTCAAAAGACATTTTGTAGACATGCAGAAATGCCGTTACCCATTGAGCAGCAATGTACCTTCTTCTCAGATGCTTCCTTCCATCTCGTGCACGACAATTGCCTCAGGCCGCATGCCAAGGCTTGCACTTGTGGAAAGCCTGTTCTTCAAAAGTGGATCGCTCTACAAGAGTGCACGCTGACCACTGTGCAGCGAGACACAGTCTTGATCGTCTCCATGTCTCGAGCATCCAAGAAAACAGCGGGCGTCTATCAAGTTGCAGCACCCGCGAATCGGATCTCGCTACTCCACGATCTCATCAGGCAAGGCAGCGGCAACAATGGCTCCAGAATCTCAGCCTTGCAGAGTCGCCCGCACATCGTGCTGCGACACCTTTGTAGGGGCGGCGAATCAGAGCATGTTCTACTGCGCCAAAGATGATGAGGCTTGAAAAAGCCCAGATCAGGCAGGCAGATGCCTTGCCGGAACGTCAATACTTGTGCCTTCACAGGCAGTGACGAGCCTGCGATTTCGAGTGCCATTTGCACTGACATTGCGATGCACATTGAGATCTGAGTTGACAAGACGCACGTCACGAACATGGCCTTTACTTACGATAGTGTCTGCTTGCCCCAACCGAAGAATCAGATTCGGCTACTACACATCCAGCCTGCGAGTGATGATTCGGACATCCAAGCCAGACTGGAAGTGTGCAGTCTAGATCATTGCCCGCCTTTCAGAGCCATATCGTACACATGGGGCGACCACAAACCCGCGCTGGCTATATCCATCAATGACCGCAGCTATCGAGTGCGCATGAATTGCTGGTATGCCCTCTGGCAAATGCGACATCACAAGCATGCTGGGCCTCTCTGGGTCGACTCCATTTGCATCGACCAGTCCAATTTCGACGAGAAGAGTGCACAAGTATCGCTCATGGGGAAGATATACAGCAAAGCAGAGTCAACGGCTTGCTGTCTCGGTCCTGGTCGCAACCTTGCCAACGTCGAAAGACTCTTACGGCCTCCCAGTGACAACGACACATCAAGCACTCTGGCAGCTGAGAAGCACCTTCTCCGAGAGCTGCAGCATAGGCCTTACTTCAGACGCACTTGGATTAAGCAAGAGATCATTCTCAGTAAAAATATTCACCTCTTCTGTGGCATGGACAGCCTTGACTGGAATACATATGTCAAAGTGTTAGACAGCTTCGTCAGTCATGACGTAAAATTCCTGGCACAGACTCAAGAACAGCATCCGAAATCCAGAGATCTTGCCAACAATGTTCATAAGACGCTGGTGGAGGGACGGAGAGCACGCCACGTCAGCATCCAGTCCCCGCAAGATGTGGCGTCCTCAAGCCGGGAGGGCTCTGCATTGAAGCCCTGGGCTGAGCTTTGGGAGCTGTTGAAGCAATATGGAGGTTCAGAGTGCCAAGACGCACGCGACAAAGTGTATGCCCTTTTGCCTTTGCTCCCGGAGCAGTCGCTGAAGGAACTGGACTTGACAATCGACTACACGCTTCCGATCCTGCCCCTTTGCCTCAATGTGATCGAGGGGTACCTCAGAGAATGCCTTACCGCATCTCAAATTCATTCTGCTTCTCAGACAATTCCTGACACATTTTGGGACTCGATGACAAAAATGATTGAATATTGGCTGCAGCCCGAGCTTCCCGACGCTGCGGTCTACGATTTCATAACTCGCTGGAAGGCGATTGACGAGCGAAGTATAGGTCATGCAGTACAGTCCGATCAATTAGCCATGTCCGCACACAGCCCACGATTCATTCGTATGGAGGTGTGGCAGCGATTTCAGGTCGTCGAGCATACCCGTGACCTATATCAAGAGGCTTTGTGGGACGACGACCATCAACTTGTAGGGGATACGTCACTTCTTCCGGAGTATTCAGACTTCATCCCGACGTACCTCAGTGACGCGATGACGATCGAACAGATTCAGAGGTTCTTTGAGCGCACATCGGGGTTTGACGATTGGTACCCAGAGCTGAGCTCTTCAGCTCCACACTCAGAAGGATTCATATTCTCTGCACTCCCTCCTGACCTACGGATCAAAGTTCTGATTGCCAGAAAAGATATGGGCGGGCAAAGATTTCTTGTGTCTGCCAACACTGCCATTGGAGATGAGTTGCTTCTGTGTCCTTCGATGAGTCAACGACATGGAGGGTTCCTTTGCCCCATAGTTCGACCTGCCGAGAAATCAAACAAGCTACCTCCATCGGTAGCTGACAAGACGCGGCGCTCTTACTTGGTAGGTTGGGCTGTGCAATTGTGCTACGATGGATCTCTACGAAGAAGCCCCGAAATGCTGCTCGACGGATTCGAGTCTGTGCATGGGAGAGCAGAAAGAAGATACATATCTCTCCGACGAACCCTGCACTTCTACATGAATCATCAAGATTTAATACTGGACGCGATTCTGCGGCAGGATGCAGCGGGTTACTTGGCACATCCTCGCACCCACCCGGAAAAACCTTCCTTTCTCGAGGATATCCTTCATGACCGAACTGAATCGGCTAAGGCGGACACATTTCTAACCAAGAAGAAATCTAAAAGAGTGGGCTTTGCGTAGCAAGATGTTCATTCGTCGGATTGAAAGCTCCATTCACATCGAAAGGTCATAGCAGAAATATCGGTAATTGAGTCGATTGATTTCCTAAGCACACCTATCATTGCACTCTGAAAGTGGCCGGCCGCATCTATAGCAGAACTGAGCGCCGCAACGACAAGACATATGCATGCAGCCACTCGACTTCTCCACCAAGCTCTGGCAACGCGGGCAAGACTTCCAGCCTCTTGCGCGTGCCAGATCTCTGGCCTGCTGCGTTGCCACATCGTGTACACACTCAGATTGCGGATGTGAGGGCCCCTTGCAATGTCTACACGTCCTGGTATAGCACCGTGGACACTGAATATCGTCCGGGTTGGTCGCCAACCGAGATGGCAGGAAGGTCGCGCATGTCACACGAGAACAGTAGACCGGATTGACTTCCTGCGTTTCTTCGAGCAATGCCTGATACTGTGTCCATACCGGCACGACGATAGTCCCTTGGATAGTATTTGCCTGCACGGTCTGCCGACAACACTGAAACGGGCGACGAGCTGCGCATGCGCTTGAAATAGCACCTGTAATGTCAGCTTTCCATGTTCTCACAGTGTGGGAGAGCGTGGACTTACCTTGTAAAGCATCACGGCAATACCAGTGCGCACACGGAAGTTGAACGACCTCGGACAAATCGTGCTGCTCCATACAAGTTGCACAATCCCGCAAGCGCGCCCTCCGACGTGCTTGTTCTGCACGAGCTTCAGCCTCCTGCTCTCGCAAGCGGGCCCTCTGACGTTCTTCATCCGCGCGAGCTTGTGCCTCCATCTCTTCCAATACAAGACGCTGAAATTCTACTTCCATTTGCTCTCTCGTGGCTTCTTGGAGGAGCCTTTCTGCTTCTACCGCCGCCGCAGCCTCTCGAGCAGCATGTTCAGCCGCCACACGTTGACGCTCTTCTTCTACTGCTCTTGTTCTTCGGAGCTCCCCATCTATCCGCGCTTGTACGGCCTCCTGTTCCGCTACAAGACGGCGAAGGCTTGCTTCCAAACGTTCTCTTTCCAGTTCCTGGGCACGCCGTGCCGTTTCCTCAGCTACAGCAGCCTCCCGAGCAGCAAACTCTGCGGCTAGCCGACGACGTTTTTCTTCTTCTACTCTTGCCCTTTCCAGCTCTGCATTTACGCGAGCTCGTTGCTCTTCTTGCTGCGCCACTAGACGCTGCACCTCCGCCTCTCTAGCTTCTCTTTCAGCCTCTTCTGCAAATCTCTCAACTTCTTCGGCCAGAGCAGCCTCTCGGGCAGCATTTTCTGCCGCCCGGCGTCTTCGCTCTTCTTCTCTTCTTCTTGCTTGACGAGAAGCTTCAATCGCGCGGGCTTGTTCTTGCTGCTCTGCGGATTGCTGCTGGAGTTCTGCATCTCTGTGTTCCCTGGCTGCTTCTTGGATAAGTCTCTCCGTTTCTACAGCCAATGCAGCTTCAACAGCAGCACGTTGCAATTCTGCTCTTTGATTCTGCTCATTTTGCAATCTCAGCATGCGCTCTGCTTGCACTGCTTGTTGAGCATTTTCTCTTCTCTCATCTTCCTCGCGTAGGGAGATGAGCTGTTGCTTTTTCTGTGTTTTCAGCACCTCTTCTGCGGCAGCAATTTGATCGTTCCATTTCTCAATAGAGGCTTCGGCTCTTTGCTCTGCGTCTCGAATCACCTTCAGGCTGTCCAGGTTCCATACTATTTCTGCTCTCACGCGAGGCTGCGTATTTCCGGGCCGGGGTCGATCATGTACAACGCTGGCCCGCCGAGCAGGAAAGCTAGGTGTAAGTCTACGATTACGCACTCTGAGAACTGGCTCCATTGTGTGGCAGTGGTCGTGTCAGTCCATAGTACTGAACTACTCATTGATTGAATCTCTACTAGGATCCGACATCGTTCGCCTTGTCAGCACCGCACAGATCTACAGCTACCAATATCAGGCTTCCCTGCAGCGGGGCGTCGAGCTCTGGAGTTCGTAAATCGAAAGGGCGGCCTCTTTGTGATTGTGGCATCATGCGATTGGCGGTGGCTTGTGCCGTCGTGGATCGAACTGCGGACCGCCAAGAGAAGGCGATGAAAGTCAGACTGGACAAGGCTGCGCAGCACCTGGCAACATCAGATCTGTGGAGAGGGCGCGAAGTGTGCGATGACACCGGGTCCTATCTTAACTTTTGACGAAGTCTTCGTGAACAAAGATCAAATCCGCAAGGCACCATGGAGGAAGAAGCTGTCACCGTCGTCTCGGTGGACGGTCAACATGCCGACGACTTCGTCAAAACGCAGGCCGACTACGACAAAACCGACAACGCACTCATCCGGGCAAGTAGACTCCGTGTGAGACCGAAGCTCTTACTGACAAACATATAAGTATAACGCCCAACGAGACAAGCATGGCGAACACGGAGTCGATGCTGCAAGCCCTATGACAGGCGGTCCTGGCGGAGACCTAGCCGTCGAGCTCTCCGAATCCACGAACCAAGTCGGCTACATCCACGCTGCCACGTTGCGATGGACAGGAATACGTCAACCTGTAATCAATACAGAAGTCGCTTCGCGGCGGAAACTGGTGTTGTCTGCGATTGGGGGTAATGGAGAGACTGGTCAAAAGGCTGGAAACGGTCATTCAGGACTTGCTGGTACTGCTGGTGCGGCTGCTACACAGATGGCGGATGCTGAAGTGCGTCAAGTCGCTCGATGTTATCCGGAGGCTTGTTGCTGATCAGATTGTGAGCAGAATGGTACAGACGGAGGCGATGGCGGCAAGTAAGTTTCTTATACCAGTTCGAGTGCGTGGCACTGCTCAGGCATTGACTCCCACACAGCGCAGGCCGTGGAACAAACGGAGGCAACGGAGGAGATGGCGGCTCGATCCAGATACTCCTAGGCCACGACATGACTCACCTACTCTACGCCGTAAGCTGGGATGTATCTGGAGGTAGCGGTGCAGTTGCAGGTGAGCATGGTCGTGCTGGGAAAGGTGGTGCGGGCGGTGCTGGAGGTGAGGGCACAAATTGGTAAGTCCAAATTCGCGTGGCCAAAACGGCAGGCACTCAAGCATTCTGACTGGTACAGGGAACAATTCGTTGGCTACAGATATCGCTGTACGCCGAATTGCCTAGGCAAGAACACTCAAGAGATCAGAGCTACCTCACCATCGAATGCTTTGCTCATGGCTAGCACATCGCTAGCGAGAAGTGGGTGAGTTGTACAAGGAGTCCGGTAGGGCTTGGACACTGATACTACTGCGTCAGTACTCGCGCTCGCGCAGCCATAGGATCTGAGAATGTGGCCGGCATCGATCTCCACACGGCCGTAGCATTGATCGCTACTCGCTATCATGCCAGACCTCAAAGACGCGTGAGTCAGGGGTTGTGCCACTGCGCTGGGGGCCAAGGTGATTGCGCTGGCTGCGATAGTCAACCTATCACCAGATCACTCCATAGAGTACCTGGTCAGCCTGGGCAACCTGGACGAGATGGTCACGAGCAAACTAGCATGCTGAAGGCTGGGCTACCAGGTGCTTCTGGTAAAATGGTAATTCTGGTACAGAACCTCGACGGAACGATTAGCGAATACGATAAACCCTGGAAACTCCGGCTTGTTTCTTTTGATATCGAAGACGAGAATGGTGATGGGATCTTTGAGCCTGGCGAGAAGATCATTATACGTCGAGTTTGTGTCGAGAACATCGGTATCATCTTTCCACGCCTCTGTTTTGTTCGTTGAGCAAATGGCTAACATTCTAATCCAGGAGGAATGCCTTCGCCGTTGCAAGGAATCGAATTGCTCATAAAGCCATCTGAGCATCTTTTGCTAGACGACGAAGTAAAGGTGTTTCTTCCATCCTCGATTGCGCCTGGTACTGTTGCTTCCGTCGAAGGATATGTAAGTGCCAAAATACGACCGGCCGAAGAGATCGTTGCAGACAGGGCATACACGCAGCGCGGGGCGAAGATATCGCTTGCCGCAGTGCTGCCTTGGCTGGATGTTGAACTTCCGGAGTTCGATTTGGAGAGGACCTTTGACATTCAATTCCCTTGCGCAATCACCAATTTTCAAATTCTCCCGAGCCTTAGTCCTGGTTCGTCAAGCATCATTTCGTGGGAGGCAAGTCTCAATGCTACTGCTTAAAGTGTCAATGTGTTATTGACACATGTTCCCAGATTACGAACCTCAGCAATAAACCCATCGGCAATGCAGCCACATGTCCACGTGCTGTCGAAGTCGTGATTTTCGTTCCTAGAGAATATGGCACTCTTGACTCAGAGTACACGACCATCGTCAACGATTCCAACGAAGTGCCGGTGGCCGTGGCTCATGTCGAACCGAGAGCCACAAGTAAGTCGTCGCAAGTGTTAGGGATCTTACCCGAAGCTCGAGCCCCTTCTCGATTTTACCTCACCCTAGCACTGTATATTGCCGACTCCGTCTGTTCGGGGGAAGTGGATTCAGCTTCAGAAGTCGAGATGATCCTTGCTCAGATGACTCAGATCGAAGTCAACGTCTCGAAAAGCTATTGTTTCAATGAGAATGCGGGTATTGTGATGGTAGTAAACTCGACAACTCCACCGGGCCGTGTCTTGGCACTGCATCGATTCATCCAGGGAGAACTGGACATGACAGTAGATTGTCTGGATGTGAACGAGAACGGCGGGATGCAGGTAGATGAAAATAAGGAGCTGGGTGAGTATTTCCTCAACGCTGGCACGACGTGCCATATGCTACTCGATTTTGCTCATTCGCGTGGAAACAACTTACTGACACGATATTAGCCCATCTCTTCACCAAATACGAGGGAAAGACGGTCATCTTATTAGGCAAGCCCTTCATGTTCCAGAATTTGCCCAGGACAACCCCGGAGGTATGCGACTCGAGGCAAATTCATCGATCCTTGAATTCCGGTACTTCGTTCCTGTTCCTTGGTCTCCATGACGATCGTACCAGCAACAGACTCTCTGAGCAAGTGGTGTTCGAAGTCGCGCATAACTCGTCCAGCACCTTGGCCTCAATTCCAAAGTCGGCAAAATTTATCCGCATTTGTGATTTCGTTGGGGCTGTCCTGGATCAAAAGCAGAACAGCACGGAAGACTCTTCTCCGACGGTGTTCTGTCTGGCCGGTCGGCGGCGCCGCTGCAATGGATTGCTCAGCCCAAGCATCAAAAGTCAGGCCAAGGCAGTCTCTTGCAAGCTGCACAAGCTTTTGCCTCAGGAGAGATTTTTGATCCTGCCGGTATCGCAACAATCAGAGCCGTCGCCTTCCGTTGGCGATCAGATGATCGTATTGTGGGATGCTGGAGTCACTGTCCCATTGCAAGCCACTGAGATCCGGGATACTTATGGCGCTTCCTTGGATCGTTTTGAAAAGTACAGTATCATTGCCGCGCTTCCGGTAGCTCGCAGAGCTCAGCAGATCTGGGACGATGAGACTCATGGCTCAACGTCCTTCGTTACGCAGGCTGCGATCTGCTCCCTCGGTATCGAGTGCATTCATCAAATTGATCAATATGCCTTCTCTGCATTTTCCACTGGGCCTGTGAAGGTCTTTACGGAACATGTACTTGGAGTGCATCTCCCAACCGTGGCAGCGATATTATTCCACCCACGGTCAGTGAAGGGTGTTCCTCAAGCAGTCCAGGATGTCCTCGTCTATTGCCTCGACACATGCCGACCACAGACGAAACGACAGGCGCTTGCTCAAGGGCTCATGTGGAGCAGTTCCGGTCGACAGAGAATCGCCAAATGTCTTATGGAGTCCATGGATGCTCTTTCTCAAGGTCTGAGTGCCAAGATCCAGCAACTAGCTGATGAGCTCCATGGTCAGAAGCTTGATGCGATGAGACATGCGGTCCGACGTGCAGCAAAATTGACAAGAATGTCCGAGCATGCATTCAGGCGTAGTACTGAGTCTACGGTGGATGTGGTACGTGGCTCGCAAGTCTGCACGGCTGAAGAGTGGGATGCACGATGGGCTGCAAATCAAGATGCTTGGAAGAGGATCGCTGAAGATGAGAGCCGTGCTCCACAGCCCATTGATACCATGTCACGTAGTGATGTAGTTGCATAGTTGAAAGATGAGGTGGTGTTGAAGGCGGGCAGGTGGGATAGACTTTGGGTGCCTGATGCCTGAATTATCAGGCAGCCAAAATGAGGAACCTTGAACTTCAAAGTCGAAGCGAGACGACACGCAACTGATCGACCAACATGGAACTCTGTTCACCATAGCGCCGCTGATGAAAACGTCAGTAATATCCTTAGCGACACGTCGTCCTAGCTTCAGCAGCTCTGCATCTGCTTGCTTGCGTGCCACCAGCTCCACCGCCGTCTAGAACGCAAGCCACACGCCGGACGTCAGCCATGCTGCTCCTGCGCCTTGTTTTCTCGGAACCAATGACACAAAGCTCTGCGTCGTCGGCACAAACAGCAGCACTGGCGATCAGCACAACGCCCAACTTCCTTGATTTCTGCCTTACAAAATGACGAACATGACGAAGTCCGCCAGGACCCTATAGCCGATCATTGCGGCTCTCGTGGTGCTTGTGTCCACGTGGATGCATGGCCAACGACGTTCGTGCTTCAATGGGCATCGAAGAGGGTCTGATGGCGTGACGTCGGGCTGGTGGCTTGCAGCGCAGCTTGAGCTGTATGCGCGACTTAGCTGGATGAGCTCTCCGTTTTGAGTTTGGGGAGTCCAGAGCCATGGACGCGTGTATAAAGAGTGCTGAGTACTGCTACTCCTGCTCTCGCTTGCAGATTGAGAAATCACATTTTCTCATACTTTTTCATACCAAATAACAAAGAAGGAAGCATACCATCATGTCTTATAACGATAACGACAACGACAACAGCTACGGAAGCTCTGGTAAGCTCCTACATCGAAGCAAGCTATCAACAATCATAAGCAGTCTTATCTGACGAGTGTACAGGCCGACAAGGAACGACTGGTGGCTACGGAGTATGTACCTGATTGCGGAGCATCGCCAATTGGCTCAGACAACAGACACTTATCAGTAGTAGGACGATCGCATCGGAGGCGACTCTGCCCGAAACCCTGACGGCAGCTACGGCTCCTCACGCAACGAAGGCCAAGGCGATTCATCCTACGGGTCTTCCGATCGCACTGGAGGCGACTCATATGGTAGTAGCCACACCTATGGGAGCTCGGGACGCACGGGAGGAGACAGCTATGGAGTAAGTGACCCATCCCTCCAGATAACGGAGATATATGTTGAGCTACCTCGCTAACTTGACTTGCAGAGGTAAGCAACAATGGCAGAACTCTCTGGCACCACTAGTGGTCCGGGCTGGGGCAATAAGACATCAGGCACTGAGAATCTTCTTAGCTCCGACAACTACAACGACAACCGAAACCTGACCGAGAAGGCCAAAGATAAATTGAGCAGCGATCGCACTGATCGACCCGACGATCCAGTATCAGGAACGAACTACGGACAGAGTGACAGCTACGGCTCTACATCCGGCAGCGGAGGATATGGCGGCGATTCTTCTTCATACGGAGGCAACGACAACCGCGGCCTGACCGACAAGGCCCGCGACAAGTTGTCCAGCGATCGATCCGATCGACCAGACAATCCAGTTACAGGTACGCACCTCCGTGGAAACATTCTAACAGTAGCCGAGAGACATGTTATCTGACAAATATCCAGGCCGGAATTTCGACCAAGACACCAGCAGCAGTGGATATGGTGGCAACAACACCTCCTCATACGGAGATTCCTCCTACGGAGGGAACGACAACCGCGGTCTAGCCGACAAGGCAAAAGACAAGTTGTCCAGCGACCGCTCCGACCGACCCGACAACCCCGTAACAGGCCGCAACTTCGATCAAGATACCTCCAGCAGCGGCTACGGAGGCAACGACAACTCCTCATCCACCTACGGCTCCTCAGGCAATAACGACAACCGCGGAATCGGCGAGAAGATCAAGGACAAGCTCTCCAGCAAGCGTTCCGATCAACCCGATGATCCAATTTCAGGAACGAACTACGGCGAAGATAACTCCCGTGGTTCTTCAGGCGGAGGCCTGATGGATAAGGTCAAGGCGAAGATTGGAGGAAGCGGAAATAACAGGAATGATAACGATAGCTATGGCTCGTCTGGAAACACCTATGGTGGAGGATCGGATAGCTATGGATCTGGAAACAACAACGACAGGAATTACTAGGTTTTCATTGGCTTCTGAAGTGGATAGCAGATACCTAGCATGAGAGATAATGAATTGACGGCTGAGAGACCTTTCGATTATTGAATTTGTTGTACAATCTTTCAAAGCCCTGAAGGCGAGGAATGCTAGCAAGCGAAGCTGCACCTTTTTTCTCGTTCTTCCATCTCTGATGGCTGACGCCAAGAACTTTGACAGCTCATCTCACACGCACAACAGAGTTCGACTTGTGAGGCGAACTTGTCGTCTGCTCAGCAGAGTGCGGTTCGACTCGACCGCTTGTCTATGGAACGATGAGTGTAAGACCGGGCCTGGATAGCATTCGTCTTGACTTACCATGTGGACTTTCACGGCCGTTGCAGCATGTGGATACGTGGATAGCTAGACTCGAGTCGCGGCAGGTTCGAGAAGGTAGAGGGCTGGAGTTGATCTCTGTTGGGGCGGGATTGTGATTTCTTCTAATCGTATTGGGCTTCATGGTGGTGTAGATCTTCTTCGTGAGATATACTGAATACTTGCGATCGACGGCATATCCGGATTTCTTTTGCATCAGAGTCGCTGTTCTTCTGTAGCAAGGTCTCACGTGGTTTTCCGTAATAGCCAGCACAGCATGCTCCATCAGCCTAAGAAACCTAGATGTTCGTCATAGAACTTTGATACTGCGAGCCAGCGCAAACCAAGTCCGAGACAGAGAATTGATCACGCGCTCTCTCTGCGCCCATGGCTTGTGGTTCTGATAACGAAGACTTCTTCCGAGCTTCTAATTACTGTGCATGCCAGCTCCAATGGTTCTGCACTTCAAGCGGGATTGCTGGGTACAGCCAGAAAGCAGTGATCATGTTCGTCTATACTTGACGTTAGGTGTCTCACACCGCTTCAAAGCCAGCATAATCCGAGCACGATCTCTGCAGCATCTTGCAATACCCTACCTGTTGCAGAAACGTGGTCCGGTAGCAGCCTCGTGAACCGTTTGCTCGGAGGTCTCTGTGCCAAGGATAGCGTGGTGTGCTGGGGTGGAGGAAGACTTGACAGGCCGGGGTATGCTGAGCAGGATATGCGCCACAAGGACAGCATCACCTACATCTTTGCTGTTCGGATTTGTTTGGAGAGCTGGTGAAGGATGAGCTCTGTGAAAATGCCTCGCTGAATGCTGTGAGAAGATGCACGCGGATGAGAGCGCGATGCATGGTCATCGTCAGTGAGCTTCAGCATCGCAGGAGTCTCGTATCGAATTTCCGGAAGACGGGAACTGTATGGCCATGCGGTATCTGGCGTCCTGCTCGGCGGTCAGTTCAAATAGCAGTCCTCGACTGAGGAAAAATGGCGACTGAGCCATTGATGTGCAACTTCTAGAACAGCATTGACATCCGAGAGTACGCACGACATGGCGTCTTACTTTCCTGAAGTCTCCGAGCCAGGTCTTGGATTTGCAGAACCACGAGATCCGCGCCTGCAGCCAGCATGGCGGAATACTCTCGTTGCGTCGACAGGAGAGTTCGTGGGGACGTTCATGTTTCTCTTGATCGCATTCCTTGGTCACAGCGTCGCTGTCGAACGAGCTGGCGATAGCGGACCAAACGGTACAGCCTCGAGCCAAACCTTGGTATACATATCGCTTTGCTACGGGTTCTCGTTGCTGATCAATGCCTGGACAATGTTTCGTGTCAGCGGCGGATTGTTCAATCCTGCAGTCACGCTTGGGCTCGTGCTTGCTGGTAAGCTGGATATCATCAGAGGCGTCGTCTTCCTGCCGGTTCAGGTCATCGCAGCAATGAGCGCTGCTGGGATCGTGAAAGCCATGATTCCGGGAGACATTCAGCAAGTTCAGACTACGCTCGCTGCTGAAGTTAGCATTGCACAAGGTTTGTTCATCGAGATGGTAAGTGCAGCTATTGTGTGACCAGACCAAGTCACTGATCGACCTGTGCAGTTCCTCACTTCCATGTTGGTCTTCACCATCCTGATGCTGGCTGCAGAGAAATGGCGGGCCACATTCATGGCACCTATAGGTATCGGCATCGCCTTGTTCATCGCCGAGCTTGCTGGTGCAGCTTATACTGGGGCCTCGCTCAATCCCGTCCGTTCGTTGGGGCCATGTGTTGCTGCAGGCGAATTTCCTGGGTACTTCTGGATCTATGTCGCTGGTCCGATGCTGGGCGCTGTGCTCGCGGGTGGATACTACTGGTTTGTGCGATTCTTCAATTACTATCAAGCCAACCCCGGAGCAGCCAGCGGCGGCGGTACCTGGACGCCTCCCGAGAGTCCTGTTCTCCAAATGGCAGCGCAGTCACCGCAGATGTGGAGCAGCGCCGAATCTCCGCTGGTGCAGAAGATGTTCTCGCCGGCTGTAGGGAAGGGAAGGAATGGAAGTGCAAGCCGGGGCAGGCACAGCCGCGAGCAAAGTGGCAGTGACAAGAATGTGCGCATGAATAGTTCGCATCGATGGTCCGAAGATGAAGGGTTCCGGAGATGGAAGGAGACACAGAGCCGTGATGATGATGAAGACGGCTCCAGGCGAGATCACCACCTCAGGCACACGCGATACGACCGTGCACGACAGTACGACGAGGGTTACGGCTTAGGGGCACCGTCGGATGGGAAGCGACGAGCGAGCCAGGATGTTCGGGGTCTTGGAGTGGATATGGCTTGACGGGGGGGGAAGTGGGAGATGGAAGGGACGCGGATGGACGGCGTATTGTCGCGTCTCCTTGGGTAGGCGTGGAATCTGTAGTCTTGTTTCTGGAAGTCGGTGCTTGATGCTGTGGTTCGGGAAGGGAACGTTGGGGCTCAGACTGAGACGGTGCCGGTCGATATACAAAGTACAGTGTAGAGGAGCGCCAAGGCGAGGAGTTCGTCAATAGCTCAATCAAACACGTGCGTTGGCCGACGTTTCGCAATAACAAGGCCGACGCGTGTGGAAAGCAAGCGTGAAGTGGCGTTCTCGCAGCAGGAATGTCGAGGGAGATCGGAGATTTCAGTTTCGCGCCGGAAGCGGCAAGCTGCTTGGGGCATTTTGAAGGGGTTTTGACGGCGATCCATCGAATTCATCGTCGATGTGAAGCAACAAGGCCGCAATCAACCTGCTTTGTTGGGGAAGGGTGGGCATGAGTCGACAACGACCTGTTCGTGTGTCGCCAAACTAGCGCGACGTGTATCGCTGCCTGCCGTGCTGTCGCGTGGGTGCTGTGCTGGTGCGCGCCCTCGATGCTGGCCGCCACGCCCGATCCCGACCATCGACAGCAAGCGGGCAAGAACGAGCCAAGTTGCGCTCTAACGAGGCGTGCTGGCTGCCTGTATTCCGTCCGCCTACCACGCTGTCTCACCTTTCCTCCCCTCTCCCTCCACCGGTGCAGTGATCAGTGACGGCGACATCATTCAGCACCGCCTCGTGGCAGCACCCTACGACCAACCAACACCCATGGCGCCAGCGTGGCTTTGCTGCACCCTGACACCTGCTCCCCAATCGTAAGCTCGGCCAGGGCGGGCATTGCAATGTGATGGCTCGCTTTTCCTTCCGGCCTATCTTGCGGAGGCTGTCCAGCAAGCACTCCACCACCGCCGCCTCCACCAAGAGCGACCCCAGCGACCACAGCACTGCCGCGACCTCCGCATCGCCCTCTCCCTCCCCAGGCCCGCGCTCCTCCTCCAAGCCGCGGCGCGCTCGGAAATCCGCCTCACTTGCAAAGCTCAAGGATAAAGTCCGGCAGCTGGAAGACGGCGAACAGCCTGCAGCTGCAGCAGTCGCCGCCCACCACGAGTCGCGTTCGAGCAGCGTGGGCGTGATCGAAGAAGAACGCACTGCACCAGCAGCCAGCAGCGAGAACGGCGAGCAAGCGCCGATCGGAGCGATTCACGCGGCTAGCCGACCCGACCAGCAATCTCACGCCGGGCCTGCCACACCACCTCCTCCGCCGCCCGCCCTCGTCCTAGACGGCGACGCCCTGCCTGAGAACCCGCTCCTGGTCGTGGAAGAGCCCACCCCCGAGGCGTTGGGTGCGAGAGGTGCTCGTCAGCGAGACTCGTCCCAGTGAGTTATCCTGCGAATGCCATGATCGCGATCTTCGATGCTGTGCGTGGAGCTCAGAGGAGCTGTGTGTGCACATCGCGCTAAACCTTATGTTTCTGCAACCCGTTCGACATGCATGTTTCACGGACGCCAAATTTCACTAACACACGCTCTCCTACAGCCCCGGCTCACGACCAACGTCCTCATCCTCGGGCACGCTGCAACGAGATCACGGCCTGAGCCTGCGACTGGCATACCCTCGCCCTTCCACCGCAGAGCCCCAGAGCCCACGCCATCGAGTTCCACCTCACTCGCGCCCTCGGAGCGTTGTAGGCAGCTCCGATGCCGACATCGTAGACGCACTCACTGACCCTCCGGCCAAGCACGAGCGCACTCCTGCGAGCCCTTCTGCGCGTGCTCTGTCCGCTGCACCAAACATGGCTGCTACAATGCATCGCAAGATCTGGGTGAAGCGGCCGAACGCATCGGCAACGCTGGTGCAGATTCGCGATGACGATCTGGTCGACGACGTGCGGGACATGATTCTGCGCAAGTATGCCAACTCGTTAGGCAAGACCTTCGACGCTCCAGACCTCACGTTGACCATCGTCACGCGCTCAGAACATGCTGGTCCACGGAGCTCACGCATGTTGGGACCTGAAGAGGAGATCTGCAGAACAATAGACTCGTACTACCCAGGCGGGCAAACTGTCGACGAGGCTCTCATAATAGACCTGCCACAAAAGCGAACTCCGCGTCCCTCGCCGAGAGCAATACACCACAGCTATCATGCCTTGGACGAGTTTAGGCCTCCAGAGACTGGCACCGACTACTTTCCGCCGATGCCCGTCACCGTCCAGCCCGCACTACCCAACCACATCGCCCGTGAACATCACGGCTCGCTGTCGAGCGAGCATCCGAGGTCAATGGCAGTGCTGACCACAGGTCAAGTGCCCCCACTCCCCTCGCCTGGCACTGTAGGACGCCGGCATCGCTCAGAGCGCGAACATCGGCCTCGGATAGGGAGGCAGCATACCTCCTCGCCTACTATAATCACCCACGCCTCTCACGCCGACCAAACAAACGGTCCTGCATCCGCGGCAGCCTCTGCCCATCTCACCCGCTCGACCAGATCTCGAGTCGATTCCTCGGCATCCGAAGCACCGCACCGACCCCATGATCCACCCGCTGCACCTCCTCTCCCAACGCCGCCAGCGCCTGAAGCTCCACCAACAGGCAAACCCGGCTCTGGTCCCCCAACGCCAAACACTGGATCTCTAAGTGGCATGCGTGGCCCTCGACCTCGTAAAGCCCGTAGGTCTACGCCCGATAAATTGTCATCCAAGGGACGAACAGGTACTCCTCACTTCGACACATACAACAGCATAGCCGGTCTGTCGAGCGTGTTAGATGGGTCGGTGCCGCCAATCAATGTGCTCATTGTCGAGGACAACATCATCAATCTTCGTATTCTGGAGGGTCTGATGAAGAGGTTGAAAGTTCGATGGCAGACAGCGATGAACGGACAGATAGCGGTGGACAAGTGGAGGACAGGAGGATATCACTTGGTGCTGATGGACATCCAAATGCCAGTCATGAATGGATTGCAAGCTACAAAAGAGATTCGAAGACTGGAAAGAGTCAACGGGATTGGTGTCTTCAGCTCAACGCCCGGGAGTAATACCGAAAAAGGTCCAGCGGACACCAACAGCAACGGTCAGGATCAAGAAAAGGCCCACAATCCGGACGATGATAAGCTCGACATGTCGAAGGGGCTATTTAAGTCACCCATCATCATCGTAGCGCTCACTGCGTCCTCGCTGCAGTCCGATCGACACGAAGCATTGGCCGCTGGGTGCAACGACTTTTTGACCAAGCCTGTTAACTTCGTCTGGCTTGAACGGAAAGTCAAAGAGTGGGGCTCGATGATGGCCATCATCGATTACGATGGATGGCGACATTGGAAGGACTTGGCCGAGCAAGAGAATGCGGGCAAGACGGAGGAGCAAAAGCAAAAGGAGCGCGAGCAGGAAGAGAAGCAAAAGAAGAAGATGGAGAAGCTCGCGATATTGCAGGAAAAACAGCGAAAGACTGCTGAGGCGCAAGCCAAGGAGAAGGAGCGCAAGAAGCGCGAGAGCATGGGCGAGGCACTATCTCCGCCTGTTTCTGCGGAGGAGCCTCCAGTCGCCAACGGGGCCGCTGAATGAGCGTGCCCCACCTTGATGCCTTTCGACGTTTTGTGCGAGGCTGTGAAGCGTGTTGCGAACCTTTTGCATAGCGGGCATACGAGCGATGGCGTTGTCGGAACATGTTGGATATTGAGCATTTTGAGCTTCCTAGTGAGTGAGACGAGTGTGACAGCGGATACCCTATTCTTGCACATGCCGAGCTAGATTATTTACATCAATTTTCTCTGACTTGAGGTCAGAACTGAGCTGGTAAACTGAACTTTCCTTTTGAGTTGGGTGCTGACGAGATGAAATGTGAAAAAGGAGAGAGAATTACTTTCGCAGAGTGCGTACCATTTGCTCAAAACTACGCGAACCAGTCCGATACCATTCTATCCTATCCTATGCTATGCTCACTCCCTCTCTCTCTTCCCCTCCGAGTCTGCAATACTGCACTATGTCCTTACAAGACACCTATGCCGTCGAAAAATTTACTCCCAATGCATAGTATCCATGAACTCTCGAATCCTCTCCGCCTCACCCACAACCTCCGAAATCACAAACCAAACAAACTGCTGCGTAAAACTCATCTGCTCCGGCAACGTCTCAATCAATTCACCCTCAACCGTAACGAAAATTTCGAAAGCTGGTGAGCGTTGACTTAGTTCTTTGCAGAGAAGTTCTGCGAAGTGGAAGTAGAGTGCGTCTGGGGATGAGAAATTCTGGCCTTCGAGAAGAAGGAGAATATCGAATGTTGTGGTGATGAGGGTTTGGAAGACCGGCTTTTCGTCGGGGAGGGTGGTGAAGTAGGGCGCCTGGTGAGTTAGGGTTTGGTTTGCGAGGGAGAGGAGGTGGGTTGTTAGGATGTTGGGTTCGATGTGGCAGGGGCGGAAAATATCATCGGTGACGGGGCGGGAGAAACAGGTGTGGGGGAGAGTTGCGCGCCAGCGGCTGTACTGGATGAGAAAGCGGTTCATCCAGTCTGGGTTTTCAACTTCGTCGAGGACGTAGTGGTGGTGGGTTGATTGGAGAGTTACTGGGAGGCCGAGGGTGGACTCTCTGGGAATGGCTTCGCGGCGTCTTGCTGCTTCGTCGACGAGCTTTCCTTCTTCGGTGGCTTCTCCCTCACTCATGACCTGGTCTCCGTGGGAGAAATCTTGCATGTCGTCCAGTTGGTTCAAGTACTCATGGTCTTGCTCATCGGACACGCTTTCCTGGTCCATGTCGTGATCATGTTCGTAGAGGATCTTTCTGCACGAGGGGCAGTTACTGTGGTCTGTAAGCCAGCGAATGATGCAAGTGCGGCAGTAGGCGTCTGTGTGTGAACATACTGAAATCTTGGCTGGTTTGATGGCCTCGCTGCTCAAGCAAATCAGACAGTCTCCTGATGGGCACGGAACCAGTCCATTGCCCATGAGGAAATCGATCTTTGGTGGTAGTGTTGTCATACTGTGATACCGAGTGTTGGTGTCGAGAGATGTCGAGAGATGAGTTCGTCGATTGCTGCTCGACCTGGTCCTGCGAGATCGAGGTGCTTGGGACGAGCAGAATGTACGTAACGTACTTGTTCGTATTTATGTAGATACTATGAGATGCTCTCGCACTTCAGAATTCGTTTGACAGCCGCTACTCGGTGCATTGTTGAAAGTTGTGTTCTTTATTCTCTTAATTCTCTTATGCCATTGTCGGTTTGGCTTGAAAGAAACTTGCATCTTCCTTTATCGGGAGAGCCCATTGTATTTTTGCAGCGGCATCTCAGCTCGAGAAGGCTGGCAGAAAGAGCAGAAAACAATTGCACTAGAGTCATCACACTCATTGTCGGTCCGCGAGACGTCGTTGTCGCTGCAGTCGATCGTGTGGAAGTTGCCAGGAATTGCACGAGCGCAACAGCAAAAGTTTCTTGAAATTGCAAAGACGAAGACATGAGAATGTTTTCTACTAAGCACATTGTTGCGTGCACTCATGGGACGATTCTGGGCATGTTGGAAGTAAGTGTGAAGGAGGAACTTGGGAGCAAAAAAGCCCTCCCAGAACAAAAGGGCAGGTCGGCTCGCTTCCGAAGCTCTGACGAATCGTTCTTGACGGACTCGGCCGAAGCTAGCTCATGTCTGTATTGGCTGTCGGACAGACGTCAGGCACGGACGTTTTGCATCCCGATAATGATTGGCGACGACGGCAGCGAGCGACCTAGCTCATGTCTCCGTCGTGCCCATCAAATCATTGATTGACTTCCCTTGAAGCTCCATCAAATTTCACACCTATCAGGATCGACGGGCGGGCACTGTGAAGGAGCCAGGTGCCAGGTGAGAGCTCTCACGTACGCGAAGACTCCGATACGTCCGGCGTTTTCTACAGCTTCCAGCTTCCGTCTTACGACCATGCCACGACGCCTTCACCTCACATCCGAAGTTCCCGCAGCCATGTATTCGCATGCAAGACATTGCCGCCCACCGCCCAGGCCAGGCCAGGAATGCGATACCAAGATACCCGCTCCCCGCGACCGTTGCGAAGATGATGTGGCCTATGACGCATGGATCCAACACATCCATTCGACTAGGAAAGTGATCAGATTATTTGTAACTCCTTGTCATAGCATACAAATCAAATCTCACTCTCGTTCCTGACCCACGCCCTCCGTTCCGTCCTTCCTCCAACACCATACGCGTTTAGCAATTCACCTCAGACTACTACAGACAAGATGGACTTCCTCAAACGCAAACTCTCCGTCCGCAAACGCAGCAACACAGCAAGCTCCACCCAAAGCAGCACTATCACATCAACCGACTACGAAGACCGCAACCTTTCACCCGCCGAACAACGCGTAGAACAACTCAACGACGAACGCTACGAAAACGAATACCGACGCTCCCAAGACGGAACCCACATCCCCTCTCCCACAAGATCCAAATCCTTCCGCAACAGAACGCCTCGGAAATCTTCTTTGACACGTTCACCGGCTTCGTTTGTGAAATATGGTGGACCGGGATTGAATGCGCCGGGAAATATGAAGAATGATTCGGAGGGGAATGCGTTTGGGATTTCGGCGGGGGAAGTGCCGCCTTTGCCGTTGAATGCGCATGTGCATGGTGATGGGCAGATTAGCGATTTTGAGAGGTATAGGTTGCAGACGCTGAGTCGCGATCCGGTGCATGAGGGGACGGGGAGTGAGAGGAGGGGTGGGGGGTTGGAAGGAGTTGTGGAGGTTGAGGGACGGTAGACGAGGCACTGGGCTGTGAGGGATGGCAGATAATTTGAGGATTGCATGGAAGGGAGGAGGGGAGGTCGAGTGGGAATACTTGCGTTGCTCACAACGGTATGGGAGCGGAGGAAAGAGAAACTTCCGGGGACTTTCGAAGGAAACGTGAGAGGGATGCCAAATGCGCAGGACGCGATTTTGGCAAGAGGGCGAAGGGTTGCATTTCCTACAATGGCGCAGGGCATCAAGACGATTTCTAACTATGCATCAACGCATCGGCATAATCAATCTCGTTTGTACACAACACTTGACTGTCACATCTGTGGTAGTATCAATCCGGCATTTGTGTTTCTGAGTTCCCATCACATTGGCTATTGCATCTGGCACACTAGTCAACGTCCTTCTCTCGATGCCCAAGCGAGCCAGGCCCATCAGAGACATAGTTCCCATCATCGAAGTCCGACAGGTTCAAAAGACTGTTACACTAGCTCTTGTACGTGGGTAGATCGGCCAAGACCCAAACGTTGGCATGTCTCATCGCCCTTAAGCTCACGCAGTACCGATGAGCCTCAAACCATGTCAAACATTTCTTCTCATCTTTGAGTGGCTTGCAATAGTGGTAGACTAGTCCATGGCCGTGGTTGTACAATTCTCTCCAGCACGTGCTATAATAGTGCTGTGCACGAATCATCGAGCTCAATGCTCCCTTAGACTCTCGTCTTGAGAGCGCGGATTGGCTGGGCCGTATGATTTTCCATTCATCGCTGAGACCCATCATGCCGTCATGTCTACCACGTCTCTTGCTTATATCGGCCACTCTTCTCCATCTTCTCAAGATATGCCTCGGCCTCGTCAGCAGATAATGTGCCGTGTTCCATAAAACTATCTATCAATGCTTGACGAACACCTTTGGGCATGTTGCCAGAAGATCCACAGACGTAGACTTTGCCGTTCTTCTGCAAAAGAGCTTCGCAGACCTTCTTCCCATTGGCTCGAATCTGGTCTTGGACGTATTGTCTCGGTTTGTCCTGGTCACGAGAGAAGGCGGTGCAAACAGCAAGTCCATCGTTCTCCGCAAATGTCCGCCATTCATCGCGGAAGAAGTAGTCACTATCTTCGTTGCGACAACCGAAGAAAAGTATGTCACCAGTCAGAGTTGTCGGACACTTTTCACTTTGCGCATCCTCTGCCCATCTCACTCGCTCATGGATCATTGAACGCATTGGCGCCAACCCAGTACCAGGCCCCACCATAACCACGGGGACATCAAGCTCGGAGGGCTGGACGTCGAGATATCCTGCATGCAGGCCTATGCTGATTTTTTGATTCTCCTTCAACGTGGCAATGTACCTCGTGCATACGCCGTATCGCCTGCGATACTTGATGATCGGACTGGGAGGGTCGACAATGGCGATCAAGAGCTGTACTCTTGTGCGGCCACTGTCGTCAGCCTTCAATGCGCCACCACTGGCAATACTGAACTGCCGGCCTCGCATGATGGGAAGCGCGGTCAGCGCGTATTGCCAAGGGATTTTGATGAGGGTAAAGTCCATCATAGCTTCGACGATCGTTCGTTTCGGTCGTGTGGTGTAGTCCCACAGCTCATCGATCAGCTCTGGATTGGCGAGCTCGAGTAGACGCTCTTTTTGTAACGCCTCATCTTCTGTACAATCTCCAGCGAAATGCACCAATCCGGCGAAGAATGATCTCCGAGGTATTGACATGATATCGAGTACATTCTCCAGAAGCCATCGTAAGGTCAAATCCACTTCTGATAACTTGAAATGTCGCAACGGCGAAGGCGTTGAGAGGTTGTTGTTCGACAGGTCTTGACTTGTAGTGAGCGACAACGGCAGGTCTGCAACATCTTGCCACTTCATGAGTTCAATGAAAGCTTGCACGTCTTCCGGGAAGTTTTTGGGATACACTACTGCGACCGCGCCCGGACCGTAGTCAACTTGCTCGTCAACACGAAGGTCCAGCAGTCTCACATCCTGGAAATGCTTCGCGGGCGTAATGCGATTGTTGTGCTCAATATGGGCGGCATATGAGCCGACTACTGGCAGCAGCGATGAAGATGGTAGGCCCTCAACCGCCGAGCCTTTGCTTTCGATGGCCGTGTTGTGTACGCCGTTGGTATTTGAGTTAGCATGTAGCACATCTCCAGCCGGCTGTGCCACGAGCTTCCATTTGGGCTCGACAAAAGCGTCATCCGCTATGGGCTCGACGGCGTCGGAAAGAGGGAATGCTTCCAACAACTTCTGCTTGAGCTGCACGATCCATTCACGCAAGCCCGCACTGTGACCCTCTGGATGCTGTTCGTTGCCTTCACCTCGTTCGCAGAAGCTTTGTGCTCCAAGTTGGGTGAGACGGCCGCAGACGAGACGATGGGCCACATTGTACTGTGCATATGAGCTATCACCAAGACCAAAGGAAGAGAAACGAAGTCTACGGAGAATGCCCGGCTTCAAGGCGCTGCTGAGCAACTTTTTCCAAAACCCACGGGCATTCTGTGGCATCTCACCTTGACCGGTGGTGGAGATGGAGAAGATGACTATCGTCGGCCGCAACAAGTCTTTCAACACGACCGAGTCGAGGTCGAGGACGGTCGTGTCGAAACGCAGACGTTCAGTCATGCGACCAATTTCCTCTGCCACATCCTGAGCGTTGCCTGTCTCAGAGCCGTAGAGAATCAGGGCGGTGCGCGGCGGGCTCCTGCATCTTGCCGCATCAGCGTCGTGATCCTGGTGGAGGAAGAAGGCATCGACTGCCGTGTGACACGCGACTACTGCTGCAGTGCTGGCGACCGTGGCGAGTGCGAGGGAGATGGTGTTGGTGTTGTGGTGCCGTACCGTTGACTCTGCCTGCCCTCAGCAACGCCCGCTCCTACTGCTGCATCGTGGCCAGTGCTTTCCGTGAACGGCATCGTGATGGCGGTGTAGCGAGAGACTCATTGGCACATGTGCAGGGGGTGGAAGAGCAAATGTGCTGCTGAGGCTCGATCATCGTCGCATGATGGGTCGAGCGGTGGCGGCCACGGGCAAAAATTCACCAGCATGCACACGACATGGCCGGGTCGAGTGAGCGTCATTGGCTCCGTTCACTTTAGCTCCCGCCTCCAGTTGCGCCTGCTGTGCGGCGAAGGCAGGGGACCCGCTTGGCATGCGAAATGTTGATGATTCTCGAACTCCTTTCCGACGCTTCTCCTTCTCTCCATCGTCAATCAACAACACCATCACCACAACACCCAAAATCTCACGATCAGGCCACGAAGCTAGCCACGACAACTCTCCGTATGTCGCCCCCGCAGAACGCCGCTCACGCGACACGCGCATCGCCTTGACTGACACTTTTTCCACAGCTTGACAATCTGTTTCCATCAGCGGACCAGGGCACCTAGTTTCCTTAACCACCACACGACCCCAGTCAACACCATACCCACAAAGACCTTTTTCGTGTCATCAACCTGCAAACAAAATGTCTGTTGAAGCTGCCACCGCCCAATTGGCAAACACCACCCTCAACGAGCCTACCGGCACCGCGGAAGGCGCCAGTGTCGGAGCTGGCGGCGACAAGCCCATCAACGCATCACAGAATGAGGCTGTCATCGCAAGCGCCGCCGAGGGTCGGCGACTGTATATCGGAAACCTCGCGTATGCGACCACCGAGGGAGAGTTGAAGGAGTTCTTCAAGGACTACCTTGTGTACGTTTGCACCTGCCGCCCCGTTGCACAGGAAGTCGCGTGCTGACTGTTGTCACAGCGAAACCACTTCGATCCCAACCAACCCACGCACGACTCGCCCAGTCGGATACGCCTTCGTTGACGTGTCCACCCCTACTGAGGCTGAGCGTGCTATCAACGAGCTAAACGGCAAGACCATCCTGGATCGCAAGGTCTCCGTCCAGCTCGCCCGCAAGCCAGAGCCTGCTGCCGAGAAGACTGCCACATCCGAGAATGCAGAGGGTGGTGAAGGCCAACAGCGTCGCCGCTCATCTACTCGTGGCCGTGGTCGCGGCCGTGGACGAGGTGGACGCGCAGGTCGTGGAGGCCGCAAGGGTGCTGAGACCAACGGCGAGGCTACCGAGGGCACCAACGGCCCCACCAACGTTCCTGCTGCTGTCAACCCACTGACACAGACCACAAACGAGGCTCTCACCGGCCAAGAGGGCGAGGAGGGTACCATTACCGTGGACGGCAAGCAGGGCAAGTCCCGTGCCCCACGCGAGCCACGCAAGCAGCGCGGACCTCCAGAGGACGGCGTTCCAAGCAAGACGAAGATCATGGTTGCCAACCTGCCTTACGATCTTCGCGAAGAGAAGGTATGTTTCCACTGAGTCTCAGAGTAATCGTTCCTGCCTGATGCTGACCTTTTAGAAGCTGCTTGAGATCTTCGCCGATTACCAGCCCACCTCCGCTAAGATTGCGCTCCGCCCCATCCCCAAATTCATGGTTCGCAAGCTTCAGGCACGCAACGAGCCACGCAAGGGTCGCGGCTTCGGCTTCGTCACGCTCGCTAGCACCGAGCTCCAACAGAAGGCTTGCGAGGACATGAACGGCAAAGAGATCGAGGGACGTGAAATTGCCGTTAAGGTCGCGATTGATAGCCCAGGCAAGGAGGACGAGGACCCAAACGCACCAATTGGCGAGACTGGCGTTGACGCCGAGCCATCGACTGCTGAGGGCTCTGCCAACGTCAACACTGCCACTGCTTGAACGGGAGGTTTTCGCTAGCGCGCCTGAAAATCTGTCTTGCCGCTCCTCCACTTCTTGCCTGTTCTATGCAGCATCTTGGCTATCTGGTATGGACATACGCTGCAGAGTTCTGGGCGAAATCGGGCTGCGGTGGGACAAACGAAAGGAAGAAGAACACCGCTCAAGGTTGACATCGATTTGAACATGAGATGCGACGAGTTTATGCCATTCTGCACATTGTATTCGATGTAGTTTTAGATATGAACACATTGAGACAACCTGGTCGTGCAACTCTTCAACTCCAAAACTTGGTTCGGGGCTTGTGATTTGCGTGTTTGCATGTGCATGTCGGTGAAGCTTTGTTGTATGCATCCTTGCCCTCGGCTCTGCACGTCCCCACAAAATCGTCTGAGCTCTTGTTTCTTATGCCGAGATCGCATAGCCGTAACTGACGTCTTCTTTGACAGAAACCGTCCGAGAACTGTGTGCAATACTCCAGAACAGCAAACATGGCCACCAAACTACGGATATTGGTGCCAGTGAAGCGTGTCATTGACTATGCTGTAGGGCCGCCCTCCAATGGTATCGCACCTTGCTGGGCAACGACTAAATCGTGTCATGACAGGTCAAGCCTCGCGTCAACAAGGCCCAAACGGGTGTCGAGACGAACGTCAAGCACTCGATGAACCCGTTCGACGAACTTTCGATCGAAGAGGCTGTCCGTATGCGCGAAGCGAAAAAGCCTGTCGAGGACATCCTCGCCTTCTCCGCCGGACCAGCCAAGAGCCAGGATATTTTGCGTACTGCGATGGCCATGGGCGCTGATCGGGGTATCCTGGTGCAGGAAGACAAAGTCGAATTGGAGCCTTTGGGTGTTGCGAAACTGCTGAAGAAGGTCGTGGAGCAAGAAGATCGGAATCTGGTCATTCTGGGCAAGCAGTCGATCGACGATGATGCGAATCAGACGGGACAAATGCTTGCTGGGCTTCTCAATTGGCCGCAAGCGACACAGGCTAGTAAGGTCGATATTGCAGACGACGGAGCGGTCACTGTGACGAGGGAAGTGGATGGCGGAGTGGAGACTCTCAAGGCCAAACTGCCCATGATTATTACCACGGATTTGCGGTTGAATGAGCCGAGGTATGCGTCGCTGCCGAATATTATGAAGGCGAAGAAGAAGCCGTTGGACAAGAAGACGCTCAAGGACTATGGGTTAGACGGCGAGAAGAGGCTGAAGACGATCAAGGTCGCCGAGCCAGCGGCGAGGCAAGGTGGTGGAAAAGTGGAAGATGTGGATGGCATGATCTCGAAGCTCAAGGAACTGGGCGCGTTGTAGAGTGGTCTGGGTATGCGATTGAATGCCATACACGTGTACATAGGCGTGGTGTTGGTGCGAGGCAAGGTGAGTTGTTGCCTGATCTGTCCTTGGTACCGCAGGCTGCTGCCGCAGCCTTGCCACTAGAATTGGCAATTTGGTGGAGTTGATACTTCTGATTTTGCGCATGCTGGCAGCTAAGCTTCTGCTTCCCCATGCCACAACAGCTTTCCTCTTTTTCGAAACTCGTTGCTGCTGATCTCGCACCTTCATCCTCACAGGAAGCGGATTCGAGAACGCGCGCGCGACCACGCCAGCCACCAAGCGCTGGAGCGACGGTGCGCTTCGTGCGATACGAATTGTGTGCGACCGTTAGTGGACGACCACGTGAAGCGCCGGGCGCCTTCACTTGCGCTCACATCGCGCTGCATACACTGGAGTCACAAGCGAGCTTTCTCCTGCCGCTCATTACAGCTCCAACGTCCTTCGGCACATCGCCACTACCGCAACACCACACGCGGCCGTCAGCACATGCACTCACCTCTCTGACGGTCTTGGCCTCTTCGTACACATTCTTTTGGCTCAACGACAAGGACCGCGCACCACGCGCATTCGGACATCGCAGATTTGGCGGACAACCGAAACCACAATGGCTGATATTGAGGGGCTTACAGAGACGCAGAATGTCGACCTTCAAGCCGTCAACGTCGGCGACCTTGTCTTCGTAGAGAAGGTTGAGGCTTCCGACGACGACTCAGAAGACGACGCGGAGCACGAGAACGACGAGGAGTATGAGTCTGATCACGATGAGGACGGCGATGAGCAAGACGACGACCAGGATGACGATTCAACCTCCACTAGCGACGCTGACGAAGGCGAGACTTACAAGCCAACAATGTAAGTGACCGATGGAGCCATTTTCTGCCTCCCGTTTTCATCGTAGGCAGTGAGCAGCAGCTCGATGGCACATCAGGCATCCGTAAAATTTTCCGAGGTACATGCTAATGGATCTGAACAGGTACATCGTCGTAAGCATCACCAAAGATGCCGAGGAGATCGTCGATATCAGCATCGCTCCCTTGGCTTTCAGCGACAAAGTCGGTGCCCAATACGGAGATCACAACTACCATATCTCAGGAAATCGGTGCGATGCATCCCATACATGTAAGTACCACCTTTTTGTGCCCCCGTTCCATTATACACAGGACAGAATCTGAGTCTCACTGGCTCAACTGCACCACGGCATCCTCCACAGGAGCCCTACATACGCTGACAATTTTTCCAGGCGACGAAACGTGCCCGTTTGCCACTAGTATCAAACAGGTTGCCTCAGATGCTTCCGTCTTCTTGGTAAGTCCAACTGGTGACTACATCAGAAGCGTCATCATGTCCCCTCGGCGTTGTTTGGATACTTGCACGAACGGATTTCTCGATAGTCTTTCCTGTCTCAGCGACATGGTGGAGAACTATACTCCGGAGATGTTGGTGTATGAGCAGAGCAATGCGGGAGTGGTCCCGGCATTCTTGGAGAAGCCGCTCTGCCCTGTGTGTATTGGGCCAGGTCTTCTGCAAGAGCAACAAGGTCTCCAACATGATTTGTTGGTGAATAACATTATGCGTTTCACGGCAATCGTCGATTACCACGGCAAGGCTGCAGCGCGTCGCACCGCTCTCGGCTATCAGTTCGTCCAGTTTGATGAGCGGCGTTGGGGTATGGAATTTGGGGATATGCTCCCGGAGGATGGAGATGGATATGATGACGGTAAGTGAAGACACCCTGTGCATTTTCATCCTTGGATTCAACCCACTGGCTATTGCGGCGGCGGCAAGCGCGAATGCGTGACGGTGAGTGGTGATGGAAATGAAGATCCCCTGACACTTACTTTAGGAGAATACGAGCATTGGGCAGAGGCACAAGACCCTAATGCCATCGTGAACCTTCAGCCAGCTTCTAAAGAGACGATCGCCGCCCTTCCTCGAAGGCATCGTAGCGAGGTCACATTCCAGGGAGAAGATGAGCTGTGCCCGATCGATCAGGAGCGATTCGAGAGCGACTGTACTCTGCTGCAACTTCCATGTGGCCACAAGTATCACGAGGAATGCCTTGTTCAGTGGCTTAAACACCACTGCACTTGCCCGGTTTGCCGCGAAGTTGTCCCCGATGTCAATGGCGAGCAAGAGGAAGAGGCAAGACCAGAGATTACTTCAGGTGAGTCCACATCGCTACGGAGCCTGCACTGTGCAGTAGCTCTGATTGCAGGGCGGAAAGCTGTGGCCAGGAGCTTGACTCCGTTGACAGGGGACTTGTCATATCTGTTTGAGACATGCTAATTTTCTGTGCAACAGCTGTGATGCGCATGGGCCTCCAAGAAGCACTCACATCGTTGGGATTTGCCGAAGATACCGATTTGGATGGCATTGAACGAGAGATGCTGCCTCTCATCTTCGACAGCGCACGCGTAGACCGACCGGGCTGGCGAACTGAGACCGCGGTCGCCAGAATTCAGGCTGAAATTGCTCTTCGTGCTGCTGATGCAGAGGAGAATGAGGCTGACGGAGGAGTGCCTTTGCAGAATGAGAACGAGGGCGAGGGCGAGGACGAAATCATGGTTGACGAATAGATCGACATCTCGAGCCGAAGGAGACGCTTTCCACCTTAGCAATGGCGCACCGGAGTACTTGGCTATACCTCAGCAAGATGTCTATGGATTGTATTGGGACTTGCTTTTCATGGCAAACCTGGCTGGGTCTGCGTGTCTGCGCTGGACACAACTGCCCGTTACCTGAACCTCTGCCGCAGGCAAGTCGGCCATACAAGTTGGTTGAGATCATGGGAAGAGAAGACATCGCAAAAGATTCTAAAATGGGCACACATGGCTTTTTACAGTGCGCCATAGCGTTTCGAGCGTGTCACAAATGACAGCAGTGTTCTTCTCATGTTCCACCACATTCCATACCGTCGTGACTTCATCGTGGCCCTAACTCCGGCTATCGCCGTCTCTTGTCTTGACAGCTTCACTATTAAGCACCTCGCCTGTATCCATCTTCATGACGTCTGAAACCCAACTCCGCCTTCTACACACTGCGACATGGCGTCGCAAAGAATAGCAGCGTCTTTGCGCACGCTGCTGAGGGCCGGTCATTGGAACACTTCTAGCTACTCCACCACGACCATCAACGCGCGTTACCAGCCATCTCAAGACGCTTACAGCACCTTACAACGAGCCCGTCCTACCGCACGAACACAATGGCACGACATCTACCGGAGCGCGCAACGAAACGCCTTCTCGTCAGCATCCCGAACCCGACCTCGAGGCAACACGAACTGGCAACGCGCCTGGCAGCAGCATAATCAACAAAAGCGCCAATATGCCCGACCCATGTTCAACCAAAGCCAATTCCAAATGGCCTCAAGTCTTCTGCGACGCTGGGCAGCACGTCCAACATTCTACTACGAAGTCTCCTTCCTCTCCGGAGGAGTCGTAGGAATCTACATCTACAACCTCGAAACAGTCGCCGTTTCCGGCCGCAAACGCTTCAATATCATAAGTCCAGAAACAGAGAAGAAGATGGGGATGCAATCTTATCAGCAAGTTATACAAGAGTATGGAAGACAGATCATGCCACCGAATTCGAAGGAACATAAAATGGTGGAGAGGGTTCTGCAACGGTTGTTGCCGCATTGTGGGTTGGAAGATGAGGAGTGGGAGGTTCATGTTATCAATGACGACATGAAGAATGCGTTCGTGGTACCCGGGGGTAAAGTTTTCGTTTTTCGCGGGATATTGGATGTTTGTCAAGGAGACGATGGTTTGGCTGCAGTCCTGGGCCACGAAATCGCACATAATGTCGCACACCACGCCGCAGAGCGATTGAGTCAATCGGCGTGGATGTTGCCTCTGGTGTTGGTCGGATGGCTGTTTGGAATTGATCCGAATATTTCTGGGCAAGTGGGACAGATTGCTTTCAGTTTGCCGGGGAGCCGCAGTCAAGAGCAAGAGGCGGACTATATCGGATTGCTGATGATGGCGGAGAGTTGTTTTGATCCGCATGCGGCGGTGGGGCTTTGGGAGAGGATGGAGTTGGAGGAGAAGAGGATGGGAGGGGCGCCGCCGCAGTTTATGAGTACGCATCCAAGCAGTCATAATCGAATGGAGCATATTAGGGAGTGGTTGCCGAAGGCGGAGGCGAAGATGGATGCGGCCGGATGCTCGAATGTTAAAGGCTATTTGGGTGGTTTTACTCAGGCTGCTGATTTGGAGAGGTTTGGCATGAGCAATGGTGGCCGATGGGGTTGAACGGTCCCACCGCACTGGATGCGACGCACTTCACTCAACAAATGATCATTTTTTCAACTCCTAGGAGCACGACTTTATGGCGTAGTTCTGGCCTGTCCCGACTCTATACTGCAGACCGCGAGATCACGCGCATGCTTCAGCAGAGCAAGGCATCGGCCGCCGTAGACCATGGACCAGCAGCACCGACTTCTACCTGACAGGTACACTTCGAATCTTCATGCGGCGGCAACGACGATGATGATTGGACAAGCATTTCTATGGAATTCAAAATCATTGTCCTACTTTTGCACACGCATGCCAGAGCCGCAACTCACGACAACTACCAAGTCATGCTCTCGTTATACCAGCCGACCTCAACTCCCTCTTCACTCAGGATCTTCGCAACTGCAGCTCGACACGAATCGCTAAATTGAGGCGGCCCACATGTCAGAATAGCCAAACTCCTCGTCGCCAGGTTGTGATGTCTCCGCATCACAGCTTCAATATCCGGCCTTCCCAATATCACCTCGTATGGTTGTCGATGCTTCGAACGACCTCGATGATTCTCTGCAATACCCTCTTCATCTTCCGCGTCAGATATCAAATGGACAGTCATGTTAAGACGTCCGGCATCGAGCACGGATGCGAGCTCATTCGCGCAAACGTCGTCCGCCAACTCGCGCTGTGGAACGGCCCAGTAGATGTGCATTCGGGTCTGGCAATTCTTCTCGGCGAGGAAGTGCGAGTGAGAAATTGCGGCCGTAATGCCGGAGCCGCCGCAGACGACGAGGACTTCGGAGTAGGTTGACAAATCTAGCTTCCGGCCGTACGGCCCTTCGAGGAAGACAGTTTGTTGTGTTGGGGCGATGGAGGCTCTGGAGAGCAATTTCTTCTGCAGCCGTCCAGTCATGCCTTCGTATGGTCGCACGAGTAATGTGTGGGCTATGTCGCCTCCAGTACTAAAATCGCTAAGGGCTGGACGGATGCTAAGATCGTTTTCCTTCTCTTTGACAAGATCCGCTGGGGACAGTGCTTCGGAGTTCGCGGCTTGAGGCCTTCGCCACGAGCACAGAGTGAACGGGTGACTCTCATAACTGCGTACTCCGTCTGGTATGTACAGATAGTAGTACACACCAGGTACAATTTGCGTGTTGTCCAGGAAGTCTGTAACATCGAGCCGAATCATATCCGTGTCTGGGTTGCAAGTGACAGTAGCCTTGACGCCCTTGAAGAATCGAGGCATCACAGACACCAGAACCAGACGCTTGAGCCTCAACATCCGATCCAGGGTCCATATGGCTATGCATGGGTAGAGGAAGTAATTGAACTCGCCATCGAAGATGATGACATGGTACCAAGTCGTGACCAAGAATGCAACCGACAAGCCAATGTGGACCACCAGGAAGAAATCGTAGTGCTTCTCGCGAAGGTAATAGATCGATGCTAAGAGCATCAAGCAGCCGATCACTGTCGCAGCGACTCCATTTCGCCAGTACGCTCGAATCTTGTATGGAGCGTACACATCAGAGACGACTGCAAAGGCTGTGTACGCGACGGAGTGGACAACGGCGTGAGCGACGCAAACTCTGGCAACGAGTCGATGGAATCTGTTGCATGTTGCGAAAGACCTGAAGACAATCAGTTTAGTTCTTCCAGAAGAATATTCTTGAGAACTCACCAGCCTGTCAACCACATAATAGGATCGTTACGAGAAGCAAATACCCAGACCATCGGTAATTGAGCGATCGACAAGAAACCAGTCCTGTCGCCGATATATCGTGCGAGCTGAACCTTCTGATCCGGGTACCAGAGATGTCCGGCGAAAATAGTGTATCCCGGGAAACACATCACGATGTTTATCACCACGTATACGGCGAGCAAAATACCCTCGAGCCGTGGCGGAACTGTGCCCAGGTTTCTGATGGCTACAGTTTGCTTGTCACCAAATGTCGCTGGGATGATGAGTTTTCTGCGAATCCATAGCCACCAGTTAGACGAAGGTTCTTCTGAGATTCTTCTATTTGCCTCCAGAGCGCGATACGTTATGCCGGTTGCAATTATGGTGATCCAGAAGAGCGCCAGCAGGAACGAGAAGTCGAAGCCGAGATCCCATGCATGGTAGAACGTTCTCACGGTGCGTGTGGCGCGTGCTTGCCATTCAGCATCTGGTATCGCGGCCACGGCAAGTGGTGTCTCAGCAGTGGTCTGCGCTGCGGTGTGGTCAAGCACGAGAACATCGTGTAGTTCTGATTCTGGCAGTGCAGCCTCCTCGACGGTCGGGATGCGGAGTTCCACTTCATTGCAAATTGTTGTTAGTGTTGTTAGGCCAGCATGTCTCTCTGCTACAGTGCAATATGTTTGTGCGCAGTAGAAACCAGAATTGATCTTGAGCTCATTGGAACATCGGTCCACTCTCCAGTCTTCGCTGTTGTTACTGACGGGCTTGTAGTCGAATGTAATGGCATTGATGGCATTGAAGCAACCTGAGAAATTTAGCTACCCGGTCAGTTGTCTGCCATGAACACGACTCACCTTCAAAGCAGTACTGATCCACGCGTGGATAGTAGTTCTTGTACCAACTGTACTGTTGTGTCTTGTAAGCTTCAGCGTATACTGGCAATGTGGTCGATGCCAGTATTGCAATAGCAGAACCGCAGCTGAAGATCGCAGCTAGTCGAGGCGCCATGTTGGTGACTCAAGACAGGAAATGTTGGGCAGCTGAGGTCGATGTTGGCTGCGACGGAGTCTGCGGGACGCGGCTGCCAT
The DNA here is from genome assembly GCA_013365195.1 of Cercospora citrullina. Classification (NCBI taxonomy): domain Eukaryota; kingdom Fungi; phylum Ascomycota; class Dothideomycetes; order Mycosphaerellales; family Mycosphaerellaceae; genus Cercospora; species Cercospora citrullina. The sequence continues at coordinate 174,321 of JAASFF010000914.1, forward strand.
TTCTTGATGCTCGTTGACAGGGCAAGGTTATCCTGTATAAGCTCTGTGGCGTGGTGATGGCGCTTGCTTGGGTATGCTAGACCAGGTTCTTCCCCATGTTTCGGGTGCAGGCATGGGTCTCAGCTACTAAACGATGCAGTCGCTGTACGCAATGGCAGGTCGTCCCAACATTGTACCTGTCAAGCAACTTAGAAAATGTCCTGTGCCATAATATCTCGTCCACTGATTGGCATGCTTCTGGCTGCTGTTAAACTGCACGATTTTGCAAACAATTGATCAAGAGATCCGGACAATATCTGATGAGCACGTTCCATCAGTAAGGCCACAAGGCACATGCTCTGAAATAGAATCGCGATGCTGATGGTAACATCGATGTGCGTGATGAATGCCAGGAGAATGAAATGTCGTCCCAGTTATGTCGCACGAGCTTAGAAGTGCATATTTAACCCAAGGCGCTTACGCCTCTCAATAGCCTGAACTTGGTAATGCGGGCAAGCGACCGAACAGGATTTCGGTATGCTATCAAGCGGCTTGCTGCGATCTGTGAGGACTTAGCCGTCGCTGTCTGCAGGCACGCCTGACAGCAGATCTCAATAATCCTAACGCTCCGTTAGCTGCGAGTTCCTGGTCTCACCAACAGCCCGCACACCTGCGGATGGATCTGGTGCGACTTTCATCGCTCCTGCGCAGCTTCGACTGCAAACAGGGCCAGAATACGAGATCCGTGGGGCAATTTGGACAGAGACTCATTTGCTGTGGACCAGTGTATGCATTGCTCACCCGCAGACTGGTCCAGAGCACATTGCGCATTACACACACTGGCATTGCCACTCATGAGGGCGCCTGTAGTCACCGAAGGACGTTTGAACGGATCCTGCAACAGCTGCTGGCGCCTGCGTGGATGCTGTCACAAGAGCAAGTTCATGCTGATATGCATCTGATGGGCATGTTTGCATAGGTGAGGAGGGCGGTGAGGTGTACAGCCTGGTAGTACTGGTGGCTCCAGGAGGGCCATTGAATGTCCACAAGACCGAATCGGGAGGCTTGTGCGATGATTTTGCCTGTTTGATCTTCGAGTCATCCGTAGGGCTGAGCACTGTGGCAGCGGCTCATATTAGTACTACACGTGTTCATACTGTTCTTCTTACGCTCTCAGCACCAATCGTGACGAAGTATGGATCCACGACACGACATGGAGGCCGCATATGCCTCTTTGGTGCTCACTGGCGGTTGCGGTAGCAAACAATTGTTCCCGAATGAAGATGCGCCGTTTATGCTTCAGGTCACATTGCTTATCAGCCCTACAGAGGGGGACACATCGCTGTCCAGCAACAGGTCACCCCCTTTTGGTCCTGAGGGCTGCGCGTGCGTTTGTGAACCTCCTGTGTAGCATTGGAGATGCAGGCTCAGTGTCGGAAGGCATCTGATAGTCGCATGTCTTCTAAGCGTCATCATCTGAGCAAATTCATCTGCTGTACGCTTCGCTGGCACCATATTTGACCTATTGGAAGGAAGGCTGAAGACGGCTGCTTGCATCGCGGTATGCGGATCGAGTCCGACAGGCAGTGCCCTGTGCCTCTCTGGCCGCAGACGTGGACTCGCCTGCAGCAGAAGCAGCCACCGCAGCGATGAAGAGTCCTTGTGCGCGGAAACGTCTCAGGCCGGGCGTGCCACACGTCTGGGCAGCGTCGATGTCTTGAATCGTCCCACGGTGCGCGGTTGGCGGCATTTGCAGCTCTGAGTGGACCAAACGAGGCGCAGCGGCGTCTTGTCGCAGATGCTTCTGCTCTGCTCTCCTCTTGCTCCCCGTCCCACCTCGCAGGAACGGCGCGGCCTCGTGGACATCGCCTTGCTGCATCGCCAACTCTTCCATCCTGGTACATTGTGCGAACCGTCGACGCGTGTGCGACGAGCCGGCGCGAGATAAATGTGTCGTCCTCCCACTGGCCGAGATTGGACTCCAGCCGCCACGAGTCTGCAAGGGCCCTCACTCGGCACCAAGATCTGCAGGCACGAGCACAGTCGAGAATGAGCTGCTTTCCGCGACCCAGCTACCCTTCCACAGCCTGGCAGAGCTGGCAGACGGAGCAGTATGCCCACGGGAATGCTCTATATACCAGCAATGGGCACGCAACGTCCGGCGACTACACGCGGAGCCAAATGAACGTGCCCATGACGCCGCCGCCGCCGTACGATCCCGTCCAGAACCAGTATGACTACGGACAACAGCCGAGCAGAGCATTCTATCTGCGGCCCGTGCAGAGTCAGCAACGGCTGCATGTGCCTGCAGAAGCAATAGCAAGACAAGATGGCAGACTTCGAAGGAAGGCATCGGCGTGGGCATCTACAGTAGACCTTGGGCAAGTGTATCAGAACACCGGATCACAGCAGCAAGCATGCCAGAGCAGTGTCAATCTCAATGCACCCCCTCTGCCAACGCGACCAGCTCCGAGACAAGACGACTGCCCTCTAGTACAAGCCATGAATCAAGGCTCGGCTCTGTGTGATCGAGTCGCCAATGTTGCGGCCAGAGTGAACGACGTTTTTGCACGTATCGACGACAGCGAGAGGGAAAGCGATGAGGAGCTCGAAGAAGCCACGAGAGGACTCATGACGATCAACGAGACTACCAGCAGAAGCAAGTCCTCCCCTCTGGTCGACTTCAAGAAGACATGGATGTATGCCAATTCTCGTCTACCGCCCTTTATGCTGCCGATGAAGATCTACATTCCCACATGGCAAATCATCTGCATGGCGGCACAAGCGTCATCAGACGTATACCGTAGACCACGACGAGGCGAGCGAGAAGACTTTGTCGAGGCAGACTGGCAGCGAGGGACCAAGGCCATGGCCATCAAAACGCGTCCCGTTGATGATAAGAACATCATCGTGCTCGCGATTCGAGGCAGTAAAACATGGAATCCCGTCGACTGGGCGATAAACTTCAGAACACTCCCTACTGAACCCAGTGGCTTCCTCGACGACACTGGAAATGCCGTTCACGCTGGTTTCCTGCAAATAGCCCGCGCCATGGTCGCCCCCGTCGCCGCTCGCCTGCGAAGTATGCTGGAGCAAAGCTATGCTCGTGGTCCTCCTTCACTGATTCTCACCGGACACAGTGCTGGCGGAGCAGTAGCGAGTCTTCTCTTCATGCACATGATGTCGACCAGCTTCGAATCCGAACTGAATGATCTCACAGGATTCTTCAAGCGCGTGCACTGCATCACATTCGGAACACCACCCGTCTCATTCCTTCCACTTCAGAAGCCCTCGGGTAGACGTTACGAACGAAACGTCTTCCTTCACTTCGCCAATGAAGGTGATGTCGTCGTCCGAGCGGACAGATCTTACATGAGCACCATCGTGCGAATCGTAGCTGCTCCTTCGCCCATGTCGACCCCAACCACCACAAACACTTTACGGAAATATGCTTCGCGGCAGACCATGAAAGGCGGATACCAACCTGGAAACAAATACCAACCACCACGATGGGAAGTCCCACCAGCCACTCTTTCGAATGCGGGAAGGATGGTTTTGCTGCGAGAGAAAACCGGAAGCAAACGAAGAGCTATTGAGGCTGTTCAGGTAACGGATGAGGAATTGAGGGATGTAATATTTGGTGATCCGGAAATGCATCGGATGGAGCTTTATAAGCAACGCATTGATGAACTTGCTGTTGCGGCTGTGACAGGACGTGATGATGGATGAACAGGACCTTTGCGACATTCAGGACGCAGGGCAGGCCATATGGTGGATATAATAATGATTAATGCCAGATGAATGAACGAAGCAGAAACGAAATTTTACTCAAAAACAAGCGACAAGCTGGATTTGAAGGGCTTGGGCTTTCACTGATCCTTGGTCTAGTCTAATCATTTACGTGTCTAGGCATCGTTCCTCTCTCTCTTCCCTTCTCGTTCGCCCCCGCCTACAGGATAGTACCAAACCCAAAAGTCGTCTTGATACTCCGAATGTAATACTCGTCCCAATTCCTCTTCGTCGGCTCCTCCTGCCCAATCGGCACACCCTCCCAATCCACTCTCATAATCGTCACGGCATCCACATCATTCTGCTCAAACCGAATCTTCAACGTACTGTAATGCCCCTGCGGCCACTGCGCCAACCTCCACTTCTGCTCCAAGTACGTCGGTTTCTCGAGTTTGACATAGCATCCCGAAACATTTCCGCCGAAGATCTCGAATTTTCCACCTTCACGCGCGCCTTCGAAGAGTTTGGGCGCCCCGCGGGTGAAGGCTGCGATGCGTTGGGGGTCGGTGAAGACTTCGTAGACTTGATCGGCTGTTGTGCGGAGTTCTTGTTGGTCGGAGAGGGTGGTTGTGTTGACGACGGAGTTGTTGCCGTTGTTGGTTGTGCTGGTTGTGGATGCGGATTTCTCGCCGGATTTGTTGATGCCGGAGTTGCTGTAGGTTTTTGCGGCAGTGAATCTGGCGGAGGGGTTCTCGCCGGGGGCGTGCTGCACGTCTTTGCCGTGTTCTGCGATCAAAGCTGGGCCGAGCTTTTGGAAGTGCGAGCGGAGTTGGGGGGTGATTTCTTTGCGGACGAGCTCTTTTGCTGGTTCCTTTTCGAGGGAGGAGGAGTAGAGCTCTACTTCGAACTAGAAGGGTAGTGTTAGTATCGTGGCTCTAATTGATCAATTGGCTGATCGGGCAAAACATACGACATATTCATCCTCTTCCGTGTCGTGTGCGACCTCTGGTATCGTGATTGTTCCGCTCACGTCCTTCGTGCCTTCCCGCTCTTCTTTTGTTCCGTCGTCGTTCTCGTGCTCTTCTTTCACTGGGATATTGCCGGTCCACTCCAGTTGTAACCGCACGTCGAAGATGGTGATGACCTTGCCTTTCCGCTGTGCAACTTCCACATCACCGTCCATGCTCAGCACTTTGCTGACCTCCGCGTTGACGCCATTCTTCTCGGCCTTGATGCCGACCAAGTCCTTCTCGAGATAGTCCTTAGTCCAGGTGGACACGTCCTTGTTGACCCAGTGCCAATTGTTTGGGTTGTGGAGGACCATCTTGGTGGGGTGGTGGGGTTGCTGAGGTGGGAAATGTGTCCGACGGAAATTTTGCAATTGTGATCAGATTCACCTAGACAAGTGGTCAGCGTTACCTTTCTTTCCTCTCTGCAAAAGTACGAGCCAATGGCCGCCAGACGTATGCAGCAGGGAGTGTTGATCTCTCGCGCCATGCTCGACATGGTAGGTCGTAGAAGTGCAACAAGTTCTCGTGTTACAAAAGAACGTCTGCATTATGTTGTTGGTCCAAACAAAACGTGTACTCACCTTTCAAAGCATCTGAAAATCGTCAGTGAGTAAAAGAGCAGATAGCAACTCCAAACATGTTCTCACAAGCTGCGTTTCTAGAATCACGACGAAGCACGCGTGCCTGAGTCGGCAAAACGAAATGCCGAGCCGAGGTGGCTTGTTGCATGCAGGTCCACTTCCACTTCCACACGCTTCCTTCCACTTGCCCTTCCTCACGACAACGGTCGGCAATGGGACTTACATCTCCTGCTATGCAGAGTATTCCCCGGTGCCGAATGCCCGTCTCTCAGCGATGGCTCGACCCGATCATGTGCTGCGAGCGAATGACCAGCGAGATGCATCTGAAGTTAAGTGAAGTGAAGCCGAAGTAGCGAGAAGCGTCGTGAAGTGAAGCAAACGATGATGGGAACAAGTAGCCATTCTGTCGCGCAGCAAACTGAGCGATGCGACTCGTCCTCAACAGCGGAGGCATCAGCGCTGTCTACTTACCACCCTCGTTTGCAATTCTTCGCATTGACTGCTCAGGACATCCGAACAAGATGGCCGACATGGAGCAACAGAAGCACTCTGTTGTCGAACACTTCCGCGCCGCGTGTGCCGCTCAGAAGCAACAAGCTTATCAACTGAAAGGAAAGCCACGCGACCAGCTGCCTTTCCTGAGCAGCGATGCAATTCGTCAAACTCTCAAGGCTGGCCACGAGCAACAATCGCAGACGGCGGAGTCTGCTGAGAACAGTCTACATGTCTTGATCGTTGAGCATCCTTACCCAGCATGCTCCAAGCCAGTACGAGAACTTGATTGTACGCTCTCGATTAAGGACATGCTCCTCGAGACCCGGCACGATGGACGCGCTCTCATCTTACGCCGCTTCGGTTCTGTTGTCACGAATGCTGTCGGAGGCACATACGGTGTAGAGGATGCTGCCGGAAGCACTGAACTGCTTCTGATAGATGCTTTTAACTTTGCCGGAGACGATGTCCTTCCGGCTGGCGCAGCTTTCGCCATTAAGGAGCCTTATTGCAAAGTCGATGCCATGGGCAACGCGCGTATCAAGGTCTCTCACCCGACCGATTTGGTTCTTTTGAACCCGGGTGATCAGTTGTTGCCACTTCATTGGCGCGTCGATGGACTTGCAGTGTCTGAGACTATGGCCTCGACAATGGTTCAGACAGACATTAAGATCACCGCAAGCGTCCAGGACCATGCTGACGAGATTGACCAAACGGAAGTGCGTAACACTCCACAAGCGGGACGAGGGCTGTTCGCAACGAAGTCCTTCAAGCTCGGGAATCAGATTCTCGCTGAACGCGCAGCATTTTTGGTGTCCGTGAAGGACGACAACACCTATCATGCTCTCAAATATGATCTGAGAAAGAACATGATGACGGATGATCATGTTGGTGCGCCTTACAAAGAGCTCGCACGAAAGCTCCTGTACGATTCCACACTGGCTTCCAAGGTGTTCGACCTCCACTCAGGAACTATCACAGCGCCCTGCGACGCTGAGATCCGCGTCGATGGCAAGCCTGTTCTCGATATCTTCCATATTCACGAGGTATGGGCCACAAACGCGATTGCGTGCCCGGCATCTGCTGAGGACAAGGCATTTCCCGGTCGGCCCACCGTGTACATCGCATCAGCTTCAGGGCTGTGGTGTCGCACAGCCTACTGCAATCACTCCTGCGTGCCGAACGCGGAGAAGAGCATCAAGAATGGCGTGCTGACACTACGAGCTACTCGCACCATAAAAGAGGACGAGGAGATCACCATCTCATACGGCGAGTTCAGCGACCAAGCCGAGAAACAACGAGCACTTTACCGAATCTGGGGCTTCAAGTGCGACTGCAAGCTATGCAAAGCAGAGGCGCGTGACACAGACGACATGTTGAACCGCCGCGAAGCTCTTCGGGCTCGAATCTCCGCTCCCCTGCCCGCGAAGGTCGATGCCACTGTCGTATCCGACTCGAGAGCTATGGTCACTGATGCGCAAGCAACATATGCCGAGTTCGATGACGATACACTGCCACGTCTTGTCACAGCAGAAGCATACTCTCGCCTTTTCGCAATCTATTCCAAGCTTCTCAATTTCGATGCGGCCGAGAAGGCCCTGCTCAGTATGCTTAAAGCTCTTGCAGTTCTCGACTTAACATCAGCAGGAGAGATCGTTCCTCTGGGAGGCAATCTCGAAGAGATCACAGTCACGAATGTTCTCCTTTTTGCGGACTTGCAGAAGAAAGCTGATCAGAATGTGGTGGCCCTGCGTTTGGAGGAATTCGCACAGAAGGCGTACTTGACGCTCAACGGTGATATGAGTGGCTTCGAAAAGCTTGTCCTGCCCGTCATCCCAAGCTATGTCGAGAATGGCGGAGACGACTGAGCAGGAGGCACCCATTCAACTTCTCTCTGCGGCTTGTGATCATTGGACTCCGCTGCAATTCACATGCCTCACGAAGACGTTGTTGGAAAGCAATAGCTCTGTATCCGCCGACGTCAAGAAAAGTAATACTACAAAGTCGTGGTTTCCATGTTCGTGGTCTGCCTGTTGCTCGTAATGCTCGTTTACCTGTTTTCACGTTTTGTGCAAAAGTACGAAATACCTTACGCCTAACGTCAGCTGGCATTCTTCGCGAGCTGACATACCAGGACTTGAAATGCTTTTTGCCAGAGCACAATTTGAACCAAAATGTACTCCCGTGGATGCAGTTGTTCGCACTAAGCGATCTTGGAATGCAGTGCGGTGGGATCTCTGTATGCTGTCAGCTCTTGCTGCGCCCGCGAAATCAGCAGCTATCGCCAACATTTGCCTGTTGCACCGGAACTGCATCTGCTCGGTTGGCAGACATCAGCCTTTCACTTCCCACTTAAGACCTTGCGGACTCCTGATCCTCATCCTCCGTGGAAAATCCGTAATCCGGAGGGGTCCGCCCTTGCAGCTTGTCAAACATGTCTGTGTCCCACTGGCGGCGGAACGACCTCGACGCATGGTACAGATGGCGAATATACGCAGTCGCATCGCCACTTCTCGTTTGTGCCTTGCTACCCTCCCCATAAGCCGTACTATCTTCTGTGTTGCCCTTGTCAAGCATGGATTTGAATTTTTCGTAACGCATTGGCGTAAACGATTCGGTCTTCATGGGCCTTGATCTTGTAGTGCGGGATCCAGATTCTGCTGAAAGTCTTGTTGTATGTCTTGTGGGTGCGCGCTAGAAGCTCCCGATCTGATGGGTTGCGTCAATACATCCGGCGATGAATTCTTCCTTCGCAACACAGCTTCGGCTTCACCAGCTAGTTGTTCCCAGCTGTAACCCGAGCGAAGTTTCGCTAGAATCATAGAAGCATCTTGATCGGAACTCGTGGCCATGCAATGCAGCAGATCAATGGCGCGAGAGAATGTGTGTCCCACAGCCAGACTCTCTGCTCGCTGTTGTTCGGAGAAGTCGAAAGCCGAGCCAGCTGACGAGTTACCCGAGTTGACAGAGAGCGACGACGATTTCGAGGCTTCAACTTCGGCTTCGAGCTGATTGACCCTATCTTGTAGCAACCCGTTCTCTCGACGCATTGCCATGCCGCGACTTTCGCCTTCTTGGGTCTCGTAGATACATGGCTCCCCTTTCTCGACGCAATTCGCGCATTCTGGACGTCCTCCGTCGCACTGCACAGCTTATGAGAAATTTTCATCGCGACAGGAGCGGGGAATGAGGAGACATACGCGAGTTTTCCTTCGTCGGCACGTCCAACAAGCCACTTGCAACATTTTAGGTCGATCTGCTGATCTTGGGCTTCGCTTCTGTCGCTTCCTTGTGCGTTGGTTGTCTGCCATTCTTCCAATGCAGGCACCGCAGGATCAGGTCTGATTCGGTCTATGGTTGGGTTTTAGGTATGGTTTGGGAGTGGCAAACTAAGGTATGCCGACAAGTCGCTTGTCTTGAACCGCTTAACATCCCTGCTCGCTGCCTGAGCTTTTGACTGGGCAATGTTGAGCGAGGAGGCTCTGTTGAATTTCTAATCCATAGAATAGAACAGAACTGATTTACAGGCTGCAGACGCAAACTCCGATTGCTTGCCCGATCAGTGCATTGCGACAGCTTTTGTGGGTCTCGGAACTGGGCAGTTGTGTTCTCGGTCGCCTCCGGGAGATGGAGTCGGTTCTGCCCACGTGCAGGAGGCAGCTTGTGGCATCGTGGCGAAAACCTAGACATCTTTGCATTGGCTGAGTGCAGTAACACACTGTTCTAGCAAGATGCTGCCTTCCTCGACGACTGTGCCGCCATATTGACAGCTTTATGTAAATGCATTTCACATAATCTAGCAGACGGTCTTCTCCAGACGCTTTTGAGCTTTCTATACGTTCTCAATGAAGGCAAGCACGGAGGCAAACCATTGTGAGTCTCCAATGGCGAGCCTGGCCTGGGGGTGCCGTGGACTCGCGAGATCTTGACCGACATTATTGGACTGCACGACTTCACAGGCACGCTGGCGAAGCGAAGATTGCCCAACCCAGTAAAAGGAGATCATGCAGAATGCAGGCGATCGACGATGTTTCGGAACCTCATCCGATGACAACTCTGTGCGGCGTATGCTGTGCGTAACGCATAGCGGAATTTGATGCAAGTATATGCTGTCCTCGAGAGTGTCGTACGGATTGTTGCGTAGTAGGAGGGACCGTACTCCTGCGAAGCTGCTTGCTCATGCGTCAGAAGGTACACGCCGTGGACATGCGGCATGGTTAGACACGGGAGCGTTGGTGCATGGGATGGACTTCGAAAGACGCAGAAATGTCTAGACCGTGCACTATGTGACATCTTTAGGCAAACGTGAGGCGACATTCTCCGGGCGGCACAGAAAATACGGGCTATCCTGCTGCTCGCATGTGGAGGAGTGAGTCCTGCAGAGGAGTTGCATTGCAAGCTTGTCCCGTCTGATGGCCACTTTCCAGTGCCGTTTGCAGCAGTCCCAGGCCGTCTGTCTCACGTCAGCAACTGCGGAAAGCTGCGACTTCCTGTGTGGCAAGTAGCCGTGTAGATGCCCTCCAAGCACCCAGATGGCACTTTATCCAGTACACCAATTGGCATTGATGCGCATCCATTCGAGCATCCTCATATCGACGCAGCTCGCACTCTGACTTCCTTCCCTGAGTTACGCAGCGTGTATGATTACATGATGATTCGTCTCATCTGTTGTCCAAATCAATTGCCCGTAAACGCCGCCCGTGCCGCTAATGGTATCATTTGTCTCTGTACATTTTGTCTTCCCACGATGCTCTATGCGGCTCCTCAAGGAGAGGTCGTGCCCAACGCCACCACAACCATCTACTTCTTCTTGTGCGGGCCAATGATTTGTGGATAGAATCTCGACAAGTGGTGATTGATTGAGCTCTTGGATTGCTGCGTCGTCTTCCGAGCATCCATACATCCTCGAAGTTGCTGTTCCAGAGCAGCGCATCCTGCTGCACTATATCCCGATGAAGCCCAGCATCCTACGAAGTCAATCAGCTCCCCGCGACTGCTTTGAGATACACAATGCGAACGTACCCAGCATGCTGCTCATGATTCCCAGACATGGATTTGCTTCGCCTTTGTTGGGCTTGCGAACACGCAGCTTCGGTAAGGGCGGGAGCTTCGGCGTCGTGGTCTGCGCAGCCCTGGCCAGAGCCTCACGAGATGTCTTTCCGGCCACCATTCTGACTGATGTGGTAATGTTAACTGCTCAGCCCATTCACAAGCAGTGGACGACTCCCGCGGTGTCTGTCCCAATTCAGATGCAGGTCACATGCTAGCGCGTTTTTGGCGAGCCGTCGTCGCCTGGGCACGGGCACGAGCTTGTTGTTTGGGGTTCCACTTTCGCCGCGCTTCTCAGGCACAAACACACTCCACACGCGCCGCTGCACGTCCGACAGCAACAAGGAACCATGGACGCGGACACGACATCTATACACGACATCCATACCGGCCCGGCCAATGCAATGCTCGCCAACGCCACCAGCTCCGACGACGACTCCGCCGCCGCATCAGCGCAACTCGAGTGGGACATGGGCGATGCCGCTGCGCTTGCGCCAAATCTTGTTCACATCGCAAAGGTGCAGCGCGCGTGGGATCGCAAGCCTGCGTCGCCATTTGCCAGGCGACGATTTAAAGTCGGGAAGATCATGAAGCGGACTGGGTCGGGCAACACACTCGCACCTCCCGGCATGTTCAACGTGCACATTCGCGAGCCTATGAACACAGACGCCACCGAAGGCACGCCGTTGAAGGCGGTCAAGAAGATGCGCGTTGGGAGCGGTGCGTCGGATTACACATCGAGCATTGTCAGCAACTGGGACGGCCGGGGCAGCCCGCAAAATCGCAGAATCGTGACGAGAAGTGGTCGTGGCGATGAGCAACTAGTTGCATTGGCGGACGAAGACGACGATCAAGATTGCCCAACAAATGATATGGATGCGACCGCACTTGTCGCCGACAACGCTCTTGAAGGCGAAAGCGCCAACGATCCCGAAGGAACCACGATTGAGATCCTCGATGAGCGCGGTATGAAGATGGACCTTGCTTCTAATGACGTGGATGACGACGAATGGATCGATGAAAGTGATGACACTTCGGACTCGGAAAACATTGATCGTACATCTGATCAGTCAGAAGCCGCGCTCCAGCAGGATCGGTCTACGCCTCCAACGACACGTTGCGAAGAGTTTCCCGCCGGAAGCGATGTCGATGATGATGCCACAGAAGTCGACGATGAGGAAGAGAGCGCGAGAGGATGGCAGAAGCTGCGCGATGAGCTACCTGAGGAGAGGAGAAAAGAAGCTAAATCCTTGGGCATGCCGCTCGACGAGTACCTTCGACGCTTCTCTCCTAGCTCTTCGGAGTCAAGAAAGGGCGACAAGACAGATCTACGTGAGCACTCCGGCTACACAGATGCCACGGACAGACTATCGAAAGTGCTGTCAAATGACCAGACGAGCTTACCACCCGGTTTCGTCTCACCTGCCGTCGCCCGGAAACGCCCGATTAGCCAGGTCAAAGCGCAGAACGCCAGCCGACGGAGGACACTTCCAAAGGACTTTGCAGCACGACAAGCGGCCATGCAGAACGACGCGCAATCTGACTCCAGGCATAACATTCCTGAGGAGCAGCACGACTCTCCGCAGGAAGACGCTTGCGTTCTCACCCCTGAGCAAGCTTACATCAAGCAGCAGCGGCAAACAACATTTGGCCAAGAGGATACCATGGAGTCGACCGAGAGTCTACCTACTCCGACGTCGAGTCCGTCGGTCAGTGCCCCAGACGGTTCTGCGACGGCCAGGTTCTCTAGTCCAGTCCCCAGCATCGCTGGATCACATCCGCGGTTACCGCTTCGACGTTCGCCTAGGAGACAGTCCAGCAGCCCCTTCAAGCGGAAAAGTATCTTGAAGTCGACACAAAAACCTCATTTGATTGCTTTCACACCCATCAAGAGGTCTGAGCAAGCCGCCCTCCGCGGTGATAGTTCGCCCTTACCTTTTGTGCCATTAGGGATCGCAATTGGAAATGATGACCCTGAACGAGCAGCACGATCATCTTCTGCGCCACCGGAGGAGCCCCAGATGTCACCGCGAAGACATCAGCAGCCGCGCATTTCTGATGACACTGCCTTGCTCGAAGCGTTTCTCAAGCGAGCTTCTGAGAGTAAGAGCGGTAAGCGAGTGTCAGAAACGGCAAGACGTGAATCGTTCGAAAGGCAGGCTGAAGGATCGGTTGTGCCTCAAGCGCTTGCCACAAGTCCCATCTTACAAGTCGCACCGAAATCGAAGGATGTATTGGGAGATCTGGATCCTAACAGCCCATCTCCGCGCAAAGCGTCCACGACACTTCACGATGTGATGCACGATCAGCCGTTGAAAGCGGAAGATCCAATGTCAGACGATCATGACGAAGATGAACTTGCTGCACAGACAAATCAGCGCCCAAGGCCCACAGCAAGTCGCAAAAGTGGTCGAACCAAGAAGAAACCCGAGAACTTGTCAGCGAGCACGTACTCGGGGCCGGCAAAGATCTCCATCAAGGGCAGAAGTGAGGGCGTTGTGCTCAAGCAGACGGAAGCTCATAGGTTGGCCATGGAGACCAGGAAAAATACTCAGGGTAACAAGAAGGGTGCTGTAATGCCGTTGGTGCGACTCAAGACCTTACGCGAGGAAGCAGAGGCTTTAGCGAAACGCAGTCCCGAACTTGGCAGCGACATGATGGAGATCGAAAAGCCAACAGGACGGAAGGGCATCACGTGGTCCGAGACTTTGGTGTCGTTCTATCAAGGCGAGCAGCCTGAAATCAGCATGATGACGGAAGATGCTTCACTAGATCCACTCTCGTCACAAGATGACACCATCACTGGATTGGAGGCAGGAGATGTGACAGAAGCACCGCCTGCCAGCGCAACGCCTAGCAAGCCAAGAATGAGACGTCTGAAACCATCAAGGACTGCGGGCACGCCCGTCAAAGCCAAGCCCGTGGCTGGACAATCGCTCCAAGTGGGGGAGAGTGAAACTCAGACGGCCTCGGCCACAGAGAAGAAGCCCAAATCCTCAACTTCGGCAAAGCGACAGGTCTCACGCATTGCCACGCCTGCGAAGCCGAAGCGAAGTGCGTCATCAAGTGTTGACGACGATGACACAATCGTGGCTGGTGACGATACTCTGCAATCCGTTATACCACCAGACGCCTCTTCAACTGCTCCAGATTATCCTGTGGCGAAGTTGAAGAGGTCTATTCCAACCCCCGCATCTAAACGGACGACCGGGACCAGGCTGCCAGCGCCGACTGCGACACTTTCCACTACCGGCAAAGAGAACAACCTCATCGCATCTCCACCTAAGAAGCGGATGACTAAGACGTCCGCTCACGCTGCTGCTGCGCCTATGAAATTGGGACAGTCTGGCGAGCCTAGGAGCCTTACGGCTGCTCCAAAGTTTGACATCCAGAAGCCATCCAAAGGCCGCGCAGGGAACGAGGGGCACGAGACAAGCTTGATATCCAGCCCACCAAAGAAGAGTGCACGGATGCTGCCTGGAAAGGAGGTGGCAAGGGGCATCGTGCTCGGTGTTGGAGTAGGGGTTGAAGATCAGGACATCAAGCATGGTGAGATGTCGTTAAAAAGCCCAGCCAAGAAAAGGACTACCAGGCGGATGATCAGCTAAGACGGTTGGCCCCATTTCTTGTTGTACAATCTGCAGGAGATCACCGCTTTCAAGGCCGACCGTCTTGCACGAATGAAGTCGACTGCAAATGTGCCGGTAGCCATGGTTGGCCCTCACGCACGGTCCGACAGTTCGTCTTCCCAGCAAGTCGCGTCACAAGCGCGGATGTTCCCACGCAGCTGACCACAATTTGTACATATTTTCTACTTCTCTTGACGAAGTCACGATGTCACGCCGCACAATGTCTAGCCCATCCATTCTCACACGCGTGTGAGTGAAATTTCTTCTACAGTTACGCATGACCTCACAGGGCGGCGAGGCTGTTGCGATATCTCAAGATTCCAGCCAAGACTTTTGGTGTCACAATCTTAGACTCTTGAAATGACAATGTTCGTAGCCACATGAAAACCCAGCCCCCTGCGTTTCAAAGTGGCTCACTGTCCAGAGAGAAGACCCTCAGTGGCCTGGAATAGCCTGAGCATCGCAGGGACTTGACATGATCGCTCAGTAATGAGACGTCGAGCCCGATAAACGAACTTGAGAACATCAAGGCTCGGGTCCATCAATAGAAGCACGACCTCTTTCTGGCAATTCTACTGCGGCTCGGCGTCAGATACGGCGCTTTTGCGGTGCGTGAAAGTGAGGTCGAAATAGGCTCGTCGTAGGTTCGGAGGATCCTCCATGATCGTCGGATGTACATCCGAACCGCATCCACTTCCTTCCTTGCACATTCGCACCTCGCGCCCGCCTCCGATGATCTCTTTGCTCTTTTTGAACGGGCGCCGGTCGGTATCTCTCGCTTGCATCGGGAGTTCTGACCCGAGAAAAGTCGCGCCTGCTCACGCCTCTCTGGTCCTGAAGTTTCCCAGGTCCACATCACAACTCTCGTATTGCGAAGCAACGCCACGACACCGGGATTCATGCCAGAAGTCGACACTGCTGTGCAGTGCAATCAGCTACAGAACGCCCTGCAGCAGGATCGACTGAAATATTTGTGATCGGAAGGCACAGTAAGGGGGACTCTCTCCGGACACACTCGAGACCTTTTCAGACCCGACTCCATATCCCTGTGCCAGATGCAGGAGGTCCTCATCAATGAACTGCAGGTCTCAAAATGGTCGAAGGCTCGCATTGACGAGTAGTTTGGATCCACTCCATTGGATACGTGCGGCGTCAGGCTAGCTCATGTTGCTGCAGTCGGGCCCTTCTCCGTCGCTTCGATCCGACTCCATTGAACATCACACTGTGACACTGCCAACTCCATATTCCACGTGTGCTTTCATCCCGATTGCAGGGTGAATCCTTGGAGCAGACCACGAGCTGGGTAGGTGAACTCCACTTGTGACATGGACCCGAGCCCCGAATCGCTTGCTTCTTCTCTGTTTTCATTGGGACGACTTGCCTCACATTCGTTGAACGGGATTGGAATTCCTTCGTTAATTTGACGTCTTGTCCGAACAGCTCGCAGCTTGCGGTTCGCGCATGAGGTTGGCCCTAGGCAAAGGTCAACAGACCTTCCCGTAGGAGTCAGACATCCTCACTCAGCTAGGAAAAAGCATCTGGGCTCAGAACTGTTGCCGCAACATCTCACTTGGTACCAACAATGGCAGACCCCGAAGCAAGAAATCGTCCGAGCTTTCGAGTAGTTCACGGGATCGCGTCAGTTCCGAGTGAACGTTGCGTGAAAGGCTCGGCGCTTCAGCGTTGCTCACTTTCAGCATCCATCGCCTCCAACAGACAAAATCCATGAATATCGAAATCGGAGCCCCCTTAGGCTGGGTAGTTGACTCCGTGTCTCACCAGGAACTGTCGACACAGATGCGAGATGTGTCCGACGTGCATCCATAAACGTTAACACGAAGTCTACAGCCGCATCGGCAAAAGGGCCGAGCCCGTGTGGCACTTCCGCGGGATAGAGATCAATACCGCGATCTCACTCTTGTTAAACTTAGTGAGGCAACAGCGCTTCGTACTCGACTCAAGAGTCATCAACCAACCCTCTCGATTTACGGCGTTATGGGCGCTGCATCTGTTATCCGAAGCTCTGCCTTCGTATGTCAAGAGACCGATAGAACTAAGGTTCCGATTCGGCCCCGGAAATACACACATCCTTCGTCCATCAAGCCACTCAGAAGAGTTTGCTATGCGAGATTACCACAAGCGCTATGCCCAGTCGAACACAATTGACAACTGGTGTCGAAACTTCTCGTTTGCGCATTCAAAGTCACACTCTTAGAGGTCCAAAATGGTGAACAATTCCTAATTTCATGGTTCACGACCTGGTAACTTTGTGCCATGGAGCACTTGTGATGTTGTATTGACAGTCTCACAGATCTGGAATCCGACGGCCGTTGTCTGTTCTCCACGACAGCTGGAGATCACCCGATCCTGACAAATTCCGGGAAATCTGAAGTCTGAAGTACAAAATCTGCAGCCAATTGCGGTCTACATCTCACATGCCTTATACTGCACTTGTGCGAACATATTCCTGGAAGCACCTATGCCTCCACTATCGAGCAAGCATCACGCCACCGATCGCAGGAAATCCGGCATCAGCTGCAGGAGCTACAACTGTTACCTATCATATGCAATCGAGCAGCGATGTTGTCGCCCAGTTTTCAGCCGATAACAAGCCTGCTTCGGCTCAACATGTGGAGACCGCATGCGGCTTCCGCATCCCGTATGCAACACACAAGGCCACAGGACCGAGTCCGCGAAGGCCCCACATATGTGGGTCCTGCAGCTACACATGTTCATGAGCCGATACCATCTCGCAGGCACCGCATCATTTGGACGCATGTCAACATCTACGGGATGTTCCCGTTGCACAACTTCGCTGTTGACGCTGCAATACTTTCTGATTATGCGAGAGCATACATGTTCTTGAGCATCGAATCGTAAATCATGGTCCAATATTGACGCTGTTCATCAACTCACGGCTACCTGGCTTCACAACAGCAGAACATCCAGCCCAGCTGGCCGAGTCGCGGCGCAGGCTCCGTATAGTAGTACCAAGCGGCTGTGGTGGCGCCAAGTAGCGACGGGTTTCGCACCGAATGTGTGATATGGGATGGTCTGTTGCAACCAATGCAATCTCTGCGTTGCATTGCTTGACGCTTGAGGAATCCTTCTTCAACCGAGCCGATGCTCAATTTCGATACCTGCCACGGACCGGATCGAAGTAGCCACGGTAATGGCCGCCATCAGCAGAACCTGGCAGTCGCTTTCAGTCAGTTACATAACATTCGGAGCCACTCCCGAATTCGTACCTCGCGTCATGATTACTGGCACAGCAACGTGCGACGTGGGCGAAGGTGATCCATCGTTGCTCCCAACACTGTTGTTTGAGCTAACAGATTTCTGGGCTTGTCGACCATCTCGATACCTAAAAACGTGCCAGAGCATCCACTTCTCAATTAGCACCCATTAATTCAGCCGAGAGCGCAAAAGCTTTGTCTCACCCGTATGATCCAGTTCGGTCTTTCTGGAAGATCCGGGTCTACTGCAAGATCGTATAGTGGCCTCGTGGTCGGCTGTGCGGTGTGATAGATCCGCCGGACCTCGTCGTCCATGATCTCTTCATCAACTTGAGAAGTACTGTAAGAAGTTGATTTGCCGCCAGGGATGCCGCCGACCACAGTTGCACGAGCGTCGAGGACTGCGATTATTCGTTTTCGGCCTTCGCTGGCTTCGAGCTGGAATCTTGTCATGAGAGCCTGCGCTAAGTCCGTGAAGAACACAACCACGCACTTTCATTAGCGTATAAATCCGGCGATGCGCGTTATTGCTCATGTCTAGGCCGATGTGGCTAGAGGATCAAAGTGTCAACATGCACGTCGCGCAAGCGTTATATCCACCGCACACTCACTTCAAGAGCCTGGCTTTGCTATCGCTTCGCGGAAGAGCAGGGAGGGCTGGTGACATGGTGATAGAGAACACTGGTAGAAGAAAAGAGCTCGAGAGGGGCGTAGATCAACCCACACGTATATGAGCATTGCGTTCTTATGGATCTCACATTCGAGCCTGCAGAACCACACATGTAAACGAGCCTGCGCAGCTGGTTGAGCTGGCTGCGATCTGCAGCTGTAGATTGAGCAACAGGCTGGGGTATGTGGTCGAGGGGGACATGAGTGCATGGCGGAGCAGCTCGCCCGCGAGTAGGATCTTGAGCGTGACGGGACGCTGATCAACCTGTCTGTCGTGTAACCTATTGAGCAGTGCGATCTGGCCGATTCTAGGCGGACGGCAGTCCGAGCCCGCCGCATAGTAGCCATCGCAGGACCACGTTCCTTGCCCGTTCCGTTCGTGCGTGTCCTCACCCTCCTCACCACAACCAGGACGGCAGGTGGCGGGGGGCCAATGCCGACACGCATGGCACTAGACAAAGGAACCATCCAACAGCATCAACCCCTGCGACCCCCGAAAGGCAAATTGCTACCTCTTGTCGGATTCTAGACTCTGCATCGAGACCGACGTTGATAGCCTCGCTCTGGGCACTATATGATCTTCCAAGTAGCTTATAGGTATTTAATCTTTGCGGCTCGCAAGCGGCTGAGAAGTGCAGAAGCCTTGCAATGGCACGCAATCCTGACGAAGTGGTCCGAGCGTGGCGTCACATATCATGCACATGCACATGCACTTGTGAAGAGCCCGCCTGCCAAAAAGTCAATTCGCTGGTTGTCATGCAAATGTCTGTGGAGCCTACTTGCCGAAAGTCCCGTTCTCATGCACACCAAGACCCAATCTGCAGGCTGCAGCGATACGTATCGCATAGTGGACAGCCTGATATACCTGTTTGTTGCTCTACGCCGCACGTCGTCATATTGTCCCGAGCCGATGCCAAGTCATTTGTTTACCCTCCTTTTCACTGCCAAGCTGCTGCGAGAGGAGGCTCCTGCATGTGCCACGTGAATCGTACTGTATGATACTCAATGCTCAATGAGGAGCCACATGTCGCGCATCATGCTGTGCACTTGTCAGTGCCATGGAAGAAGTGTTCTGATGGTGTGTCCAGGTCCTTTAATAACTGACGTGAGAGTGTCGATCGCATGGTTGCAGATGGACGAAGTTCCACGTCACTTGCCTCGTGGTCAGCAAGATCCACGCCTGACCCTTTCCGTTTCGGCGACTGCTCCGAAGTTGCCAGCAAAATTGCTCAGCTGTCGCAGCCATCGCTCTTGCTGGGTCAGAGACTTTGTTTGCCGTACACAGCTGCGATCTTGTTCAATAAGTTCCAATCGACACTCATAGTGTCGCATTGAGTCAACGTTGCATGTCCTGATGGGCAATGCTCCGAGCGAGTACAGTGCAGCCACAGTGACGCTAAAACCGGTGACGAACCGTCCGTCCTCGTTCTGGTTCTGCATCCTCGATGCTTCATGGCGGATCTTTAGCATGAACACTGTGGCGTGATCCTCTAACGAGTCATATACATATAAAGGAGAACTTTGGAGGAGGGGGCAAGTTCACAGCAGCTCAGAGGTAGCGAAGTGATGCACCGACGGTCGCACAGCTCCATGCTTCTCCAGGGTCTTCCCGAAGGAGGGAAAGTCGGTGTCCAGAGCCGAGCAGATGGAAGCACAGTGCCACGAACCCGTCAAATCAGGTGCACAACCAAATTTCACCAGAAGCCCGGACTTTAGACCTGCGAGCAATGCCGCAGGGACTGCAGACACTCTGCTGTTGTTCCCTGTGGGATTGGACCTTCTCTACTAGCGAACAACCAACATTGAAGCAAAGTGGAAACTTCCCTTTTCCGCCCCTTCCACCTCCCTGTAGACTTGCTTCGGAGCAGTTCGAGGACCAATGGCAAAAGAGCGCAGTAGAAGTCATGATGAAACCACGCAGCGGCCACGATGACAGCTACCAAAACAACCAGCGCACGGCTACAACCGGCCCTCTGGCAGGATCGCAGGATTCAAGTTGACGGTCAACCGCCTGGCGCTGGTTCATTGACGGGAAGGTCGCCCAACGAGAGGTGACCACGAGCGCAACAAGGCCCCACAACTTGTGAGCTGGTGCGTGCGGCAGGGAAATGAATTTCCTGTTGAAACACGCTATTTTGAATTTGGGGGAACCCGATCCTCCTGGACATCGAAGAGTTAACGACAATTCGCGCATGTGATCGTTCATCAGCAGATGGGGGTCGCAGCTGGTTGGTCTCAGCAGTGGTCAGAACATATAGCCTAAGATAGGGTGCAAAAGCCCTCCAGACAGACATTCGCGCCCGGGTATTCTGGTGGGCAATATCCTGTCGGCTGCAGATCTAGGCGACCAAGCCGCTCTAGATTTTCGGGCACGACGCCGAAGACTGAAAGCTCTGCCCTAGAATTTGGAGCGTGGTGGCTTGTTGCCTCCTGCAGCTACCTCCTACAAGCTCCTGAGCTTTGACAAGATTTAGATTAATCGCGGAGAGCCCGAGCACTCCTTCGCTTGCCCAAGAAGATCCACCGTGGTTGTTGTCAACTGCATTGCCAATTGCGTCTGCAACGGGTTTGCGCGGCACATTCGCCTCCTTCGTAAGATTTCGTAATAGGACCTCGCTTAGCCTACTCAACCATCTGCCGTGCTTCATCGTCGTTGACGAGGCTCGCCTGCTTCTCGTCTCCCCAATGTCCCCACTGACACGACTGGATAGCTGATAGAGGCAATGGTCTTAGCAGTTACAACGCAGCAAGCGCCACATGCGTCTGGTGCTACTGTGGCTTTCCCATCTCCGGGCGGTCCCAGATGACTCCGATCCCGCCATTCAGGGGACGACTGGAAGCTCTGATAGGTGTGGAGACTGAGGCATCACAGTGCTGTAACCGTGCAGACTCGTCATCTGGCTGACGAGGAATGAACAACCAGTTTACCAAGACCGTAAGAACCACAATATTGGTCGAGGTTCGCGGGGCCAAAGGTCGATAGATTGAGTTCAAGAATAGATGAATACCTCCAACGATTTGATCGCAGCTGCCGATATTGAGTCTCGTTTGTGTACGAGTGCGAGATGCTATCTACTAGCCTTTGACCCTCTGCATTTAGCCGTCGTCTTCGATATTTATCCCAATGGGGCGTCTGGAATACCTCCAAACGTCCAAGTGCAGGGCTGGGAGCCCGCTTAAATGCACGTGATGACTCGAGTCAAGCCACTTGTGCCTTCCTACGCTTCTTATGCTGGATAGAGAAGACTTGCATGGAGGCAAGGAATTTTGCTACGAAGGGCATTGCGTTGTGAGATTCGGAAGGTATGAATTCAGAAACTTAATGTGTTCCTAACTCTCTTTACGACCAGTTTTGTACCCAGTATGCAAGAGATTCGTCTCGAATCCCTCGAACGACGCGCTACGTTCGATGCCATGAGCGAATATAGCTTCAAGGCCAAGCATCATCCGCTCCCCTCCACCTCTGATCGAGTGGTTTCCGTTGGCCCGCATCGCCCGATCTCATCCCCCTTATCCGGTGGGTCTCCCACGCATTACGCTGGACGTAAAGTTTCATGTTCGCGTCCTGATCGTACATGGCGAGGTTGAGGACGTCTTTGGTCTCGGCCTCATGAGGAAGATCCCCATTACGTTCTCGCTCGCCAAAGTGTGGTGTGAAGAAAGTGGGGTCGGGATGCGGATCGAGCATCTCGGTGAATGCGAGCGACATGATTGCATTTTCAACGCCAGCAAAGACGTAAGGAGAATGCATTGATGGTGATGCAAGTGAGTAGACACTGGATTCGAGAACTCTATTGCGGTTCCAGCTACTACCGCGAGCGATAAAAGCTGGATTGCTCGCTCGGAGGAAGATATTGTAGTCGTCTGCTGCATCAGGCTCTCCAGAACTGCTCGTACTCTGACCCTCAACATCCAAGTAGCTGTAGCACTTCGCGCCAAGTCGCATGTCGAAAACCTTCAGCAGGTTGTGCCGACTGGTTCCAGCAAGTAGCCTCTCCTGGCCTCGAGGCAAGATCGTATAGATCGCGCTATCGTCAGCTGGGTCGATATAGGCTTGCTCTACTTGACGATGGGAGCGTAAATCATGCAGGCGCACAATGCCATCATATGCGCCTGAGAGGAAAACTTCGCCGTTGCCTGAAGATCCCATGCCGGCTGGCAATGGCACCGTGGTGTACACGTTGGAGGTCGATTTTCTCGGTGCTCCGTTGGGAAACATGTCGCCATTGTGTGCATCAAAATCGTTGCGAAGACTGATCTTTCTCACATCGTCTCGATGTAGACCACTTTCGGTGATTGGGTAAATGTGGATTGGCTCATCAGAAGGCCCAGCGCCTACGGCTAACAGCTTTCTTGATAAGAAATTGGTAGACCAGGCTCGGTGACTTGCTGAGGGATTTCCATCTGCTCGTAATACTGGCTTGAGATCGAATTGGCCCGAGGAACCAATTTTGGACTGTTCTGAGTCCACAGTGTAGAGAGCTATACGGGAGTCTCCCAAATTCGCAGCCAGAAGTGAAGGAAGAAAAGGCTCCTGTAACAAGCTACTCGACCTCACGGGCATGCCTTGTGTTGTAAAATACGTAGTCCGTACATCCTGGTCGTAGGGATCATCGAGGGGAATGCCAAGCAGTTGCAAATCGCCGTTTGCAGTACCGGTCAGTACATGTTGTCGCTCGTCTCCAATACTGGCATCAGGTCGTAGCAAGTGCATAGCAGTGATATCGTCGCGGCCCTCACGTGCAGACAATGGCCGATATGTAGTCCACCTCATATCATCAGGTCCCGCGCCTCGGGTTGTGTGGCGAATGCAGACTTCGGCACCAGCACTGAATGCGAAGACCTCTGTTCTATCGCGCCATGAAGTCTGTACATCCTCGTATACATCCACTTGCGGTGTGAAGCCAATTGTTTGCCCTCGCGGACGTTTCCATTTCTCAGCCTTCTTCCTGCCTGGAAATGTGGTGATGTTGAGTCGAGGCTCGACATGAGTCGCCACGAACGCTCTTCTATCCCAAGCCCTCGAGAGGCTCGTCAGCGTTCGCGCCACGTCCTTGGAAGATGAGATGTCGTGAGGGCATAATGTCGGAAAGCGATTCTTCGCGAAAGACTTCCAAGCGTCCTTGTCCACGAAGGCATGTAAGCTTTTGCAACTTCTTCCAAGGGTGGCGATGGACCGCGCGGACGGCAAATAGTTGGTGATGTGATCCCAGAGCTCGGGTGGAAGATCGCCAAAGGTTATCGGCTGCTTCGTCTTAGGATTTTCCATATTGCGATTGAGTGTGAGGTGTGTTGATGCAGTGTGTGCTGGTGCAAGGATGTGCGTCATGCTTAGTCAGCACATCTTATTCCCCAGCAATGTGTGAACATCACGAAATAGGGTCAATTTTGACAGTGGTCAGTCACAGTTGTTGATTCTGCAAGTGTATTTAGTGCGGGATAGTGAGCAGACCTGTGCCAGTGGATATCTATGTTAAGTATCATTGTGCTACAAGAAAGATGGTCGATGCCTTCAGGATCCAAAATGTGAGTCAGTGGAGTCTATCCACTTTTACACTTCACTTCGCTCCAGCTTCTGCGCTATCTTATGTGTCATCAAGCGTCGACAGCTTTCATGCCTATGACTGTGAAGTGCGTCACAACGGATACGGACTAGCCATTGCACAGCCCATCTTGTCCCACAGAATCGTTCAGACTTTGCGTGAGAAATGGCAGTGAGCTCATGTCAATGAGCGGGAGGATTGAGGGGCGAGGCTACACTCCCGCAGGAATTCGAGATGATGGGTGAAGGACAACATATGTCGCTGTTCCGGCGCATATGCATGGCTACGACCCATCCAACAGTCTTGGCGATCCCTGCTCTTCTCCAACCGATCTCTCATCATAAACCGGCCTGACGTCCCATCTGAGCGGCTCTTCATCCAACCCATGCCAGACACCTAGATCTCGTGGTAGGTAAGCTCCAACGTCTTCCATAAATTCTTCTCGAGCCACTCGGTCTGTTTCGTGCAACCTATCCAGATCCTTTCGCGCCTTTTCCACAATCTTCTTCATAGCCAACTCGCTCACTTTTCTCCTTTCCACTTCTCGCAGCAGCTTCCCATATCCAGCAAGGAATTGCTCGTAGAAGACACTAAGCTCAGCAAGCTCCTGCGTCTTTACACGAATATCAACACTGATACTCTGCCATCGCTCTCGGAAGTGACCCGCAGCATCCAAATGAGCAGGAATGGCAGCCCGAATTTCGCGCATCGTCTCCAGGACTTGCTGTAAAGACTGATGCTGCGCTCTTGCTTTCTTGGCATACTTTGTCAGCAAAGAGTATTGGTCTTCCATCTCGCTGGCCCTATCGCGAATTTCGACCACCACGTCATCGACTTCCTGAGCATCTTTCAGAAGGACTTGCAGCATTTGAACTCGTTCCTCGTCAGATATGGGCTCGGCAACAGTCTTGTCGTACAGGGATTCTTCGGTGCCAGGAGTTGCTTCTTTCATATCCGCGGTAGCGGCGCGCGCAGCTTCACCGCCTCCTTCAGTATGCTTGAGGGCTGAGACGCACAAATCATAGTGGTTGACAAGATTCTCCAGCAGGCCGGCCATCTCTGTGGCATGTTCCTCCATGCCCTCGAAGATAGAGGAGATGGAGGGCGGAGGGTCATCATAGATCGTGGGCTTCTCTGGTTTGAGAGTCGAAGCACCTCCAGCATTCTCTAGTAGCTTTTCCTTGATAGTATGTATCGAGGATTCGAAGCTAGACAGGTTGTCGTTGAGGTCACCACGGGCATCGTTGTACTGATCGATCAGACTACGGAGAGTAGACAAGAGGTTCTCATGTGTGTCTTCGTCGACAAAATCGAAAAGAGTCTTCGTGTCATCTCCGTCTGACTTTTCCGGCGCGTTCGTGACTGTGTCGTTAGTACGCTGCCGAGAAAGGGAATGTCGCTCTGCAACAATAGTCTTCCTCAGCTGACTTAAGGTCTTATCGAGCCTCGCATGTGCCTTGTCCAAGTCGGCAATAGTGACATCAAATTCATCAGAAATCTTGGTGCCATCATCAACAAGAGCCTCCCTGATGGCGTCCAAGGTGCTGACTTGCTCATCGAGACCTCGGCGTGCATAGGTGTTCTTCGCATTGAGAACAGCAATTTCCTCGATCAGCGCTCTGGAATTGGTCACCAGCTCGTTGGCACGATAGACATGGCTGGTGGCGCTCAGAGATTTCTTCGCGTCCACGAAGTGCACCACCAGATCCTGCAGACCAGGCAAATGATGGGTTACCGGCGAGCGCGGCGGCGATGGTGATGGCGAAGCGGATAGCTCGGCCGAAGAGGAGTCGCTGCTCATGGCGATATCGCGGCGTTGCCGAACATGGCCGAGCGAGATCAGCTCCAGAACAGCAGTGCTGGCGGCAGGCTATCTCGACTATGAAATGTTGGCGAGAGATTGGTCAGGTCAGGTGGCGTTCACACGCAGAGCGAGCAAGATGCAGGGATTCCCGCCCGCCGCCAAGCACCCGACTTTGCTGCTCTGCACGACTGCTGAACCGCCTCAACACTGCCGGGTCGTTCCCAGTGAACGGTGCAAACGGCACAGAGTTCTCAGCGAGCCTTTATTACCCCAGGATCAGTGGGCGAGGAAACCGGGACAACCACGAGATTTTCGGGGGTGCAGGCCCGCGATTGGTGAAAGAAAGCTTGCTGGCAATTGCGACAGTCGGCTTAAGCATCACCTCATCGCGAGCACCTCACTTCGCAAGCAAGCACCTCACTTCGCAAGCAATTCACATCGCGACACTGTTTGCGCGTCGCCACCCCGGCCGCCCAGTAATCGCACAACGACACCGCCCATTCGGATTGCGTCCCCCATTGACAACGTGCGAGGATCACGGCGGCCCGCCTATCTGTTCCGCCACAGACGAGCGCACGAGAGCGATTGTGCGCGCCAGGACCGGGACTGCATGGAGGCTCTCGTCCCCTGGGACGCCATAACTACCCAGCGCTGGCGTGCTTTGTGTCGCCATGTCTGTGCTACATCATAGTTCCGCAGGCCGGAGCCACACCGCTACCACCGCCGCCGCTCCTTCCTCCATCGCCCAGCAGCGGCCCACGCCTGGGGACGACGACGACGCCAGCGCCAAAACAGAAAATCACGAACCCTTCTCGCTACCGTCACGCCATCACGAGCACGGACATGGTGAGCTCTACACCTCGCATCACGAGCACGAAAGCAGCCTGAAGAGAGACACCCTCCAACGCCCGCCTACACACACCAAGCACGCCGATATGAATCTTTCCTCCTTTCTCCATGAGCACATCCCGGGCTCCTACAATCCTACTGGCGACAATAGCAGCGCCCACGCCCACAAAGACCACCGCGACCACGACGCCGAAGAGCAACGGCCGAACACGAAGTTCTGTTATCGACACCGCCCTGATCTGAAGTGCCGACGGCAGGCGAACGAGACGTCAATGGAACAACTGCAGGATGAGCTATCGGGGCTCCCGCAAATGGATCAGCAGGTCATCTCCCAAGTTTGGTCCTCCTTCTCTGCCGCCCCCGCCAAACACCGCAACCTCATGCTGCAAGGCATCCTCGCACAATGTTGTTTCCCTCAGCTTTCTTTCATCTCAGCCAACATCCGTGACCTGATCAAGATCGACTTCTTGTCTGCCCTCCCGCCCGAGCTTGGCTTCAAGATTCTCTGCTATTTAGATACCACTTCGCTGTGCAAGGCCGCTCAGGTCAGTCAGCGATGGAGGAGCTTGGCAGACGACGATGTGGTATGGCACAAGATGTGCGAACAGCACATTGACAGAAAATGCACCAAATGTGGTTGGGGACTGCCCTTGCTGGAGAGGAAGAGATTGCGAATTGAGAAGAGGCAGATACAATTGCGCGCGACAGGCAGGGGGCTCAACCAATGGTCACCTGACATTACTCCGATTCCAGAAGATGCTGAGGCTTCGATGCCCCCACCTCAACCACTGGACGGAGAGGCAGGCAGCAGCCGCGGCACAAAGCGATCCATAGACGCCACTTCCGTGAGCTCGCCAGAACTTGCGAAACGACATTGTTCCATATCATCTCAGGACAGTGGCGTCGTTGGTGTGGATGGGAATGACGCGTACTTTGCGCCACGGAAGAGGCCATGGAAGGATGTCTACAAGGCTCGTTTCAAGGTTGGGACAGCGTGGAAGTATGGCAGATGCTCCACGAAAGTCTTCAAGGGCCACACCAACGGTGTCATGTGCCTGCAGTTCAATGAGAACGTCTTGATCACGGGCTCATACGACACGACGGTAAAGGTCTGGGACATCAATACTGGAGAAGAAATTAGAACGTTGACCGGCCACACAAGCGGGATTCGGGCGCTGCAGTTCAACGACCAGAAACTCGTCACTGGCAGTCTGGACTCGACAGTAAAGTTGTGGAACTGGCGAACTGGGGAACTGTTGAGAACGTTCCACCCTCACAGCGATGGTGTCATCAGTGTGACTTTTACATCACGTTATATGGCATCTGGATCGCGAGATCGAACGATCCGTGTATGGGACCACAAGAATGGCTCGACCTATACGCTTCGAGGTCATTCGGACTGGGTGAACAGCGTCAAGATCGACGATGCCTCACGCACGCTGTTTTCCGCCTCGGACGATCTGACTGTTCGCTTGTGGGATCTGGATACGCGCGAGTGCATTCGTGAGTTCACTGGTCATGTCGGTCAAGTGCAACAAGTAGTACCTATGCCTCCAGAGTTCAACTTGGATGACGTCGTACTCACTCCCAACGACAAGGACGACGATGAAACCAGCGTCAGCTCTGTAACGATCGCCCAGTCGCACCGAGAACACATCAACAGCAGCCCGAACGATTCCGATCCATTCTGGCCGAACGATGCTGATAGACCAGCACCACCTCGCTACATGATCACTGGCGCTCTAGACTCCACGATTCGCCTCTGGGACACGCACTTCAGAAGCAAGCCCACACGGGAGCCTTCGCCACACCTCAATTCATCTGGGTTCGATATCCTGCCAACCGACCGCTTGACCAATTCCCACCTTCCACGCGCTCAAGCTTGCGTGCGCACATTCTTTGGTCACGTTGAAGGCATATGGGCACTCTCAGCGGACCATCTGAGGATGATCTCCGGAAGCGAGGACAGAATGATGAAAGTGTGGGACCCGCGAACGGGTAAATGCGAGAGAACTTTTACGGGCCATCAAGGTCCGGTGACGTGCTCTTGGTTGAGCGACAGTCGTGTCGCTAGTGGAAGTGAGGACTGTGAGGTCCGGATGCTATGTTTTGGAGACGAACAATATAATACTCATGATGGGCAGCCCTGAAAATCAGTGGGCTGCATGGATTTAGCGGAATTTTTCTTTTAAAGATGGAAGTGAACTTGAAAGCGATTGATGGAATTTTAGCGTTGGTGTTTGGGTGTAAAAGAAAGCAAGTCGCTTGATCGATTCATCAGCGAAAAATTCTGAAAAGAGATGGGATGGATTCAATCTTAGTCTAGATGAGGTCATGGCGTTATATGGCAAATTCTAGTGGCGTCTTGTGCGATGGCCACTTGACATAATAAGAGAGTTCATCATAACGAAGAAGCTCACTCTCCGACTCCACGTGGAGCTGGTTGTCCTTCGCTTGCTATATTTACTTACTTACTTGCCCTTCCCGAAACGGCAGGTGAGGCGACTGATTAGTTCTTGCCATCGTCGGTCAGCTCCGACAAGCGGTAGGCGCAGATTCTGGGGAAACTTCAGGTCTCGGCTCAAACAACCCGAGTGTGCGATACGAATTTGATTTCCTCTTATTTGTCCAAGTTGTGAGATTCCGCTGTCCTGCTTGTATTCATCTTCCGAACTACCTCTCTTCCATCATGGGCTCCATTTCCCACCAAGATGATGTCCGACCCAGTGCCGTTTCTGTTTCCCTGCAAGAATTGAAGAATGGAAGTGTGGATCTGGAGACTTTGGAACGGGCTTTCGGACCTGAGAGTTTGGGAATTATTGTTGTGAGGGATTTGCCCGAGGAGTTTGTGGGGTTGAGGAGGAAGGTTTTGAGTTATGCGAGTTATTTGGCGAATTTGCCTAGGGAGGAGTTGGGTGAGTCTAATCCTTTTTCCCTCGGGTTGGGCGAATTGCGGTTTGATGGGGGAGATGTTGTTCTCAAGTTGGGCGCCCTGTCGATGGTCAGGCTGGGCCTGTTCGCTGTCGCTTGCGGTAATGGACGTGATGAGTGGTTTGTGGTCTAGATCGTTGGTTCCTGTTTCGTGGAGAACTTCGAGACTCCGACGTTTTTTCGAGTGTTGTGCAAGTATTCCTATGGAACTCCAGCTGATAACGAATAACAGCCAAAGTTGAAATCCCAGAAGCACGTTATAACGTCGGCTGGTCTTGCGGCAAAGAGAAGCTCGACAATGGACAATTCGATACTTTCAAAGGCTCATATTACGTCCAACCAATCCATTCAGAAGACGGCAAACTAGAAGCCAAGGCACGGGAACTCTTTCCGCACATTCCAGATATGACAAGTCCCAATGTCTGGCCGAGTGAGGAAGCAATGCCAGGTTTCGAGCAGATTTTCGAGCAGCTATGCCGGCTGATCGTCGACGTTGCGGGTCTTGTCGCCAGGAGCTGTGATCGGTATGGCGTGGCAAAACTTGAAGGCTATCAAGATGGTACTCTGGAGAAAATTGTTAGAGGAAGTGTAAGTACGAAGGCTCGATTGTTACATTATTTCCCTCCGCCTCCGAAAACTGCTGGCGCGGAAGAGAAGGGTGATGATGATTGGTGTGGAACGCATATGGATCTTGGTGCTCTGACTGGTTTGACTTCGAATATGTTTATTGATGAGACGACGAATTCGCCAGATGTGAAGCAAGCACAGCGAGACAAGGATGGTCTCCTTGCAGACTTGTCAGAATTGGAGAAGCATCCTGATCCGAAAGCTGGGCTGTGGATCAAAGACCGCGCGGGACGGACGACGCAAGTGGATATACCACAAGACTGTCTTGCTTTTCAGACTGGTGAGGCACTGCAATTGATTACGAGGGGAAAGTTTAGGGCTGTACCACACTTCGTGCGAGGACCTGCAAGTGTGGTGGGTGATGATGGGAGGGAGAGGAAGATTGCGCGTAACACATTGGCTGTATTTACGCAGCCCAATTTGTGGGAGATTGTGGACGAGAGCGACAAGCTGGATTTCGCTGGGTTGGCGAAGAGAGTTTTTGAGAAGACTTATTGAGCTTAAGCTATGCATAATTTATCGCAGCCAGACGCCCTGAATCCCGGTAAGATTTGAAGCTCGAGGCCCGTTGCTCGGCGTTCATAATTCAGATTTCTTTTCGATATCACTACAATTTTGACCCGGGCCCTTGCGAGACTTGTCGGGCTTGATCAAGTGCACGCTTCGCTTCGTCAACCATCTCCGTCACGATATCCTTCGCAGTCTGGTTTGGCTTGTTCACCGATCCCGCCACAATCCCGGCTGGTCGCATAGCCGCACCGTCCTCGATCTCATCTGTCAGCTTCCCAGCAGCGTGCAATCGGTCGAGCTCATATGGAAGTGGCACGATTCCTCTCGAAGTCAAATCCTTGATCTCAGCTTGTCGGTTCTTCTCCCAGTCTGTGAGGTAAGGATTCCTCAACGCACGCAAAGGTCTTCCAGACCAGACTTCCAACTTCACCCAGTCGTCGTAACCAGCAGCGATGACTTGGTTCTTGAAGACCTCTGGTGCTTTGGATTCTACACTTGGGATGAAACGTGTGCCGACCCATACACCGCTTGCGCCGAGCATCATCGCTGCTGCAACACTCCTCCCGTCATTGATTCCACCAGCTGCAACAAGGACGACCGGCTCCTTGGTTAGAGGTGAAGTGTATTTGGCGCAGATGTCTGCACATGCTGGGATGAGAACCATGCTTGGGATGTCGCCGGTGTGACCTCCGGCTTCGCCGCCTTGAGCACAAATGAGGTCAACGCCGGCAGCACACGCTTTGTGCACGTGCTTGGGATGGCCGACCATATTCATGACCAATATTCCGGCTTTGTGTAGTTTCTCAATGACCCAAGGTTGGGGAACTCCTACTGCTGAGACGAAGAGAGTGGCACCATGTTCGATCACGATGTCTAGCAATTCCTCCAGGTTGCCGCTCGTGTAATCATACTGCTAAAGTCAGCTCATTGTGATCTTAAAACATCATATTTTCGACTCATATGGCAATCACGAGCCTATCAAATGACCGAGTAAAACTCACGTTCGTCTTCCTGGCGCTACCACCGACTTGTGGCAACAGTAGGTCGACTCCAAATGGTGCGCCTTCGCAACCCCTTGCCTTCAGTTCGTCCTTGAGTTCCGCGAGCATTTCTCTAAGCATCTTGGGCGTGTATCGTGCTCCGCCGACAGTTCCGAAGCCTCCGGCAGCAGTCACGGCGGCTGCCAGCTTGGCACCGGCGACTTGGTCCATTCCTGCCAGCATAATGGGATGCTGGACTTTGAGTAAAGTCGCCAATGCAGTTGTGAGAGGAGCCATGGCGGCGATTGGTGGATGGTGAGAACAAGTCGGAGGTTACTGGTCGGTATCGCAAGATCTCGCAGTAGAGTCTCAGGCGGGAATGAAGTCCTTGTGGTGATGGTGGAAGGCGTGAGGATTGTCTTTTAGTTGTTATCTAGATCTCTTGAAGGCTGGGCAATGTGGCGGCGACAATGAACTAGGTTGTTCTTCGTGAATAGAGGTCACGAAGTGACCTATCAGGATGCTGTCTCCGTGCTACCATAACCTGGTGAGCTAGTCAGCTGAAAGCCGAGGCGTAAGGCTTACAGCCCTGGAGCTCGGCACGCTGTTCTGACCTGGAGACTTAAGCAAATATTGATGTCGATCGTGTCTTCGCTGACTCGGGTTTTGCGACGCAACTAGATTACGCTGTTGTGTTCACCTTTTGACGCCGAGAAAATTGTTGAAGGTATGCATTCGAACGGGACTGTGGGACAGAGGAAGCTGAAATGCAGGCAACAGGCAGCATGACAATTCACCTGCTCATCCGTATGAACCATTCACCGTCCTTTGTGATTCTCAGATGTGGCCTTCAAATGGATGTCGTCGGTCTCGCTGTTGGTCATCTTCCTACATAGAGCCCCGGTGAGATGCACATGCTTCGTTTGATATTGAGTTGAACTTTGAAGCGCACCTTCAATTTGCGTCGTCAAATGCCGCCCTGAGCCTGGGTCGTGCACCTTGCCGATGTCCGATGTGCTCTTCCCTGGCGACGACCTACGTCCTTTTCCCCAACCACTGGAATCACTTACATCCGCTATTCACAATACCAGCCTGCCATTTGCACCGACCACGAAAGCCCCACAGTCGAGGGGATGGCAACATTGGCAAAGGACATTGCATCGCACCGATCTCGGCTCCTGCTCCCCCGCAGCAGACGCCGAAGGGCAGGCTTGCGGGCAATGGCGGGCAGCATAGGCGATCGCTCATATGCTCAGTCCGATGCTGCAACTGCCTCGTAAATACAATTTCCTCCAACCTGTAGGTCGTCAAGATGGCTGACTCGAAGGCTGACGCCGTTCCCACCTTTACAATCATCCAAGCAGACGGACTGTATCCGGTCAGCAGCAACAGAACTCACGGCTGCACGACTTCGCAGCGTGCTCACAAACCTCGTAGGACGACACAGTCGAACAGCAGATATTCGCTCCACGTCCTGGACAGAATTACAAACTCAACTTCGTCTCCACAGGACTATGGCCGACCGGCACGCCGAAGTCGAAGCCGTGGTCTGCCATCCCAGAAGAGCTCCGCAACAGGATAGACGGCATCATGGTGTTGAAGATTGGCTTCACAGAGTCAGACGTGGAGCTGTTTCCAAAGCTGAAAGTGTCAGTGGCCACGACCCAACCTCCGCGAGTGGCAAGTGCTAAGTTCTGGTAGTATAGTGCGAATGGGCGTGGGCTATGATCGCCTTGATCGTCCAGCCCTGGCAAAGAAAGGTGTTGTAGTATGCAACGTGCCAGACTATGGGACAGCAGAGATTGCGGACCATGCCATTGGGCTCATGCTATCAATGCGGCGTGGCATTCTGCTGCACAACGAACGACAACGAGCAACCCCTCCCGATCCGTGGATGCCCGTCGAGACACCTTTAGTCGCACGATTGCAAAAGTCGACTTTTGGCGTGTTCGGTCTGGGGAGAATTGGAACAGCAGCAGCACTGAGAGCGAAGGCATTCGGCTTCAAAGTGCTCTTCTACGATCCGTATCTGCCCAATGGTGTCGACAAGAGCTTGGACATTGAGCGAACCAAGGACATCAAAGAGTTATTCAGGAGAAGCAATGTCTTGAGCTTGCATAGCCCTTGCACACGGGAGACACGGAACATGATCGGATACGACCTGCTCTCGCTGTTGCCGAAAGGTGCAGTACTGGTGAACACTTCTCGCGGTGAGGTGCTCAACCTGGATGGCGTGGAACAATGCCTTCGAGAGAGCATCATCTCTGGCGCTGCACTAGATGTCGTTCCTATCGAACCCATACCCGAGGATAATGTCCATTCTCTGATCCAGGCCTATCGCAACAAAGAGCCTTGGCTGGAGGGCAGAATGGTACTGACTTGTCACACGGCATTCTATAGCCCGGAAAGCTTCGTCGATATTCGAGTGAAGAGCTGCGAAACGCTAAGGGATGTACTGATCGATGGTGGGAAGAGTAACATTATCACGCCTGAGATGGAATGAACAAGCCTGGTTGATGCTGCATCGATGCCGAACAGAATGCAGCGAATCGTGCACGACCAATTATTGCACGGTGAAGGTGAGAGACGTCTGTGACGAAACGTCTCTTCAAGCGCACTACGTCTTCCTATGCTCAACATGCTTTCACACCTCACCTCATATCTTTACAGGCCAGAGAGCTGCACCAATCAACCTGAAGCTAGAGCGACCGGCAGCACGTCCATCCGGTTAGTTCTAGTTTATGCAGCGCGGGTCGCGCGTACGCTATGTACGTCACTACTCTTAAGGGTGCAAAGCATTGACTTCACGCGTCTTCGCATTGGATCCGATTCTTCTTTTCCACTCCATCCCAGAAGTGTCGAATCAACACCTATTCTTACACTCGACATCCGTCCCTCCATCCATCAAGATGGCAGCCGCAGCTTTGGACCTCACGCGCAACTTTGTACGCGATTCTACTAGCTTTGCAAACACAGACAAACGACTAACTGCAACGTGAACAGTCCTTCTACACAATCCCAGCTGCGTGGGTTGTGGCCATCGCACCTCACTTCTACGCTGCAGGACTTGGAAAGTTCGACAACAAGAGTCCGAGAACCTATACCAAGGAGTCCGCAAATGATCAGAGCATCGATAAAGGTATCGAATCATCAACAAGTGATTGCATTTCTCTGAACGCGAGTTCTGACAGATGTACAGCAACCAAAGAGAAGAT
This sequence comes from Cercospora citrullina, assembly GCA_013365195.1. NCBI lineage: Eukaryota > Fungi > Ascomycota > Dothideomycetes > Mycosphaerellales > Mycosphaerellaceae > Cercospora > Cercospora citrullina. The sequence goes on from JAASFF010000914.1 coordinate 209,154, forward strand.
CGTCCGCGCTGAAGGCGCCCAGCAGAATGGCTTCGAGAACCTTGGACTCTTCGCTGCTGCTGTCGTTGCGGGCAATATTGTCAGATTGGACAATTGGACTTTGAACGTTTTGTCTGGTGGCTATTTGCTCAGCCGAGTGGCGTACAACCTTATTTACATCAACAATACGACGGATGCGATGGGTGAGTCTGGGCCTTCAGGATTGGCTTTTAACTCGACGCTGACCGAGAAACAGCCAACGCCCGCAGTGTGGCATACTTGACTGGAGTGGGCATCATCTTCACCTTGTTCATCAAGGCTGGAAATGTGCTTCGTGGCCAGTTGTAGGATGCTCTAGAGAAGAGCATGTCGAGGTTCTGTCATAAAGAATCGATGAGCTCCACAAGAAATCTATACATCTAAAAGATGCTTACAATTCTTCGTGTTTCCAGATCGGCTTGGTGCCATCCGCATCTTCCTCCAGCAGTAACTTTTCAACAGTATCCATAATCGCTTGCATTTGTGCCCCGCCTCTCCAGTTCGCATCCTCGCCTGACCAACCCATCCAATCGAAACAGGCGATGGCCCCACCATGGTATTCCGTCCCTGGTGGAAACCAGATCGGCCGCTTCGTCTCATCATGACCTGCCTGAGGGAACACGGCAACCATGTCGTTCGTATCAGCCCATTCCAGATATCCTGCATCCCGAACCCAGGTCTCTCCAATATCGAGATACGACATCGTGCAACCATGAAGAGCAACGTGAAGTTTACACGAAATTGCCTCTCCCGCATGAGACCTTCCACCTCCAACACAACTCTTCGGCACATACACGTACCCCTTCTCCGCCAATCCAATCGCACCCAATTTTCCAGTCTGCTCGTACTTCCTCAGCACACCCGACAACTCACCCCTCGCTCTTCTCGGCCTCAAACGTAAACTCTCAGTCTCATACAACCACTTCAACATCTCTCCAGCACCGTCATACCCGCAATCAGCGATGAAAGGATTTACCGACTCATTGCAAGGTACCCCCTTTGAACCCTCAAAATCCGTAGGAAAAACATGCGCCGCCTCTTCCATTTCCATATACTTCAAACTACTTTCCGGAACTCCCAACTCCTCCAACTGTCTTAATAATTGCTTCGTAACGCTCACCCCGACCGTTTCATCTAAGACTCCAGCTTGAATATAAATTCTACCTTGACTCGAGGACAGATTCTCAATTGTGTCGATTTTGCCTTCGGCGCTCCATTGTTTGATATTGGATAGTGAAGCTTCGATTGAAGGTGTTGCGTTGTGCGTACAAGCGGTCCAGAAATCTTGAGTGCGGGCGCAGTCGTAGGGGCCTCCGGCGAAGATGCCGACGCGGCTGGAGAAGTTGCTGGCGTAGGCGATGGCGAGTTGGGCGGCCATGAAACCTCCGGCGCTGAAGCCGGAGACTGTGAGGGAGGTTGGGTCGATGTTGTACATTTTTGCTGACTTTCTTATGGTCACCCGGCAGTCTATTTGAGGTGCCTTGTCGTTCAATGCGTCAGTGCTGTAGTGACCTGTTTGGTAGAGGGGAGAGGGAAAGAGGAGCTGAGGAAGAAGCTTCATGCATGTCAACGTGCAGCTTCTTGGCGTTTGATTGTGATACACATCAGCCTGAGCACTCCTGCCAAAGTCTACAAGTCTACATATTAGTCCATGTCTTCGACTTCAACCACTCTGTCCTGCTGCTGCTGTTGTTGTTGTCCCGGCATCTTATGCGTCCGCTCAATCTCTTCGATCGTCTTCTTGCCCTCGTCAGTTGTTGCATCGATCACCCCTTCCTCTAAGCTCAACATGCCGCCGTTGCCCAGCAGCTCTACTACCTCTTCGGCTTCTTGCACGCTCATCTTCCCCAACACGTCATTGACTTTGTCTAGACTTCCTGTTTCTAGCGCCCGCTGTAGACCAGGTGGGAAACTTTCAAAGATTGTTCTCGCTGCTTTCTCGTCTTCTGTCTGGCATTGATCCATCGGAGGTGGCGTCACAATGTTGATCGTCGTGTTTGGGTCAACAGCATGAAGTTGAATCTGCTCCTTGTCACCGCTATCCTCTTCTGCTTGTTGCTTCGCCAATTCAGCTGTGCGTGATCGGATGCGTGCATAAGTCGAGTTGACGTCATCCAGGAACAGCTTGCGTGCTTGATGGTTGGGTGTCTGCACACGTTGGAAGAATAACCCAACGCCGTCTTTGCCCAGTTGGCGGCAGTATTGAAGCAGCAGCGCCTGGTGAACGCATTGTCGCGCATAGTCTTCGTCCTTCTTGGACTTCGCGTTCTGTTGGGCAGTAAAAGCTTCCACAAGTAGACCGTCAGTGTGCTTTTCGGACATTATGCTGGGATTGGACGAGATGAAGGCCAAGCTGGTCTTGTAGTCGCCATATGCAATTGCACCGAATTTCTTCGCAATCGGTGCACCTTCTTGGATGTCATCCTCATCCTCACCAGGAGCAGGGTTTAGCGAGTTATCTTCTGCACCCGCTTCATACCCTGAAGCTGGACCTCCAATCTGCTGCACACTGCCTGCGTTCAGCAACTCGGGTTTCTTCTCCGTCTTCTTAGCGGCGGCTTGCGCCTCCTCTGCCTTTGCTTTCGCGACGTGTGATGTGTCGAAGCCGGTATGTATTGACTCGCTGGTGATTTTACTGCTCTCCTCCTTCTCCAACTTCGATAGCTCGACATTGAGGTCTTTTTGCAAGCCCTGGACCTTTCCGTTGTGTCCCTCGATCTCACGGATGTATGCATCGTACCTGGCGGCGCCTGGTGCATTGGCCTTGTCGACTTCGGACTTGACCTGGTCGACCAATGCGCCCATCATTTTACTGTAGCTCGGCTGCTCTTCTTTGGAGTGTACTCCTGGAGGAGGACCAGGCGGGTGGTCCTCCCCGAGGCTTGTATCGCCCACGACATCGGTCAAGCTATCGAATACGACCTCGTCGATGCCCTCGGCGTCCTTCTTGTCCTGCACTTCCTGCTTGTGGTTGTTGAGGGCCTTGAGAAGGGCATCGATGCGGAGGAGCAGTCCATCGTTGACGACACGTTCGTACTTGAGGGTGGTGATGCGGTGCTTGCGTTCCAAGCGTTGCTGGTGAATCTGGTTCTGCTTGGCGCGGATGAAGGATCGCTTGTCGACGTTGGGGTGCACTTCGACGTCGCTGTCGTCGCTGAGCTCGAGCGCGTCCCACTTGCTGTAGTCGACAGGCATGGCGGTAATCTAGTTCTTAGCAGTTGGATATACTCCTCGTAGGCAGGCTTCGTCTGGTCAATGAAATTGCTGCTTGAGGTCTGCCCTTCTGCGAGCTTCTCGAAGCACGAAACATGTGCCTCGCAGCCCCACCACGTCACAAGTCACAAGCGGAGCGAATTCCAGTCCGACCATCAGCGCTTCTTCCCAAAACAATCCACCTTCCACCACCTTCGGCACTACATCACAGCGAACATCGCAACGTCTCGCCATCTCGCTCTCCGCAGACTGCGAATGTCCGCCTGCCAAGAAGGTTGATGACAATATGCCCAAGAAAGTTATGAGCGGCCCCGAGCCTGACATCAGCACAAGCAACGACAAGCATGCTCTCCACTGATACGCGTGCTAAGTTAGCAGCATAAGGTCCTTGCCTATCGTAAGTACGGGCTGTTGTCGAAGCTGCGCGCGCCGGACCATTCGCAAGCAACATAGCATGGCGTTGAAGATCAGTAAGCCGCCTTATGTCCGAGATCATTGAGCCACCAGTCGGCATAGCAGTGCAATACATACCTCCTCCGATGGCATCCGGCGTGCCTGCAGACTAGGTACACCCACGAATGCGCACACGGTCAAACAGAGAGCCAGTACTCGAGCAGTGCAAACTATGCAAGTGTCCAATTCACGGTTCGCCTATTCAGGACATTCAATTGGACATGGTAGTCAGAGCTCTGTGTGCGGCATCTGCAAAGCTTTTGTCAGAAATGGTGTGAAGCCTTGTGTCTCCTCCAGAGATCGAACAGGGGCGGCACTATGCTCATCGACTCAAGTATATCTTCCCATGCCGTTTCCTGTTGTGCATCTCTGACACATATCCCACTCTCACTCACTGCAGGCGAAGCTTTGCTCTCCATGTATGACACTATCAGAGACGCTTCCTTCGGCCAAGTCGTTCGATTCATGTCGAGCGGCCGATTATTCCATGCGCCAGAAGAAGGACAAAGCTTTGTACTCCCTGCCAAATACGCGCCAATCTTGTCCTCTACTCCCGACCATCCTAGCGACAATGTTGACAGGCGTCACTCTGAGATTCCATCTGCGCCTGATGACCGACGCAAATCAGACATCCCGTCCGAGTTCGATGAGAAGCGAAGATCCGACATTCCTTCCGAAGCCCCATCTGAGCAATTGGAAAGGGTCCGATGGGACGGCGATGAGCGAGAGGAATTCACTGGCGTCGATATCGAAAAGGGTTCTCAGCCACTCGCTGCTCAGCCGGGTAATGATAGCACCACCATCGTGACCTGGGTAGATGCAGCTCCAGCAGAATCTCGTTTGGCCAATGTGCTTACTGACTGTTGTTGTAGTACTCCGACACTGACCCAGCTAATCCTCACAACTGGAGCAACACAAAGAAGACGTGGGTCGGTGCTGTTATCCTTCTCTACACCCTCGCTGTCTATATCGGCGCGTCGCTTTACAGTTCCTCCATCCCAGCCATGAAGGAGAAGTGGAACTTGAGTACCGTCGGAGCATCTGTTGGTATGGCCTTGTACGTCGTTGGCTATGGTCTGGGACCGATGATCCTTTCGCCACTATCCGAGATACCGTCAATTGGACGCAACCCACCATATGTCATCGGCATGGCTATCTTTGTGATTTTGTGCGTTCCGACCGCCATGGTTGATCATTATGCTGGCATGCTTGTGCTGCGATTCCTCACAGGTGTAAGTTGGCAAGTCACTCGAGGCTTCGAGTGGAGCAGTCGATTGGCTGAGACGCGCGCTGACTGACGATGACCGCTTGCAGGCCTTTGGCAGTCCAGCTCTCGCATCCGGCGGCGCCAGCTATGGCGACTTCTGCGGTCCTATTGCGATGCCATACGCAATCGCGCTCTGGGTTGCGGGCGCCTCATGCGGTCCCGTAAGATCTGCACATCACAACAAAAGCCTGGGCACACACTGACCATTGCAAAGGCGTTGGGCCCGGTGATTGGCAACTTTGCCGTAGTGGGCGAGGACTGGCGCTGGCCGTTCTGGGAACTGCTCTGGATCAGCGGACCTGTTTTCCTGCTGATGTTCTTCGCCCTGCCAGAGACTTCTGCCGATTGGATCTTGCGGGAGCGGGCGAAGCGTCTACGTAAGTTGACCGGCCGCTCAGATCTCAAAGCGAAATGCGAAGTGCGGCAGCGCAAGAAGAGCAGAAAAGCTGTTTTGCATGATGCCCTCATAAAACCCTGGGAAATCAATGCAAAAGATCCCGCTGTGCTCTTCACGACCGTATACACAGGGTAACGAATGATCCCGCCGGACACTGAACTTCTCGCGAGGCTAACGCTGCTGGCAGACTCACGTATGGGATCTACTACTCCTATTTCGAGCCATTTCCCAAGGTCTTTGGGGAGGTGTACAATTTCAGATTCGGCATCATGGGAGCCGCCTTTCTGTCGATCGCTGTGGGCGTCACCATTGGATTCTTAGCCTGGGTGGGCTATTTCCACTTCTACGCCGACAAGAAGTTCTCCGAGATCATGGTTACAGGAGTCATGCCGCCACCTGAAGCGCGACTCGTGCCTGGTCTGATCTTCACCTGGTTCATCCCGGCAGGACTATTCTTGTACGGTGAGTGTTGAGAATTCTGCAGATCACATTCAACATTTACTTACGATCCTGTTCTGTACAGCATGGACATCCCGCGAATCTATACACTGGATGGTACCCCTTATTGGTGTCGTCATCACCATCGCTGGGGTGTACATTATTTCCCAGTGTATGCTGATCTACCTGCCTTTCACCTATCCCAAATATGCCGGCTCGCTGTACGCAGCGAACGGGTTCTCGAGAGCAATGCTTGCCGCAGCTGCCATTCTCTTTTCGACTCCAATGTTCGACAACCTGGGTGTGGACAAGGGCGTCACACTCCTTGCTGGTCTATGCTGCGGCTGCTCGGCCGGTGTGTACATTTTATACTTCTTCGGCGCCAGATTGAGGGCGCGGAGCAAGTTTGCAGAGAGCTAGAGTGGACTATAGGAAAGGAGGGACAACGTCAACGACGTACAAATGCACTTCGATAATATGTTCCATGCCGTCATGAGCTCATGCATGAGAGACTGCGGCTATCGATTGAAAGATCTCCGCTCAATAATACCCTTTTTCGCAACATAATACATTAAATTTACCTGGCGCTGTCAACAAGTCCCCTCTATGGGCTCAGCCATTCGATCTGCTTCCTGAAATTCGAAAAAGTTTTCTCATCAATATCTCGATCGTACCGATCCAATCTCCCAGACATTTCTCCTCACCCCCCACGCGCTACGTATTCCGCCCCTCTCTTATTCCAATGCTGCTTGTACAGCGCCGCCGTCCAAAACGTATCGGCCCTGCCTCCCGCCTCGGTCTTCGGTTCTCTTGCATGAGGTTTCGTAAACTCGGTCGGAGCGGTAGGAGGGTTCTTCATAGGTGGGAGTTTGTCCGACTCGGACATGGCTCCTTTCTTTCTGCTGGATCAAGGAGTGACAATTTGCTTCGACTCGTCTTCTGTCTCTTCCGTTGCTTGATGAAACTTCTGACAACATGTGTCGCTGGCAGAAAATCTTATATCTTCCAGAGATGCTTATCTGTTGCCGTGTTCATGATAGGAAGAGGCGACTCTCGCTACGCACTGTGGCTCGCATTCGAATGTCCTCCGTGAAGACGATAGATTCTAGCATCTTTGCACGTATTATCGTGAGGAAGGCGATCTTGTTCCTGGACAGTATGCTGCTTATTGCAGCGCCCAATGCCTCAAATTATTCACTACTTCCCCTCAGCCAGAAATTTCGCCCCTTTGGCATTCCAGTCGGATTTATACAACGCTGCTGTCCACGCCGTATCGGCTGCTGCTCCATCGACTGTGGGAGGATGCATTGGCTGCAGTTTGTCTTTGTCGCTGCAACTGTCATTCGCGCAATTCTCGTTGCCATTGCTTCCTGAGGAGTTCAACGATGCGAGCGTAATGGTCGCATTCAACAAAATTTTGTCTTCAGCTGTTGATGTCGACATCTTCGAGAAAACATCTGCAATGAGTGGCAGTGTCCGTAGCTTCTTGGCAGGTTCGATTTTTGACGACGAATTCGTCGATTCGTCGTGAGAAATTCTGATCCTGTGTACGAGATCTGGATGTGACATTCGGGCTTCGTCTTCGCTTGGGTAACACTTTGACCGGCATTCCAATGTTTCCAGGTGGCGTTCGTATTCCGTCGCTCTTTTCTCGCGTTCAACTCGTCTGTGATATTTATCGATCACCTTCAGCCATGATGCGATTTGGATCGACTGTGCATTGGCTGAACTCCGGTACCGATGCCAAGGTCGGTAAGGGCGTCAGTTTTAGATCTAGCTTGCCGTCGCTCAACCGATGATTATATCATATGCTCGGACCCGCTGACCAGGCCTATGTCATGCAGCGAGGATGAGGGAAAAACTTATGAGTGAGCTTCCGATGAGGGTGGGTGTTATCATAAAGGAGCTACGACATGGCATTTGCTTGATTGCCAAGGAAACAGTAATGACGAAGTTTGTGGAACAATCGTGTCTCAAAGATCGCCGTTGTGTTACCTAGGCTGGAGAAGCGAATGAATAGAGAAAGTGATAGGGCAGACGTTGGAGAGATATCGTGGAGTGGGATGGAGTACCTTATGGGCTACGGTGAATTCGGCAACGAGTTAATACACTCATCCCAGATCTCCTCTCGCACGCAGTGATCAGAACCAGAAAGACTTAGCCATGGCCTTTGACCGGGCTGCGGAATTTGGCATCACCGCAACGCCAGGTTTGTTGTTGCTGACGGACTGGGCAGGCGTGCCAGACTTCTTGGTGGTAGATGAGGGCATTCTGCTCCTTTTGCTTGGACTTCGATGGCGAGATGCTGTTTGTTGAAGTGCAATGCAGTGCAGATTTCGTTGACAAACGATCACTGCTGGAAGGAGCGAGATGTATACAAGCATGACTAGTGGCGAAGAGGTCGCAATTGGGTGACATTTAGCGAGACGCGCAACATTCTTCACGTGAGAAAGAAGTGTGGTCGTAGTCGGAGCATGTCCCGAGATTCCACGTTGTTCATGGACTAGATCTATGAGCCATTATCCAATCAGAATCCATCCCCGCCGTGGTTCATCAGCGATTCACGACGTTAGCATCCAACTGAACCGAAGGAGCCAGAGAATGTGAGTATGATGCTTTCAGCTGGATTTTCGAGCTCGGCAGGGTAATTTCAGACTCCAGACTTTGACGTGCGCCATGCAAGTCAAGATTGAAAAAGCCGTTCTTCGTTCGCTGTTTCTAGTCTTTCAATGGCCTTTTCAAGGCGATCGATCCTCGCGTGGACATATTGGACAGTCTCCCCTGCTTCACGGATATCGTGCTGTACTTCTCGCAGCTCTCCTTCGTCCAGTCCGGAATTCGAGTGGCCGTGTGCCATTTCTGCGGCATTGAGCTTCTCGTCAGCCATGGCCAACGTCTCAGCGACGCAATTTAGGCTGCCCGATGTGGCCATCATGTTCCCTGCAACTTTATCGCGGAGTCTTTCAGCGAGGGCTAGGTAGCGGCAGAAAAGTGCGTGATGCCAGTCGCTCGCAGCGCCATACACGGCAACAGCGTCAGTGAGATCTCGCCTTGCTTCACTCGCTATTGACGCTATTCTCGCGCCACGAGGGATCGCTGGCCATACTGATGATGGATTGAGGGGTCCGGCGGTGTCTCCGGACGGAGCTACGACGTCTTCCGGACGCATCATCTGTGGGACAGTGTGCGTCGAGGTGTTGGGAGACATTGCAGCGGCTTCCCTGTACCAAATCGCGAGCTCGAAATGGTTTTGTAAGTGTCGCGACGCTCAGCGTACAGGATCATGCAGATTCCACTTGCCAGGATGAGCAATCAGTGTCTTAAATGCAAACCGCCGCAAAAGTTATATCCGTGAATGTTTGCGCTCCGCACTCATTCTATGGTGCATAGCTGCCATATCTCAGCCGCCGTTTTCCAGGTCGTGAACAAGGACACTACCCGAGTCACTTGGCAACGTTGAAGAGCTCGGGCTTTGCACTGTGTAGAATGATTCCCGGTTGTCAGTCATTCGTGAAGGGGTGCTTCGCTCGACCGGGGTGTGTCTGAGCACGGAGCCCAGACTATCTTGACTACCGCTGCTGTCGGAGAGATAGGGAGTATTGATGCGAGGTGTGTAGCCTTCTTGCGCTGTCACTGGACTCATCACGCTTGACTGTGGTGTGGCAGCTCGTACTGGAATCTCGGAATCATCATCGTTTGTTGCATCTTGCGGCAGAGACAATAACGGCACATCCAGCATCGAGATCTTGTCGCTGTTCTGAAGGCGAATCTCCTCTACAATCGCTGGATCAAGCGTATTCATGCCAGCGAGAAGCTCCGCGAAGGTGGCCATGAGCTTATCAAACTCGCCCACCGTTACCGGTGAGAAACCAAAACGAGCTCTCTCATACTGTGAGACGAATGTCTGTCCGATCGCTGGCGGTTGGATAAGACCCAAGAGTCCTAGTTGAGTCATATAGTCGCGCAATGGCATGTTCTTTGGTCTGGTCAACAGATCAACAACCGCGGGATCTGCAGCTCGTGGCTGCCCTTGGACTGGAGTCATGATGGGATCTGGAGGAGCAAGTGACACGGCTCGGGCCTCGATGAGATTCGGCAGCTCTGCGACGACCTCTGCAAAGCGTACGTCCGGATTCTTGTTGCCAGGGCGATGACTTGGAGACGACCATCCCGGGTGCTGTATGTCTCCCCAGGGTGGATTAGCAGGATCCACCTGTATGATTGAGCCCACGGTGTATTCATTGACATTTATGCTGTCCGAATCATTGGGGAGAATGCCCTGCTGCCCAGCAAGCAGAATCTCGCCGTACAGGTCCCGCGGTCGGCTCTCCCAAGCCACAGTCGCGCTCCTGTCCAGCTGCTTCACAATCATCTTTCGCACCAGCCTGCTCACTTCGCCATCCTCAACCGGAATGTATGGCTTGCCGATATCAGAAAGAACTCTACGGTTCGTGTAAAGTCGGCCGCTGTAGAGGACTATGGCAATGGTGGCCGTCAGAACGTAGACGCCGCCGATCATGAAGGTGTATTGGACTGCCGACTGTGTAATGGCGGAGTAGATCATGGTGACGGGGCTGATGGCCAGAAAGACGAGTGTCAGGAAGTACAGCGTCGTATATGTCAAGCTGTAGAAGACTCGAAAGATGGGGATGCGGAATGGCAGGATGCGCCGTGGAGCGTCTGCGGTGCGCGCCATGTTGCTCGACGGTGTGATGTGTGCAGCTCGGGGCTGCTCGGCGTGGCTATCACATGTCGAGGATGTGGGAGAGCAAGACGTCGGCGGAGACCGTCGTTGATATGGTTGTGTTGAGCTTCATTTCGTGGAAGACGCGATGACGACTAAGGCAGATCCCAGCCAGTATGGCTGCTAAAAGCCATGGGACGTTACTTAGGCGAGCTTCCACCAAAGCCAAAGTCACATTCACTGCACAACACTCTTGGCCTACATGACTTCCGCTCACGACGAGCGGAATAGCTTGACAAGATTGTTGGTAAGATAAAGCGTATCTCAAGCCTTTGGAATTTCATCGTACGGCTATCCCTCGCGCGCCCAGAAACGGGCATGTTCGACATGCCAGGCAAACAATACTAAGCAATCGCCGAACTCCAAGCGATCTTTGTTCGACGACTACACAAAAGTTGCCAGCTTCTTGCCAGTAGATGACAACTTGATTAAAAAGAACCGAAAACATGGTCGAGCTTCGAGAGACAGATGCCGAGGATACACTGGATGAAGCGATCAAGGATACAAGAGTCGAAGAATTGCCATCCGACGACGATGACTCTGACTACGAAGACGTCGAGTCCGATGGCATCGATGGTGTGCCTTTCCCCGGCAAACCATTTCTAGAACCGTCGAAGCCACTTAACTTACCACCCTGGCTGTTGCATCGCGAGATCTTCAACTTGATTCCAGACGATCTACAGACAACCACTTCGGAGGCGCAAGCAAAGACAGAAGCAGAATGTCTAGCGCTTTTGACGGGCGACAAGTCATTGGGGTTACCGCTCAACAGTCACGACATTCCTCATCTGAATCGGAACAAGCATGGATATTTCCTCAAAGACTGGCTGACTGGCCTTCCGGCTCCATACGTTGCCATGGACGCATCGCGGCCCTGGGTTTTCTACTGGGTGATGGCTGGGCTTACTTTCATGGGCAACGACGTGACAAAGTACAAGCAGCGTTTGATGGAGACGGTCACACCTCTGCAGAATCGATCAGGAGGCTTTGGCGGAGGACACGGGCAACTCAGTCACTGCGCGGCAACCTACGCGACTCTACTGGCGCTCTCCGCCGTAGGTGGTCTGGAAGTCGTTGATCGCAAAGCAATGTGGCACTTCCTCGGCCAGGTGAAACAAGCAGATGGTGGTTTCCGAATGGCACTCGACGCGGAAGAAGATATCCGTGGAGCATACTGCGCAATGACGGTCATCACGCTCCTCAACTTGCCCCTTGAATTGCCACCAGATGCACCAGCTCGCAAAGCAGGTCTGACTACCTTCCTCGATGGACTTGGAGAATGGGTGGGACGATGTCAGACCTACGAAGGGGGCATCGCAGGCGCACCGACTAACGAAGCTCACGGAGCCTATGCATTTTGTGCCCTGGCATGCTTGAGCATAATCGATGCCCCCCACAAGAGCATACCTAAGTATCTCAACATCGATTCCCTACTGTCCTGGCTTGCAGGTATCCAAGCCTCACCCGAAGGAGGATTTGCTGGACGAACCAACAAGCTCGTCGACGCATGCTACAGCCACTGGGTCGGTAGCTGCTGGTCACTAATCCAAGCAGCGATTGCAGGACCAAAGCACACAGGCAAGCAGATCGACCTCTGGAGTCGAGCAGGCCAGATAAGATACTTGCTCTGCTGCGGTCAGCAACCTGGCAAGCGCGGCGGCATGAGAGACAAGCCGTCCACGAGACCTGATGCTTATCATACTTGCTACTCGCTGGCTGGTCTGAGTGCGGCAATGAACCACTTCAAATACGATGTGAAAGCTGAGACCGTCGATGAGACCGGCAGATTAGCTGCTGCGTTTCAATGGACGGCCGAAGACCCAACAAATGAAGAGATGAATGCATGGGCGATTGACAAGGAGGACTTGGTCCTGCCCGTGCATCCCGTCTTCGTGCTGCCAATGGACGTGGTAGAGAAGACAAGATTGCAATTCCAGAAAGGTGGCTTCTGATCGAGAAATGCTACAGTCACAGGAAGAACCATTGCACAATAGTCAGAGATCTTGAATTGTATGCGCTGGAGTGACATACAGTTGTTTGAGTCCAGAATTCATGATAACCAACGGCTGCCGAGGAATGCGAGGCAAAGGAGAACCGGAGGTCGTATCGGGATAGCCTATTTCGTACTTTGAATAGGCACGCAATCATGCGTCCAGTTGACACGAGACAAGTGTTGCATATAGTCCATTTGATAGCTCTGTCATCGAAAGGACTCCCAGCTTAAAAAACATAAACTCACACTATCATAACAATACCTCTCATATGACCTTCACTCAAACCACCCCATCTACCTCGCCCTCAAACCCTGCAAATACTTCGAATTCCTGAGCACCCAACCTCCCACAAGCGCAGCCGAGCTCATAGCACCCATAACCAACAACGTCTTATCCGAAACCACAGTCTCCTCCTTCACCCTCCCAACATGCAATTTCTTCTTCCTCTGCACAAACTCTTTCCCGCTTCCTTGAGCCTCAAAATCGCGCTCATAATTAACATCTTCCACCATCTGCTGATACTCCACAACAGTCCGACTCCAATTATTCGTAATCAAACCCTTTTCATTCTTATACCACGAATTACAATTCGGATCATTGAACGCAGAGTTCTGCAATTCATGCTGAATCGTTTCGTTGAATTCTTTCAGAGCCTGTTTCTTTGGAGTCAAAGCTAAAGCTTTGCCGTTCTTTCTCGCTTCGAGGACGGGCTTGATTAAGCCATTAATGTAGCGGCTCTGGGCTTCGATCATGAGGATGATGGAGTTGTGTCCCAAGTTCGTGTTGGGTCCGTAGAGCATGCCGAAGTTGGGGATGTCTTCGACTGTCATGCCGTAAAGGGCTTGAGCGCCGTCTTTCCAGACGTCGGATAGGGTGCGGCCGTTGAGACCGGTGAATTCGATGGGGTGGAGGAACTGGGTGGTTTTGAAGCCGGTGGCGCAGACGAGGAGGTCGTAGCCGCCATCTAGACTGTCTACGACTTCGCCGTTGTCGTCTTTGACTTTGACTTGGCTGCCTTGGATGCTGTCGATGGAGCGGGTTTCCAAGCTGACGTTGTCTCGGGCGATGGCAGGGAAGTAGTCGTCTGAGATGATGATTCGCTTGCATCCAAGTTTGTACTTTGGCGTGAGCTTATCCCACAGCTCTGGACGATTAGCTAACTGTGACTCCAGCATCTGTTTGTGTGCGTCCGTAAATGCCTGGCCAAGAGCTTCGTCCTTTTGTGAGATGAAACCATGTGTACTTTCGCGGAAATCCATCTGGGCTGCTCTCTTCCGTGACATCGCGCCAGGTACATATCGTAAAACAGATCGCATCATCGGCGATACTGGGGCGTCAAGGCGAGGCACGACCCAGTTTGGTGTTCTCTGGAAAACCGTGACGTGCTTCGCGACTTTGGCAATCTCGGGCAAGATCTGGACGCTGGTACAGCCATTGCCGATCATAGCGATCTTCTTGCCCTCGAGGTCGTACGACCAGTCCCATCGAGCAGAGTGCATCTTCTTGCCATCCCACTCATCGATACCAGGAATCTCAGGCCACTTGGGCTGGTTGAGTTGTCCGACACCCGATACCACAAAGTCCGCCTTGATGTCATATGCTGGATTGAATTCCGCCTCTTTCGAACCGGGAGCGGTCTTGACGCTCACGATCCATTTCTTCTGCTCGTCATCCCATTTCGCGCCTTCGACACTCGTATTGAATCGGAAATGTGAGTACAGTTGGTATTCTTGAGCCACCTTCATAAGATATTGCAAAATCTCCTCTTGACCAGGATACTCGCGTGTCCAATCGGGGTTCTTCGCAAAACTGTATGAGTATAGAGTGGACCAAACGTCGCAGCAGCATCCTGGGTATTTGTTATCAAGCCTTCGAGAGTCAGCTTCCCATGACAGTTCATTACTTAGGACAATGTTGCAGCGCACCATGTCCCACCGATTCCAGCACTCTTCTCGACGAGGATGAAGTTCCTGCAGTTGTTTCGCTGGATCAAGTCGATGGCAACACACATCCCAGAGATGCCGCCCCCAATAATAACGACAGCGGCATTTGCATGCTGTGATGAGCCAGTAAAATGTTAGCTTATCTCTTCCAGGTCTGTGAGTTTCCGCGGATTCAATGTCGAGATGTCCACCGCAGTCCATGTCTGTAGCCGAATAGACATCTTGAGACTCATGATTTGCTCGGGCTTACATTCTGGTTGCCAATTGGCACCTCTGGCCACGGCTTGTCCCCTGCCATCGTGAGCTGTCGTATGAGGAGTACTGTCTGTGCTCAAAGAAAGATACAGATACAAGAAGTGTGAGCTTGAGAGCGAGGTGGAAGATAGACTAGGATGGATGTAGATCATAGAAGAGAGGTGCTCTAGTGGATCTACGGGACACTTGCCTGCGGTGCACGTCGCGTACCGCCAATTGCTTTACCCTCGGGTGACTTGCAGAGCCACTCGAGTCGTTTCGTGGATGTCGAAGCGCGAGGCGCGAGTGGGAAAGAGGAGCTGCAGCTCTGGGGCGGCACCAAAAGCGGAGTTGTGTGGAGCCGAAGTGCTTCCGGCCGGCAGGACGCGTCGACATGCCAACTTGACGAGTTCTGTACCGATTATGCACAAGCAAGACGTTGAATTGAGGCGACTTGTTGCGCAGGGACATGATATATGCGCAGCCATCACAGGTGAGGTTGATAGAGATGCTGACCATCAGCATTGATGAGTGATCCACAACCCGGTCGCTAGTTCTACGCGTTCGCGTTCACCCGCGCAACCTTGTCAGTATCCTTGCTGTCTCTGCCACTTCTCCTCCCAGCCAGGAAAGAAAGGCGAGTCGTCCAGCGTCTCCGGCTTCCAGTCTGGCTCGATCAGACCCTTCTCGACCTGCTCCTTCTCGCAAAGCTCCAAGTACGGAACCACGACATGCTCGGTATGCCAAGTATCTTTGTACTCCATGATACTCTGCTTCCCTTCCTTTAGGACCTTCAGCACCAACGAGGGAACATACGGCTCGTCTCGGAACTCCGTCACGGGCGTAAAGAGACCTTTGAAGTTGAACACAATGGCTCCCGAAAGAGGCAGCCGCCGCAGTGTCTGCCAGTCTACTCTCAGGTGCATGCGATTAATGGAGTGATCGGGATTCTGGGCTTCGCGAACGATGCTTTGCGGGTCGCCGGGAGGCATAAACAGCGGCCTGTCAACTTCCAGACCCCAGGAACCGCGCTGGATCGGCTTGTCAGTTGGCTTTTTGGAAAAATACCTGTCCATTGAGAACTCCATCTTCTCCTTGTAGTCCGGAACGGGTTTGTGAATGTCGCTCAGCTTCAGACCAATTTTGGTGCCCAAGGACCATCCCAAGCTCGACATGATCATGCCACTTCGAAAGGTGTACAGGCCAGTCTCGGGATCCCTTAGCATGATAGCAAAGTCCTCTGCAACATTGTGGAGCAGTACAAGCATTGGCGGCGTAGAGACCAAATCAGTCCGGGAATTCAAAATGTGATTATGGAACAACATCTTCTCCCGGTCGAGACGAAAGTAGTGCGGATATCGTGCGCACAGGAATTGCAAGCACATTTCCATCAACTCTCTTGTTGCCACTTCGGATCCCGGAAGAGTCTGCAACACGGTGTCACGCTGCTCCTCGAAGGTCTGCACTCGCCACCTGATCGTGTCTGCATATTCCTGGTTCAGCTCGAGCCACCAGTCCGGCTCCATCTTTGTGATGGACATCGTCTGGTGGTAGGCCCATCTGAAGGGACGATACGGCCTCGATAGTGCGGAACCAATGTCAAACTCATGATGGGCTTTGGGCAACGGAACTCCACTGAGAGTTGCATAATCTGGAAACCGGCCAAGCTGTTCAATCTCAGCCAGGGTGAAGCCCGTGGGTGTGGTGTGAAGTCCATGTTCAAATGGATCCGGCGACACCTTGTCTGACAGCAATCTCTCGTAGTTCGCTGGAAGTTGGCTGAGTTCGCGCGGAGATCTGGAGCGCTGACTGCCTGCTATCGATGGGAGCTCTGCGAAAGCGTTTCGGCGATGAGGCGGAAACGCGTGTAGGTACAATGCGCTCGCATCAACCTCCGCGATTTGTTTCGGACCCAAATCTCGCGCTGGTGTTGTTGCAACAGAACAGCGCCTTCGCTGAAGGCCTAATCTGTCGGCAAGCTTCTGCCTTGCTTGAACATTAATCGCGAAGTAGAGCACATATCCGGCCAGCACAGCCAGCAAAGCCCAGATGGCGAAAGAGAGCATGATAGCCCAGGTGTATTGAAGGTACTCCAGCTTGAACCTACGTAGGTGTGGTCGTGCGAGAGGTCTTGCCTATCTAACATGGCCGTCTCAGACGCCAAGGTAGCAGCTTCGTTGGGAGGGGAAGCGCGATTGGACTTCCTCTCCACAAACGGCAATTCTGTACGTCGTGTGCCTATCTGTGGCGTACCCTAGACTATATCTTGGCCTGGCGCTCAGTTGCAAAGGGCGTGCCAATAACTGCCAGTCGATGTAAGCTTATCGGGAGCTCAAGCTGCCACACCACAAGAACAAGCTCACCCCACAGCTGCCTATCGCACTGACAGAAGACAGCACCTGAAGCACGAGGCCGCTCCCTTTCGACTTCACTGACAGATATATTCAAGTGCACATCCTGCCATAATGCAGTCTGATGGCTGACGCACATGCGGTCCAATCTGCCGTCCGAGATGATGCTGCAAGGGCGGAACGACCGGCACAAGTGGCATCTACTATTGCACAGAGCTGTAGGCTGTATGACAGACTTCCTCACTTCTCAGGCTCTGGCTGAAGGGAGAACATCACGGCATCTAACTGTTGCAGCACACCTCAATTTTATAGCGACAAGTGCTTCAGCCGCACCAGATACCCAATAGCAAGGTCATCGATCGTCGCAAGCCCTAGCTTGTTCTTCTTGACTATAAAACCTAATAGATCTCGAAGGATTCGGCATGTAAGCAACTGCCTGGGGCTGAATCCTGCGCGACTACATATGTTGTACTACATTGCCGCGTGGTCGAGACGACGATCGCCAAGTGCTGCTCTTCCATCAATCGCATAAGTTTACGCTCCAGGGATCTAGAAGACAAAAACGTTTCATAGCACTTTTGTTCTGTTTGAGGCTGCTACAAGGAATCGCCCATCATGACCAGAAGCATATTTCTCACGGGGCCGAAGCCATCACTCAAGTTGGTCCCTAACGATATCTGGCTTCCTGGATTGTATTCCCGACGTGTCTTGTGCTTTGCACTTCCCCAGAGTTCGAGCCAGGACAACGTCGTCGACATGTTCCAGCGTGCTCTGAAAGCACTTGTGCAGGGAACGCCAGAGCTAGGTGCAACATCGATAGTCGTGCAGAATGCTGCTCCACACGATCCTACCAAGCCCGTGAGTAGATTTGCAAGCGGAAATATTCGGACCTGAAATTCACATCGAACTGACGATCTCTTCAGTGGAGAGAACTGGCACCTGGCAAAGGTATCGAGCTGGTCGTCAAAGACCTGACTACAACCATGCCAAGTCTCAAACAACTGGAACGCTCTGGATTTCCGCTGTCAGAGTTCAGAGACTCGGAGATCATGCCAATCGAAGGACCTATCATGCCCGAACCTGCAGCTGTGTCGAAATTTCAGCTGAATTTTATCGAAGGGGTTGTTTTCTTGAGCTCGTGTATATATCACCACCTCACCGATGGCAATGGCATGAATGCGATCATGCGAGCTCTGGCCGAGAATTGCAAGAAAGCGACTGAGACGCAGGGTGACCTTACGCCGCATGTGCTTGATACCAGCCGTGCGGTGTTCGATGTACCAGAAGGGCTGACTGACATCAATGATCATGGAGCATACTCGATTGGCGAGGACTTGTTCACGCCGGGGGTATCCCACGATGAAGCTCCTCCTGAAGTCAATGGTGTCGAGCCACCGCCTCCACCACAGTTCCAACCACACTACTACCACATTTCAGCAGACAATGCGCAAGCGATCAAAGAATATGCCAGCAGCATATCGCCCGTCTCAACGCATGATGCCATCTCTGCAGCCCTTTGGCGGAACCTCATCATCTCTCGCGTCACGACCGGCGAACTCACCGCCCTCGACAAACTCTGCTCCTTCACCATTCCGCACAACGCAAGAAAGTATTTGAACCTCCCCTCCACCTGGGTCGGCAACCTCACCTACTTCATCATTGCCCACGCAACAGTCCGCGAGATCACTCAACCAGACAGCCTTCCACTTCTCGCCTCCCGCATCCGGGCCGCGATGTCTGCCGTCACACCCTCTCACGTCCATGGCGTAATCACTCTCCGCAAAAGGCATCCTTTCTCTCTTTCCTGGTGGCCCATTATGGTCGCCAGCGAACCTGAGATTGTCGCGTTGACCAGCTTCTACCACTCCGAAATTCTCCTGAATAACGGCAGCGAGGGTAGCCCTCTTGTCGACTGGGGCGAGTATCTCGGTCACGAAGCCAAGCATTTCACTACGACGGACCTGGGGGCCTTCGCTGCACAATTCCAGCGTGCGCATTTCGTGGGCCCGAAGTTGCCGCCGGAGGGCAAGGGTTGTTATGTGCATATCGGGTTGGTGAAGCCTGAAGTAGAGAGTTTCAGGAAGGAAGAAGTGTGGAATCGGTATTTTACATTGAAGGAAGTTACGGTGGTGGAGGGAGCTTCTTTGGAGTAGTCAATTGTGCTTCATAAGTGACTTCTTGATATCAACTACCACGATGGTGGACGCCAGAGTAATCGCTAGATCAATCGCCAGATTACCAACTTTTCTCCATTGAGGATTCTCTGCTGCTTAGCTTGGATCCTCACCAACAGGTCGTTCTGAATACTCAATTGCGACCAGAAGGCACTTCCGTCACTGGCCTTGAGATGCTTGCTGGAAAGGCTTCTGTGCTCCTCGACCTACATCATGGTCAGATGGTTAGACAAGAACATCTGGCGCTGGTAACTCCGAACACTCGCGTGAAGTAGGGTTTACACGGACAAGGTTCGGGGCTTTGGTCGAGAGCCTGAAAAGTACAATTGCGGTGGAGAACCAGTCTGTCAGAACGACTCCAGGTGAACCGATGGATGAATGGTAGAAGAGAAACGAACAGACAAGAGATCATGATGAACGTCCTGCTGCGGGAGAGCAGCCACAGTATTGAGTGCCGTTTTTCATTCAGCGTGGTATCATTCCCATAAGCTAAAACCCTCCCAGCAGACAGCCCTTGTCGTGCTATTTTGAACGCCGTGCTTTCGTATGCTACACAAGAGAGAAGATCAGGACATTTAGATCTTGATCTCACGGTCGGCCCGTTGCTTAGCCTTGCGGGTAGCAGCCTGAGACTTGGCACCCATGATACCACCGCCCCAGTGGCGCTTGGCCTCCTCGTTCTTCTCGAGGTAGCCCTCCTTGACGGCCTGAACGAGCTTGGAGAGCTCGTTCTTGTCCTCAGCACGGACCTCAGTAATGGCGAGCGCGGCAGCGGTCTAGAGCAGACGTTAGCGTATGCGTAATAGCGCATTCCGGCTTGTCTACACACCTTCTTGTGGACGACAGTTCCGAGACGGGCCTTGCCCTTGACAATGGCGTATGGGACACCCATCTTCCTGCAGAGAGCTGGGAGGAAAACAACGAGCTCGATTGGGTCGACATCGTTAGGGATGAGGACGAGAGCAGTCTTCTTGGCCTCGATCAGAGCCACAACGTGGTTGAGACCGTACTTGACGGCGTATGGCTTCTTGCTGACGTCCTCCTTCTTCTTGCCCTCAGCGACGGCGGTGGCCTCCTTGTGCAGACGCTCCTTCTTCTCGGCCTTGGTCTCTGGTCGGTACTTGTTGAGGAACTTGAAAGCCTGAGCTGCGGTGTTGCGGTCGAGAGTGTTGCTGAACTGAGCGATAGCCGGTGGAACCTTGAGACGCATGTTCAAGATCTTGCGCTGGCGCTGCAGGCGGACGTATTCTGGCCACTTCACCATGCGGGAGAGGTTGCGGCGTGGCTGGATGTCCTGGCCGATGCCATAGTTGCGTGGGCGGCGCTCGATGAGCGGGTTCTGCAGAAGCAGTGAGTAGTCTGTTAGCGGACACGAGAGAGGGGCGTGAGACATACCTTGGCCTGCTTCTTGCTAACACCGGCCTTGGAGGCAGGGAAAGGAGCCGGAGCGGCCTTCTTTCCACCAGCTTTTGGAGGCTGTCATTAAGAAGAACAATCAGCGACTGTTGCCTTCTCTAGAGAGACTGCGCGGTTGCCCGACGCAGCTCAAGCCATAGTCACACGCACCGCTCCGCAGAGACGATGGTGGATGCAAAATTTGGGATCATTGCCATTTGCATGCCCGCCGAATCGCAAAGTGCGAAAAAGATCGCGCAGATGTCCATCAGCGAGCAGAGGCAAGTGACTAGCCGGTTCGTATGATACTTACCATATTGACGGTGTGCTGCTCGGAGGAAGGGAGGGTGATGGGTGGTGTTGTTCTGGCTTCGACGAGCTTGCAGAGCAGAAAGACGACGCTGCGCGCAAACAGAATTGAAGTTCTGGTGGGCAGCGCCAAGAGTCCCGCGCGGGCCGGGGGCTTAGCCGCTTTCTGGGCTGGGAGCCGATTCGGAAGCTGCGCCAGCTTTCTTGGAGGGT
Source organism: Cercospora citrullina (assembly GCA_013365195.1). Lineage (NCBI taxonomy): Eukaryota > Fungi > Ascomycota > Dothideomycetes > Mycosphaerellales > Mycosphaerellaceae > Cercospora > Cercospora citrullina. Next base: position 230,297 of record JAASFF010000914.1, read on the forward strand.
CGAGGAAAACGCGCAAGCAACGTCCCCGTCCAAGCATTGCAGAGAGCAATTGGTCCAGGCAGCTTCATTTCGCCACTTGCTGCTGCGCAAATCATTCAAGTCATCTTCTCATCAGACCGCGGCTGTGTATCCTGCCACCGCGCCGCCGAGTTCCTAGCGAAGCCGACTGCCACAGGAGCCTCATTCGTCGCTCCCAGCTGACATCATCTGCCGCGCATTGTGGAAGGCCAGTCAGTGATCTTCCGCAGAGCTCCAACAAACACTTCTTCAACTCCACCACCCGCGACGTCCGGCGATCCGACACTTCTGGACCAAATCTGCAGCCTTGCAGTGATCCGAACAAACAAGGCGACAGCAACTGCCCTCCAGCCCAACATTGGTTGCAGCCTAATCCGCCGAGATGTCCTCCGTTCTACGAAGCGTGAAGAATGTCACCAAGGGCTACTCTTCTGTGCAAGTGAAGGTCCGAAATGGTGGGTGGCAGTAGTCAGGAAGGTATCACCACACATTAGTCGCTGACTGCGCGACACAGCAACGAGCAATGATCCATGGGGGCCCACGGGCGCAGATATGGCGGATGTCGCCCGAATCACTTACAACAGGTGCGGAATTCCCTGATTGAAGCCCATGCACCGTCGCCACGTCCTGCGTGTCTTTGTTGGGCAATACGGCGACTCTTACTAACTATGAGTTCGCAGCTCAACCGATTTCTACGAGGTCATGGACATGCTGGACAAGCGGCTGAATGACAAGGGCAAGAACTGGCGGCACGTGCTCAAGAGTTTGAAAGTCCTGGACTATTGTCTACATGAAGGCTCGGAATTGGTGGTTACATGGGCTAGGAAGAACATCTACATCATCAAGACCTTGCGTGAATTCATTCACATTGATGAAGACGGAAGGGACGTTGGAGCAAGCAGTATGTCTTGAAGAGCCAAAAAAAAAAACACGTATGGAACGCTGACAAGTACTCAGTCCGACATTCTGCCAAGGAGCTGACATCTTTGATCCTGGACGAAGAACGACTGCGTTCTGAACGAGCGAACAGGGGATCGTGGAAATCGCGCGTTACTGGACTTGAGGAATTTGGTCTCGGGGGCGACCCAACTCCTAAGCAGCGAGAGCAGCAGCGAAGGCGACCACAGAACGACGACGACGATCTCGAATATAGACTGGCCATTGAAGCTTCCAAGAACGAAGCAGAGGAGGATGCTGCGAGGAGAGCGCAGCGCAGTGGCTTTGACACCGATGATGACCTGGCGAAGGCCATAAAGTTGAGCAAAGAAGAGGAAGAGCTCCGCAAGCGGCAATTGGAGGACCAGCAGCAGGAGGATTTACTCTTTGACAACACCCCGGATCAGGCTCCTCAGCCAACAGGCTTCAATCAAGGCTATCAGCAACAAGCCGCTGTAGACTGGTTCGGAAATCCTTTGCAGCAGCAGCAACCCCAGGCAACTGGATATTTGAACAACGCTTACAGTCAACCTACCGGCTTGCAACAACAACAGACCGCATTCCAGAACGGCTATGGTTACCAACAGCCCCAACAAACGGGCTGGGAGCAAATGCAGCAGCCGGCCCAGCAGTTCTTGCAGCCACAAAACACCTTCAACCCTTGGGCGAACCAGATGAATGGAGGAGGATTCGGCCAACAGCAACAGCCAGTCCAGGAGCAGCCCACTGCTCAGGCTGGCTCGAACAACCCGTGGGCGACTAACAACACCCAGACGCAATCAGGCATCGCTCCACAGCCGACCGGATCAAACAATCCCTTCGCATCGCACTCCCAACGACAGACCGCCTCTCCATTCAAACAACCCACACTCGACACTCTCCGAGAGCAACAGACAACCCAGCAATTCCAGACGAGGCCGAATCCAATCCAAAACTTCTCGGTTTCACAACCGACCTCATCACCAATTCAACCTCAGCAAACGCAAAGGCCGGTCGATCCTTATCAGGCAAAGCTCAACGAATTGCTGTCGAGTGGCGAAGGACAAGATACCTTTGGAAACACTGGAGATCTCCGTATTCCTGCCCAACACACAGCTCCTGGCACGTATGTCAATTCTGCTGGCGCTGGATCCATGGGCAGATTGGAAGCCGCGAAGACAGGCAACAACCCCTTCTTCAGCCAGCCTCCGACGCAATATCCTGCACAAACTGGTCCCGCGGCGCAATTCGGCGGCCCCGGAGCTGGCTTTGGTGGAGGCAATCCGTTTGGACCCAGACCTGGCCAGCAGCAGCAACAGCAAGGTCAGAGTCTAATTGATCTTTAGGAAAGGGAAGAAAAGTTTGGCATAGCATTCTTATCTGAAGACGAGCAGCGAGAGTTCGGCATAGGTGTGCCGTGTGGTGAATTTGCAAAGCTATGCCTCCTTTGAGACGGTGGGCCGATACTATCTGAGTGGGCGTGTGTGAAGTGCGCGGTGGTGTGCTATGGGAAGGAGTGGGGACAATTTTGTTGCGGTCGCAGAATTGCATTTGCATAACGTTCTTGATACCCACAGTCGATGTTATATCATTCGTTCGGCTGCGAGTTGCTTTGCTATACTTGCTTTGTATTGGGGCTGATATTTAAGAGATATGGGAATGGGAAAGGCTCAAACTTCATGTCAAACTTGCCCATAATCGCCGCTCCTAGCTTCAATGGATGTTGTTAAGCACGACCGTTTCCTGACATCGTACGCCATTTCAGGCAGTGGTCACTGCGGCTAGGGCATTGGAGCTCGATTTTGCCAGGACAACTCGGACGATGGCAGCATTTGAATCATCCGAGCATATTGTCGTGTGAGAGGCTCGTCAAAGTGGACAAATGTTGCCGTTATGCCAGACCTGAGTTGATCTTCGATCTGTAGCAATACACAAATGAAGCAGAACTTGTAACCCCTATAGAACACATGCAATGAAGGTGATGGTGGAGCACCTGCACTCAACAATGGGTAGAGCAGCTAATCAGGTTTTTTGAATTCCCGGAGAGCTCAGCACATGTTAACAATCGAGAAGCAGCGGAATGAGTCCAGGATCTGAGAAATGGTGAAATATGTTACAAAGCTGTTCTCGACGAATGAGATGGAATTGATGGCAAGCTACATCAAATTTAGCCAGCACGACCGGCAATCCGATTGCGGAAGCACTTGCGACCCCAGGCCCCGCGTGCAGGGATCATCACTGCATAATCCGTGACGTCGAACTACTTACTTCTTCACTATCGCAGACTGTCTTGTGTTCTTCGTTCACTTCCACCACATCTACTCACAAGCCTCAAAGGCAACAGAAAATGCCATCTGTAGAAACTCTCCCGCGAACGCACTTACTGTCTCTTCCACCCGAGGTTCGCGAGGAGATCTACCGTCTCCTTCTCTGTCCGGGCGCGAACCGCACCGTGCACTCGGACGAATACATCACGTACAACTATGCTCCCGCCTTACAGCTCCTCCTCACGAACCGTCTCATCTACATCGAAGCCCGCAAAGTCTTTCGCGATCTGAACCAGTTCGTCCGCATCGAAACCCCATGGCCCGAGGCACGAAACCATGTAGCGACCGAAGGCCACGTGCCCATCATAATCGCTGACCAGAAGGCTGCAAAATTTGATAAGCATGTTATGGTGATGAGTATCGATGCCCCGCAGCATTCGAGTTTGCAATGGGATGTTCAGAAATTTGTCATCTTGGCAGACGATGTGGACAAGTTCGCGGAGATGTGGATGTACTCGGGTCTCACGCACCCGGGCCTCAATGAACACTTGCGGCTGATCCTAGAATTGCGAGATCCGTATCGTCTGGAGGGCGAGGAGAAGAAAATGTCTGAAGCCTTGCAGAGGAAGTTACTGCTGCCGTTTGGTGTGATCAAGAACTTGAATGCTGTGTCGAGGGAGGATGGGACAGTATTTACCGGAAAACTACGGCCCTCTCCGAACATCGAAAAGGAGCTGAGAAGATTGCAAACCCAGCCATACCATAGCCCGGAACATTGCTTGCGGGAGGCCACGAGGCTGAAATTCGAAGGGAATGCAGAGCTGGCGAAACGCAATTTCCGGGGCGCGCTCATGTTGTACAATGATGCGTGGAAAGCGATGCATATTGTGGTGAAGGGAAAGCAGCGCCATATCCACGCCGACGCTTTCTTTGCCCAGGAGCTGCGGGAGGAACCGTACACCGGAAAGAACGGACAAACGGAGAGGTTGATGCTGAGAATACAACTCGTGGCGAACACATGTGAAGTATACCTGAGGATGAAAGAATGGTGGTTGTGTCATTTTTGGGGAATGCGAACTATTAACATGCTTCGAGATGCGATACACACAGAGAATGCGGAGCTTCTGGCTCCTGAAGACGAAGCCGTGCGAGAGTTTCCCGGCGCTGCTCAGATGGGAAAGATTTATTATCGTACCGCTGTTGCGTCAAAAGAGCTTGGCAATGAGTATGAAGCTCGGAGATTGTTGAGGGTAGCAAGAGCGTACCTGCCGGACGATGAAGCCGTGAAGAGAGAAATTGCGGCGACAGCGCTGAGTCTCGGAGGTCCTTCGCCTCATCCATGGGCGCGTACTTTCGCACCACAAAGCTGAGTCCGCGGCGGACTTTGTCAGTGACTGGCGTCAACCTCAAGCTACTTGTTGACGATATCGATCGGTCCGGCACAATCTTCACATGCGACCTGCATCGATCAGGACAAGTGAGGTCACACAGTGATGCCAGGCGGAAACGAATCGCTCACTTCTTGGCCACTTATTCGATGCCCTTCACGACCTTCAACTCACTCTTGACTTCTACCTCGACTTCTGTGCAGGCAACACTGGAAACTAGGCTTTGGCACTTACACCATTCACCCACGCCAGTGACGCACGGATTGGCGCCAACAGCGACACCCCACTAGCGCAATCATTCCACAACGAGTTGACAACGACTTCGATTGTCAAACGCGACGACCTTACCGCAGCGCGCTCTCAGCCTACCAACACAATGTCGACAGCAGAGGAAAGCTTTACTTCTGCCGAGGGAGCCAGTAACGTGCCTGGTCAGCGCTCAGCCTTGGACGCAGCAAGTTGCTCCACGTCACAATCGGGAGGAGCTAGCGGACTCGAAGAGGTTCGCAAATCGTCCCGAGCGAACTTTTGTGACACTTCGTTTCGCAATGGTTTCCAAGAGATCGCCTTCTCCTCATACGTCAAACGAGCTCTTGATCACCCCGAAGCGCGAACGAACCGTGTCACAGACGTCAATCTCCGAGAGTTCTTAGTGAAGAAAACGATTCAGGAAAGTCGGACCTTGAGGAGTGATCCCGAATACGATGCCCTCCATTTCGACATCCCGCCAACGCCGCACATTGCGCCCGCAGGATATGATGAGATCCACCTCAGAAATGTTATCAACCATGACATCGCCTTTGCAGCACTGAAGCACACCAGAGCGGAGAAGTTGATCGAAGATCGTGGGTTGGTCATCGAGTACTCTGTTGCTGATGCCCACTTTCTGGTCATCTTTGGTCATCTTCGCAACCCCTCACATGACCCAGCGTTGTTGGAGGGCATAACGTCGAACACCAGCTATGAAGTCTACCATGACCTGCGAAGCGGCATCGATATCGAGACTCAACACCAGCACTTGGGCATTGAAGGCTACCTTGACCTGGGCGCCGAGATTCCTGAATACAACTTGCCACACGTGGAGGCTTTGCATGATGTCTACAAGCGACCTTATCTGGTGCGCCGCATAGAGGACTTGAATTTCATCAAGGCATGGGAGGGTCTGACAAAGTCGGATTGCATGATGTGGTATGCCAGAGATCTGAAAGCAGACAAGTCTGTTTGGGTCACTGTCTCCTTCCATGATGTGATCCGAAAGGGGGACGGTGGTGATAGGCTGGGCTTTAAGATGGAATTCAACACGGTCACTCTTCCGTATCATTGCGATTTGGACGGTGTACGGAGAGAGGAGGCAATTGAAGCACACAGGGAGTTCGAGCGATCGGAGGCTGAGCGGAAGGCGAAGGAGCAGAAGGAGCTCGAGCTATTGGCGAAGCAGAACGCAAAAATGCAGGGTGAGCTCTACCGAGCAGGAAGGCGGAAGTCACGGCTTGCGGAGAAGAGAAGAGTCGAAGAAGAGCGAGAGGCAGAAGCTGCGACGAAGCAACAGACCGAGCACGGGCAGAGTTCAGATCCGCTGGCTACGAAGAAGAGTAAAGCCGAAGGCGAGCGAGAGGCACCAACGGCGAGAAATCAAAAGACCCAACATGAGCACAGTTCGGACCCACTAGCTGCGACAAAGAGAGAAGCCGATGACGAACAAGAGGCATCGACTGCGAAGAAGCGAAAGACTGAGCACCAGCAAGGCTCAGGCCCACAGGCTGCGAAGAAGAGAAAAGCTGAGGATCAGGAGACTTCACAGGCTTCGAAAAAGCAAAAGACAGAGAGAGAACAGAGCCCAGGTGCACAGGTTGTGCCAGGACAGCCACAGCCTCAGAAGTCTGCAGCCACACAACCCAGCATGGAGTAGATGAGGCCGTATGATGGAGACCGATAGCCCCCTTCCCACCCACTAGACTTTCATAGAGTGTGCTGGCTTTGTTTAGCGTGAGGAGCATTGATGCCCTCCCTACTCTCTGGATCCGTAAGAGTAGAGATAAATTGGATTGTATAGATGCAGTATAAAAATTGAGAACACATCTTGTATCATATCCAACTTGAAATGCCACCCGAAAAGCTTCCTCGTTTTCCATGGGGTAAGAGGCTCTTTTGCTTTTCCGATCTAGCGTCGAGTGAGATTGTGATACAGCGGCATGCGGACATAAAGATGGTACGAATACAGCATACGAAGAGCTATCCGAGACACGTCAACCATATCCCATCTACCCCGTAGTATCATGAAATCCCTCTTTCTTCCAAACCCAAATCTATCAAACCCCATCTAAATCATAAGCTCCATCCGATGAATTTCCGAATTCTTCGTCCACCTCCTGAGACTCTTTCCATAATAATAAAGCGGAACAGTCAATACAACCGGCAGCATAGAAACCGCGAATTGAATCATAAACACCGTCGTCCAACCATCTTGCATCATGATATCGAAAACCCAATAACTCAAACAAAACCCCAAAACATTCTTCAAAACCGTCCCCACAACCATAATCTCCCCAGAAATAGGTTTATAACAATCAATCGCATAAGCAATCGCAATCGATGGGATAGAAGTCACGGCCAAACCCGAGAAACCGAAACCGCAGACGATGATGGCTTGCCAGGGCCAATGGCGTTGATAGCCCACTGCGCCGACGACATGGGAGATGATGAAGAAGCAGCAGTAAGGCAAGAGAGCTGGGAGGCGCATTTCGGCTTCGCGGATTCCATTGTTTTTCATTGTCATTTTTCGGGCCCACCAGTCTGAAAGGGGACCGGCGGTGACGAGGCCACAGAGGCCGCCGACGAAGAAGGCGAAGTTGGAGTAGCCGACGGCTTCGGGACTCCAACCGTAGGCTGGGGAGCTGAAGAGCCCAGATTCGGTGAGGTTGAAGAGGAGGAGGAGGTCGGCGGGGCCGGCGAGCATGAGGGCGGACCAGAAGACGATTCTGAGGAGGTGTTAGTATATGGTATGGATGTTAATGTGCAGCTGATACGTACGGGTTGAAGAATACGATGATGGGCGTGGTGATGTCTCGAATAATGAAGCTCATCCATCGACTATCTGGTTTGGTGAAGGGCGCGAATTGGGATTTGCCAGGACGACCCTTGCGAATGTATTGTCCAAATGCCGCGTCGTCATTACTGTTTACCTCAGAGTCGACGACTCTTCCTTGCGCTTTCGATTGATCTTCATCGGCCCTTGGAGGCTGAGATGTGCGAGCACTCGATCGGTGATACTTTGTCTCTGGGTAGCAGAAGACCAGCAGAATAGTGACGAAAGCGGTGAGAGCCGTGGAGAGCCAGAAGAAGCTGCGCCAGCCATGGTGGCTACCAATTGAACCAGCCATGATAGGACCGAGAAAGGCGCCTGAGAAGTAAAAGGTAAAGTACGCTGCCATCCATGTTCCTCGCTCGTGGAGGAAGAACATGTCCGCAATCGTCTGAACCATGATAGTTTCGCTGGTCGCAGCAACAATACCATTGCACGCGCGAGCCGCTAGTAGACTTTGATGGCTGGAGGCAAGCGCCTGCCAAATGTTGGTGAGGACGACCAGAACGCCGAAGAAGATAGCCGTGGGTCGTCGACCAAAGATGTTGGAGATCGGAACAATCAAGACATTGGCAAACCCCAGAGTTATCACATTGAGCCCGGTGAGCAGCGAGAGGTGTTGCTGATCTAGGTGAAACTCCTGGCCCAAGAATGGGAACAGTGGCGCCAGAGAGAGTGCGGTACAGACCAATACCCAGACGTAGAGTAGTTGTGAGATTGCAACAATCAATTTCCACGTCGTACTCCAATTCAACGGATCGTTGGCGTTATTTGAAGGTTGCGGAACGAGGCTGTCGAGATGTCAGCTAAGACGCTCAAGATCATTTCGCATGTTTCTGCCTACACTGAGCCTGTGTCGGCACCGCCAGCATGCGCGAAATGGATGTCGCCGAAGTCTTTCATGACTTCGGTACCGGGAATGATCTCGACATGGAGCTGTGATGGAGCTAGATGCTCTTCCGTCTTGTCTGCTATTGTCGCCATTGTGGGGGTGGGAATTGACCTCCAGTAGAAGGCTGAAGCGACAGTCGCGTTTCTTATATCAGGTGCAATGAGTGTAAAGAAGTCAACAAGACTCCTCGGCTCCCCCGACGGCAAAAGGCAAGCGGTCAATGAATGTCACAGATAAGCAGCATGAGCTCAGAATTCGGAGGAAAAGGTTGCATGGGGTCGACGCGCAACGACCGAGTACATATACATGTACACAGATGCAGCAGGGACAAACGAATGGCTGAGAAACGGCACTGAGCAGCGTTTCTCCTGTTCAAGCCGACAGTTTCTGGCAACGTCGCCGCGACCGCGAAGAACAGCGGTCAGCTACAACGGCGAGGCCGCCTGGGGAGCCTCATTATATGTTCCAAGTGGTCGAGAACTGCACCTGTACCAATCTGTCATAAGCGTGCATCCGACGAAGTATCTGTCATCAGTGGACGTCAGCTGCATCGTCGGGTACTACCATCTTACAGGTGGCGTAATAGGGCTCTTAATCGGATGCTTGCTCATCATGGTCAACATCACCGTTCATCGCGCGTTGAATTGACCATGATTGACAAAAAAAAACAATATGTGAGATGCTTAGAGCGGGCGAGCGGTTTGGCGAAGGGATGTCACTCCAGAGTAGGGAGGTTCGGAACTGTATCCGTAACGCGCCAGCAACGGCGTACGGTTTCGTCTGCAGCCCCTGACGACCGAGGCAGGACGAACGTAGAATTGAGGCCTGTTGGAAGGTATTGCTCTGGTCAGGCTGATAGAACCTGCGGCCGCTGAACGATGCTCTTTAGCTGAATTCCAGTCTCGCTGAAAACTCGCGGATCCAGCTCGCCCAGTGTCCAGGGCAGCTGCCTGAAGGCCGTGCTCCAGGTCGGCTTGAATGTCATGAGCGTGACAAGGGAAAGAGCTCAATTCGAAGAGAAGACAACTGCATTTCCAGTACCTTGACAGGTTGGCCATGTACTGTGCTCGTCTTTGGCGGTCGTTGAAGAAGGATGGTGTGTAGAGTGTGGAGTTTGGCAGGTCTAGCGCCACATGGAACGGGCCTTCTGCACGTTGATCCTGGTCGACCTCACAACTCCCATGCAAACTGCTCGCTCACCTTGGCCGTTCCAACGCCACGGATGGGGTCATCGAAGCGTCACGAGCAACGTTATCGCGGTGCCTGGGCGTGTGGTCTGACACGATCTGCGATGCCATCCCATCTCATCCCATTCGAGCCTCGCGGGCGTCGCACCGATGTGTGAATGCGCTGTGCTTGCCGCCGAGCTCCGTCGCAGCAGGAGCAGGAGCAGGAGCAGGTTGAAGAGGAGGAGAAGGAGGAGGAGTGTCGTGCATGGCAGGACTGCAGTGCGCTCAACGCATGGACGGACAAGGATGGTTGAGGCAACGGCCCAGCTGTGCCATGGTTTGGGGCATGCTCGGTTCATGTAGCGACCGCGCAGGGCTCCAAAGCAAGTCTGTGGTTCAGCACGGCAGTGGTACGGTGACAGACATGCATTCTACCTCCATCATCGCCGTCGATAGCACTTTGCTCATCTTCACATCACCCGACACGCAGGCAGGTCCTCAACAGTACTTCCTCCGCCCACGCACTCGCCCGCGGACGCCTTCCCTGTCGAGGCGCCGCGACATCTCGCGTGACAAACAGACCACAGGTACGCCATTGATTGTTCTCAAGTCACGGTCACGATCAAGCAATTCCTCCGTCCATCCCCGCGAGCACACGACACTTGCCTGCTACACCTGCGCCGCCTGTTGTGCCAGAGCAGTCCTGCGATTCCAATCGAGGAAGCTCTTTCCGCCATCCTCAGCCTTCACCAAAACACATTCTCCCTCGCACAGCTTCACCAACAGCATCGACCTACACTAACATGACCTCGAAGCAATCGGATAACCCCACCACTTCCCCGCAATCTTCTATCGATGCAATTGTCCAGGCACCTGTAGCCAAAGTTGTCGAAGCACTCCGCCCTCTCGTCACTCTTCGCCCGTCGTGGATCGGCCCCAAAGCTCCTGCTCGGCCTGTTACCCCAGGCGCTGTCGCCATGACTATTCCCGTCACGATCGAATACACCTCACCAGGTCTTCAGCCGCCTGTTTACATCGCAACATCCCTCAGTGACCCACAATGGGAGCCAATCGAGATGGAAGGCACCAAGAACGAGGGCGGCGAGTACAAGTTTGCCAAAACTTTCAATGTGCAGGAGGGTGAATATCAGTACAAGCTGCGTCTCGGTCCGGGAGATTGGTGGGTGTGTGACGAACATGAGCCGCAGGTTGACGATGGCATGGGCAACAAGAACAATCTGGTCACAGTGAAGCCTGGCCAGCCTCAACACGATCGGACAGATTCCGTCCATGATCACGGTGTACCATTGATGCCACACGAGAGCGCCAACCAGCCTCCACCGGTTTCGCCATTGCTACAATCGGAACGCAATGCCGCTCCCGCCACTCCAGGTGTGGAGCATCAGGCGCCCTTCTTTGCACACGAGACACTAGCGCCAGCCAAATCAGCCGACAAGCACGACGAGGAGCCCGAGCATGAGCAACACAGCCCTCTCCTTCCTCATGAGTCTGCCTCTCCTCTGCACGAGGCGGTATCACCTTTGTTCCATCACGAGAGCACAGCCATTGATGACCAGAAGCACGAGGATCATTTGGATAAGTCGCCTTTGCTGGGCCGTAGAAAGCACAGCGGAGATTCGATACCACAGGAAGTGAGCCAAATCATGCTTTTGGCAATACGTTCACGCTCGCATACTAACACTATCTTAGGCGGATCCCAACGAACCCGGACTTGAGCATTTCCCAACGGATCATAGGGGCATCCTTGATTCTATTGCTCGCACCAAGAAGTCGTTGGCCGAAGATCAAACGCACGACCACTCGCCCTCTCCTTCTCCTCCTGCAAAGGCTGTGAAAGCATCTCCCAGCCTGCCTAGCTTGGCAGAGGACGCCAAGGAAGAGGAGCTGGCAGATGCGAAGAAGAAGCCTCAGGTCGCAATCGCAGAAGGAGATAACCGACCCGCAGCTCCCATCACACCACCAATGACACCCACAAAGGAAAAGCAGGCTGATCCTATTATCGAGCGCATCCAAGAGAAGGCTCAGACGATCAAGGAGACAGTGCAGGCTGCGGCGGGACAGGCTGCTGAGAAAGTCGACAAGACGAACTACTCTGCAATGTATGTGGTTATTTCAGCTTTGCCACTTGCAATTTACTGACCTAATCTTAGCCTCACTGGATCGATGTTCGCGTTCGCAGTCGCTCTCACCGCAGTCGGGCTTTGGTTTTTCTCGGAAGGGGGCAAGCCTCTTGACATCATTGACTCGTAAACAGTAGCAAGAGGGGCGACTATACAATAATAGGCAGCGAAACCACTCCTATCCCATCGAGCATTGACCCGCAGTGCTTGGTTGATTGGGCTGGTAAAATGAATGATTAACGATGATGGCGTTACGAGACATGAAAATGTGGAATGATCAATTGGGCACGGGCAGGTCCTGGTATTGAGCATGGAGTGCGCATTGTATTGGAGTAGCTTGTAGCGTACAATTCTACACTTCTGCGTTTTTCTCTTCGGGACATCACACACTCTTCGCAACAGCTCAACGCCTATTCATTCACCAACGAGACGCAGACAATGTGCACAGTGTGGCTACTGTCAAGTTTCGGCGCAGCAATTTCAAAGCTGGCGTCGATTGTGTCTACTTCATCAAGCCCTGCTTTGCAAAGCAGCACGAGCTCAACGTGGGTGTTCCACATGGTTCGGCGATCGCATGCAGGATGCATTCACGTTCCCGCTTTGACACGTGAGTGGTGGCTGCTAGCGTTCCCCATTTAGCGTCGAAGCTTCATCATGGACTTGTGGACTCTCTGGAGGAAGCGCAATCCATCGACACGTCTCCTCCCAACACATGCACATATTGTTTGCGCAAAGTCCTTGACAGACCGCAATCGTCACCATCCCGGTCCCGCAGCGGCTCTGCTTGCCTCGAGTTTCGTGTGCCAAACTCTGAACCTCCCGTCTCGTCATATTTTGGCGGCCACTTGCACCGATCGGCGAACATACTCCTTGTACTCTGGACAGCGACCACGCGATTTGCGTGGAGGGTAGAGCGCATACTATCATCGATTTATTCGCGAATCCAGCTACTGTGAGCTGCGACAATTGCCTCGAGTGGACTCGACAACGAGTACATCCCTGCAACACGAATCGGCCTTTCTCCTGCAACGTCAATAAGAGCATTGTACCAGTGTGAGCATACTGTACCGACGAAGGAATAAATCCAAGAGCCTGGGAAAGCGCAGCTGTGGCGTAAAACAATACAGCGCACCACGGCGCCGGCCGTGTGGCCACGGCAGTAGAAGGGAAGGAGAAGCCACGAGTACACTACGTGGCCAGGAGTTGAGGCAGGAGGGATTGCATACCTGAGGACAGAGCACTCTGAGACCAGCGTGCCAGAGGTTGCGCTGTACGCAGCCGAGTCGGATGTGGTCACCATCTTGCGATGGATCCGCAAAGCCAATCTTTTACCCCGTCGTTCAACATCAATAACAACAGCAACACTACGGGCAACATTGGTGGCAGCAGCAACGACCACTGGAGGGTTCAAAACGATCTGGTTCGTGTGCAGCAGATCCAGGCGGAACACTCCGAGAGGATAGCGAGGCTGGAGAGGAAACAGGACGACGATGCTCGGATGAAGAGCGTATGGGGGAACCAGTCGCCTTTTCCGAGTGTGTTGAGTGGGACGCCGCAACACGGTACGTCCTCCATATACCTACTGCGGGCTGTGATAGGCATGGACTGACGACTTTGAAGGGCCGCTTCAGCAGCCTGCTGCAGATCGTTTCGCAGGTTTCGACGACGAGGCCAATAACCTCATGAGCAGCCTCCACTTGGACGCCGAAGAGGAGCCTCGGAGTAGAGCCCTGGGCGCTACTTCGAGGGCGAACAGTGTACGATTCGATGAGAGCGCGAATCAGAACCACTTTTCGCATTCTTCGAGGCCTTCTATGGATTTCTTCTCTAGGACAGGGAGCGGATTGGGAGGATTGCAGATGACCGAGCGGACTTCGTCACATAAGTCGGAAGGACGTGCCAGCTCGGTGCATTCAATGCGCTCTGCAGCTTCTGGTCGTGCGAGTAGCCTCAACTTGGATACCGCTGCTTATGGACTGGATTCTGCACGATCGCCCTCTGAAGCACCAGGCCTGGCTCCGGGGCTCCTACTGTTAGGCGCTGTTCCTGCTATCATACGCTGTTGGATGAACACGAACTTCAAGCATGATGCTCTGCTATATGCTGCAGTGTGTACAGGATCATACAAATCATTTCTGGATTTGCGACTCATTCAGAAGTTGGGATTCGAGGATGTCATCGTTGCTCATGAGGAAGGCTATCGGACAGTGGAGCTACCCATTTACTTTCCAGAGGCTGTACCTCACCCTGCTTCTTCCAGGTCAAGCAGTCCTGCGCCACAGCTCCCTTCGCTCCGTGTCGATTTCCGCGTGATCGAGCAAGTGACGCCAGACGACAACGACAAGTCAATACAGATCTTCATCGGAAGCGATGTTCTTCGTGCACACAATGCAGACATTCTATTCTCATCCAATAGCATGACACTGTACGATGACGAGCGAAGCAAGCTGAGCATACCGCTGTCACGGCCCGAGAATGAAGCCGCCTTCAACTCACTACATGTTACCAGCGGACCGCTACCCGGAGCTGGCGTAAACGCTTCAAAAGCACGAGTCGTGACACCTGAGCGGCCCCCGTATCTCAACGGACTGGGGCGTGGTAGCAGCACGGCTTCTGTGTCGTCCGCGGCAGCGAGTCCGCCGCCTGGCAAATACAGACCTCCAGGCATTGTAGCAGCAGAGACAGGCGCCACGGACTTGGTCAAATCTGGCACAGCTGGCTCCGACTCAGACTCGCGCCCTGGCCTTCCTGCTCGTCCTTCCTTGGCGATGCTTAACACCAAGACTGATCGAGAAGATCCCTCTTCAGACTCCGGCACCACTTCGACGACCACTGGCAAATCTACTGCGGCAACTCCTGCCATCTGGAGCAGTTGGCGCCGCGATGGGTCGTCTTCAGCTTCGGCCGCTCCCTCGTCATCAGCTGGTGGGTCCCTCGACTGGGCCAACGCAGGTAAGAACCGCGAGCTCGTATATCAGCGCAAGGACACAGGAATCAAAGTCTTGAAGCCGAAGACCGCTTCGAGGACGGTATCTGCTGCCAATGCACCTATCCCGTCTTCTTCTTCCGGCACAGCAAGTCCTGCACCTGTCACTGAGAGCAGTAAGAGTCGCTTCTTCGACGAAGGCAGACGGATCAGCACTGCCATTGGTAATGAGAGACTCACGAGGGAGAACACGAAGGAGAACTCGGGTGCTTTGGCGACGCCGACGACGCCTGGAGGGAGTACTGTGAAGACGAAAGCGAATCCTATAGGAGGAGCTTCGGCTTTTTCTTGGTTGGGGAAGTAGGGAGCTTGTTGAACACTCATTGTCCGGCTGGTTCGCCTATGTGTATGTATTCTTGAAAGCGTACGTATGTCGACAGCTCGCTTTGCTAGTCGCATGTTTGGCAGCTGTTGGAATGCATGATGACAGTCCTACAGTGGCGGTGTTCTCGCATTGCGTGTGCTTTTGGAGGTTGAGAGTATGCTTTACATTCATGCTGACATGCCTTGGTAGTGCAGTTGACAACTACTCATCGGTTGTCATTTTATCGATCACCACAAACACTCATTTCCTCTTCGTTTAGGCACATGGCTGGCTCGAATTCCTCAAGCCTTGCATCACAGTAGTCGTCGTGCGAAAACCTTTCCTGGCAGGCGGAGACAAGTCGAAATTGAACTCGAACCTTAAGGACTGTGTGCCTGCGTCTCTTCGCTGAGGGAATTGGCACTTATTGGTTCGTTCGCTCTGAAGCTGGGATATTGCCCAACAGTCTACAGGCATCAAGCTCTTCACGGAAGAGTTTGTTTGACAAGCATTAAGCTCTTTGATTATGGTTCGTGTCAACATGGGGTGTTGCCGCTTTGGGGAAGCACGGACTGCGTTCCGCGGACTTCATTCGTTTCTTGAGCAGGGCTTATAGATGACATTTTGTTGTGAGTTTCGAAGTGGGCCATGGAATCGTGGTGGGAAGAGGGAGTGGTCCCGAGGCAGTACGGTCATTTGTTGGTCTGCTCGTGGTCAGAAGTGAGGATATTTCGAGAAGGATGGGTTTGTTGTTGATCTGCTCGCCATCGGATCCTTGGGGGAATTGTTCAGGAGCCGAGGATGCTGTGGATCGATGGGCGTGGTTGACATGGTTGGCAGGTTGTGCGAGGGCGTAATCAAGGAGTTGAGCTTTGCGCACTGATGAGCTGGGCTGGGAGGTATAATTGCACGCTCGCGCACATTCTTTCTGCTGCTGACGAATTACTTCAACAGCATATAGCGACGGCTAAGCTCCCAAAGTTTAGACATTTTCCAGACGGAGCGAGTTTGAATCACGACAGTTCAGAAGAGCCTCAACATCGAACTCAACTGTCGGCGATAAGCCACAGCAAACATGTTTTCCCTAAGCTGGACCTCACTCACTTACTTCCTCCTCGCCATCACAACCTTTACTTCCGCGCTCCCTGCCCAAGGAGACCATCAAGAACACCAAGACCAGCAAGACAAGAACGAGAAATCTGCTGTCCAAACCGTCTCGGATGACCTCCAAAGACTGAACAACGACGTCATCAACCTTTACTATGCCCTCCTCGCCTTCGACAGCTTCGACCTCCTAAGCGCCTCAACCAAAGGCCCCCCAATCCAAGCCGCCAACGACCAACTCCTCTACGACCTCCAAATCGCCACCCAAAATGCCTTCTCCAATCCCATCGGTCTCACAGAAGCCCTCACAATCCAATCTTTCGTGCAAAACAATTTGGCCCCCAACATCGCCGCCACGAACCAACTTCTCATATCCAAGAAAGGCAACTTCGATACGACTGGCTTGTCTGCGGTGGTGTTGGACAATTTGGGAAAGTTGTATCAAGCAACGCAAGCGTATGGGCAGGCTTTGCAGCAGGCTAACCCGGGAATTGTGGCGCAGGGTGTTCAGCAGTCTTTGCCGCAGCTTACGGGGCCGGTGGTGCAGGCTTACCAGGTTTATCAGGATAGTAGTTCGTTTTCGTTTGCGAACGGGGCTGGGTTTCCGCCGCCGCCGCCAAGGTCTTGAGGGATGAGTGAGACAGCGTGGAGAGGAGAAGGAAAGCGAAGGAGAGAGGTAGATGTCGTGGTGAGGTGGAGTTTGCCTTCGCGAGAAAGATGGAACGGCGGCTGGTGTATTGTAGATGAGATCTTCTTTGTTATCTAATGTTTAAGAATTGTTCGACTGGATCGATCCTGCTGATGTTGGCATACTGCCGTGACCCCAGGGTGTCGCTTTCCACGCCCATCGGTAACCACTCAGAGTATTGTCATTGACACTCATACCTTCTTCAGATCAAAAAGTCCGTGCAAGGTCAGCCAGACTCTGGAGAACGTCTGGTCGGCCTGCTCTCGCTTTGCCAACTCGTGTAGTTGCCACGAGCGCAGAAGCCAGATTGCCACTGCTCCAGCGAGGAAAGTGCACGCCGTGAAGACTTGCGCGCTGACATACCCGCTCGCCGAGACCAATTCCAACGCCACTCCTTCGCCAAATGTGGCCGGGAGCACAAGTGGCAAGCAGATCATACCAAATGTGCTGGGCAGCCTCTGCAGACCCGTCACCTCAGCAGTGACTGGCACCACAGTTCCCCAGAACGTTCCCGCAACGGTTCCACCTAATAGGGCGAAGATTATGAGAATCCCATAACTCTTGGCCGGAATCCAGAGGCCGAGGCAGAGGACTCCACAAAGCGCCGTCATGCCTGTGGCAACATTGATGCGTCCAAAAACATCCGACATCCATCCCACCAGCGGCCTGCCAAAGCCCAATCCCAAACTCAGCATCGCTCCCACCACAGCACCTTGCTGGCTCGAAAGCCCAATTGTTTGCGCATAATTGGGCAACGAGTACAACAAGACCACGAATCCCAACTCCGTCATGAACCCCCAAGCAATCAACAACCACGTCTCGACCCTCGCATACTCCCTCACATCAAAAGCCTTGGTACTCGGCCTCACCAAACGATTCCGGTCCTTCAACAAAATCGCACTCGTCAAATTCGTCACCAGCGTAGCAATCGCCAGAATTCGATACGTCCATCTCCAGCCTAAAGTCTCCAACCCGGCTCCAGCACCGAGATTATACGCCAAACCTCCAAACCCCGATCCCGCAGATGCAAGTCCCATGGCCAGACTTCTTCGTTTCGAAAACCATTGCGGAAGAATAGCAGCAGCGGTGATGTATAGGCATCCCATTCCCCAACCAAAACATACTCCCTGGCTAAGAAATAACTGCCAAACTTCCGTTGCGAAAGAGGAAGTAAGCATCGAGGCCGAGAGCAAAAAGGTCCCGATGAGAAGTGTCGTTCTTGTACCAAATTTCTCATTCGAAAGTGCCACGAGGGGCGTGACCATTAAAGCTTGCGAGATCGAAAGACCACCGATAAGGGCATATTCCAAATGCGTCGCGGAGCGAAAAGTCGACACTCGGAGGAAATATGCCAGGAAAACACCCCACGCGGCATTGACGCCCCAGGTGTGAGCGTTGATGAGGCAGACGCAGAGGGTACAGATCCAGCCTGCAATCAGAAACAATCAGTACATCCGCTGCCTTCAGTAATGTATAAGGAGAGAGTGAGGGGATGTAATTAGACTCACCATAGCCCCCATCAGGCGGAATATCCTCTCGCATCGCAAAATTGCCCTCCGTCTGCCTCGAAGCAAAAGCTTGCAATTCGACATCCTCTTCTTCGCGGCTACTCATCCTCGAATGCGCTCGACTCACATTCTCAGACCAAGTCATCGGAGTCGCAACCTCAGCAGGCGTTTGAGGTGTCTGTGCTTGTGCTTGTGTCTGTGATGTCGCCACTTCGTCGCCCATCGTCGGCTTCGCCATTCCAGTTCTTGTCTCGTTTTCGTTCTGAATCTTCGCAGCAAAAGGTGTTCCTATCTCCCTCAGCCACGATCCTCTACAATAAAAAGTCTTCGTCGCAAAAGAGATCTATGCATAGACGCTGCAGCAGTCGATGTTGTTGTTGTTGTCTTTGCCACAATAATAGAGATGAATGCGATGATGAGAAGAAGCTGTTGTTGTAAGCTGGGAGTCATGGCCGCTATTTTATCGTCATGTGCTGGTAATTGAAAAAGGCTTGAAAAGGGCGCAAGGCGTGCAGCAGTGTTGTCCGGGCCGGCGTCAACTGACGGTACAGGGCTCTGCCGAATAGCATTGGCGCTCCAGTCTCCAGTTTTGTGCTGTAAGTTGTTGAGAGTCCCGCTAGCTTTTCTGGGAAACAGAATCCATTCCTGCGTCTGCACCATGCAAATATTTTACTTGTGCATTCGCCATGTCAGCCCAATACAAGTAGGTGATATGTCGCGACAAGGGTGTGGGAAAGTTAAAAGCTTGAGTGAGTAAACTGAGTGAAGTCAACAGCCGTGCCATTTCATATTCCATGCTACGTCTACTTCGAGATTCGTGAATGCCATGCATCATATAACCGTAGGAGATAACAAGGGCTCCGTGACCCTCATTGTTTAGATGCCTGTCTGCATCTCACATGCAATTTCGATCGCTTTCATCCATATATCTTCCATATGCCTTCGTAAAGTGATAAGAGAACGAAATTGCAACATTTTCCAGAAGACAGATTTGTCAAGATCGTGATCCGTGAAATCTTCAACCCATTATCGAAAAGAAAGAATTGAAACGGAAAAAGTGGGAGAGCAAAGTCCATCCCAGTTCGGTGCGCGGAATGGTATCGTCGCAATGACATGTTGAGTCAACGCCTGGTAAGATGCAATGTGGTACAAGGTCGTAGCTCCGGTAGGATAAGTTCAATGCGCTTGGTCCGGTAGCTCAAGAAAGGATAAATAAGAAACTGTGCTTTTCGTTCCGGTTCGTTTGTGTGTATTGCGGCCGTTATCGATGACTCGTGAGCACGTTGGGCGTAGTCGAGTGCCGTCATGTTCTTCGTGATCGTTGAAATTGTAACACAGTCGGGGTTGATCAAGGGAGTGCCTAGTTCGCTTTGATGACAAGCTTGCTGAGGAACTTGTTGCTGAGGCAGTCAAAGTCGTCGCGGTTGAAGGTAGCCGACTGTGCGCGCTCCCTGAGGTACTTTTCTACACAACTGTTAGTGTCGGATAAGAGAATTGGATTGGTGCAAAGCTTACCATGCTTGTTGATGTGCCCACGCACTTCGGTCAATGCATCACACACGGCTGGATTGGAGCCAAGCAACTGGTGGTGCTTCTTTGTGTCCCACTCCTGGAGGCCAGGCAGCTTTGTGGAAATGGCGGCAAAGAGACCAACAATGACACCAACAGGTGTAGTCTCCATATCGTCGCAGAACTTCTGCACAGCCTTCTCATCTGGCACACGGTAGTGACAGTCGAATTGCATCTCCTCCCAAATAGCAAGCAGGATGGTGGCCAGCATGAAAATTGTTGGCCAGTTCTTGAGCTTGTCACCAGAGTACACTGATGAGTAGAGAGCAGAAAGCTCCTCCAGGATATCCTTTTGAAGTTCACGCCACATGTCAGCGAGTGCGCACTTGACCTGGAAATTGATCATCACGGGGGCAATGGTCTGCCCGTAGAACTTTGAGTGCGTGTCGTTGATCTTGCCGACAAATTGTTCCTCTTCTGACAGACCAGTGACCATTGTGACATGTAACGTCAGGTTGTACGCCAGGACAAGCTTGAGGGCCTTTCGTATCGACGGCGTCTTCTCCTTGCGGTAGTATCTGTAGCAGGTGATCAAAATCTCCGTTAGGAACTTGGTACCCTCGAAGTATTCATGCACAAATTCTTCGAAGCCCTCATCCAGATGGCGATCGAGGTATTCCGACAGCATGGCAGTGCTGACGCCTTCCATACCGGCGCACAGCTTGGCAGTGGTGAGCTCGAATTCCTCTGGATCTTTGCTCTCGGTGGTCTCGACCCAGTCCATGCCAAAACATTGATCGTCCTTGACATAGACCTCGCGCGCATTGATGGGTAGGTAGTGGCCATAGCCATGCGTAATGTACAGCACGCGTTCATACGAGCTGTAGCCTTTCACGTTGCCGACACTGAAGCCCAAAGACACATGACGATCGTAGTCGGCCTTCCAGTCTTTCATGAAGTAGCCAATGTCCTTGATGTCCATGCGCGTGCACGGCACTTGCCACAAGCGGGCATGGCTTGGTCGACAACCGCCACATGGCTCACCCTTGTCGCAAGTCTTCTTCAAGAACTTGCATCGCAAGCATGCACGGAGTTTGCGGATCTCGTGTGCTTGCAAGCGCTGGTCTGGTCGAAGAGGACCTCGTCTGCGACCGACCTTCTTCTCGCCGGTAGCAGCATCGCGGCGCGTAATGGTCGTTGGCGAGTTCTTCTTGATGACCGCCTTTGTCGTCTTGGCCTCAAGAGGGGATTTGCGACGTCGAAGCGGCGGCGACACTGGACCAGATGAAGCGGGCGAGGTCGACGATGACCCCGACGACTGATAAGACACGACGTTGTGTGGACTGACAGCGGTAGACGGGCCAGAGGCAGACGGTGATGTGTGCTGATGTTGGTGCATGGCCATGTTGTGAGCGTTTTGTTGGTAGGCAGCATACTGTGCGTCGAGATAGTCTTGGCCGTGAAGGTCGTGTGGCGAATGCATAGGCCATGGGGCGATTTCCTCGTAGCTACCCGACAACTCAGCAGAGTGAGGTCCGTCAGACGACGATGAGTCCGAACTCGTGCGGATGTGCAGATTCTGGCTTGGGTTTGAGACTGTGCCGAATGAGTCTAAGGATGCGCGATGGCTGTGATAGTTCACCATCGACCAGCCCTCGTTATCTGACAGCGACTGCACTTCCAGAATGGTGCCGGTCGGTGAGCTGCCAGGCAGACTTGAGTGTATTGAGTCTGAGGCATTTTGGGTATGCTGGGTATGTTGCTGGAGGGCGGCCTGGTTCAATGCCATGGGAAACATCATGCCTTGCGAGTAGTCCTCAAGCGGGTACACAAGAGCGTTCATCGACTCCATCGGGCCAGCCATGGTCATATAGTTCGTCGGGTCCATCCCAGCAGTGACGGCGTAAGTTCCGACAGTGGTTGCAGGCATGAAGTCGACCGGCGACGCCTGCAACGATGCCCCGAATGACGCCGGGTTGTAGGTGGTCATGTCGTTAAATGCCGGAGCGGTGTGGGCGGCGAATTGGGGGTGCTGCTGGGCAGACTGTGGGAATTGATACTGCCAGTTCGTGTCAGACATGATGCCCGAGTAATCGAGATCGAGGCCATGGGAGCCGAGATTCAGCGGTTGATTGCTGTGATTGCTGCTCGGACGACTCGTCTGGGACTTTTGGTCTTGACTCGAGGAAGCGGCCATATACTGCTGCTGCTGTTGCGGGTACTGAGCCTGCGCCTGCGCCTGCTGGTTGTGCTGCTGCTGTTGATGCTGCATCGCGACTTCCTGCGCGTACCGTTGTTGCTGCTGGAGGCTCACGAGTTGCTGCTGCGTGGGCCAGAAGGACTGCGGGTGTGGGTTCGACGCGGGAACGAACGGCGGGTATGTCTGCTGGAGCTGTTGTTGTTGATGGTGCTGCTGCTGCTGCCGCTGCTGCTGTTGTTGCTGCTGCTGCTGCGGTTGCTGTGACGGCGGATGGTGGACGGCAGTGGTGGGTGCTAGTTGCCCGCCAAAATCGAGAAATGCATCGTGGGCGGAGTAAGCAGCGAAGTCGTCCATGGTGGAAGAGTTTGGCGCGCACGCTACGCTGCGGTGAGAGGCGCTCAGATCGGACGGTCGGTCTGGCGGGCGTGTGGGCTGGGGCAGCGCTTGGTCGTCGCGGGCCTGGTCGAGGGCGCGCTCTTTCGTTCGCTCACCGCCGGACGCTGGTGGTTGTATTGAGGATGGTGAGAGCAACGGTGTCGCGGGTGGATTGAGCGGCGCCACGGCTTGCGCAGACTGGCAGTCGAGCTGGCCACAGAGCCTGCCCGCCGTGCGATCGTGGACCCGCAGCAGCGAGTAGCGACGTGGGAGGAAAGAGCGGTCTGCAGTCTGCACCTCGCGCATGAAAGGCTGGAGAGACGTGCAGTAGACCGGGGTGGCATTGGCTCGGCGGCTCCCGTAGGTTGCTTGATGAGCTGGCAGCCGCCTGTTCTCGCGGGCCATCCATCGCCGTGCGCTGCTCGTCACCATCCTGTCGCGCAGGCGATGGGCAGACATATATACGGATGGTGTGAGGTGCGAACAACCAGATCTCGCCCTCCTCCACCACCGCCGCCGCGCACCGCGCCGCTGCTGGCCTGTGTTGCGCGCGCCGACGAGCTCTTGCCTGCTCTGCCCGCCCGCCCGCACTGTCCCGCCAAGGCCCACGCAGCTGTCCCGACCAGGGTCCAAAATCGGCAAGCCGCGATCGACTGCGACTGGGAAGGTGCGGTGCAACGCGCCCATCACGTGCAACACCGCTACTTCGCCCGCTTTTGCTTCTGCTGGTCTGCTGCTGCTGCTGCTGCTGTCCTCGATCGGACAAGGTCCACTCGCGCAATATCACGAAGCTTACGCTGCTGCCGTCCAATACCACTTGCGCTGCATCCTGCAGGGTCGCTATAACACCCACTCGTTCCTTCCCACTGCTCTCTCCGTCGCTGTACCACTATTCCCTCAACCCGAGACATCTGCGGCCCCCAGTGCGCTCACTGTCAACTCCACGCGTGCGTGTACGCCGCACCAAGACATGCCGACACTCTGCCCTCCCTCTTCCTGCTTCTTCCGACCGCCGGCCCTGCAGCAGCTGTGTCTCATCAAAGTCGCATGCGCGGGGCGAGGCTCTGTTCCTCCACGGCGTGCTGCCGCAAGGTCATCCCGAGCATCCAATGCGTGACCTGCAAGCCTGCACGGCCGACTAGTCCTCTGGAATCTACCGGTTCTCTGAAACGCATGGCCGTGTAGCTTTCATGAGCCAAGTTCGGCCAACACTCGGCGTAGACTCCGTTCACCGTCTTTCCTAGTCGCCGTCACCATTGCCCTTCCCGGACGGCTCGCTGCGTGCCTTGCTTCAGCTTCATCTCAGCTCACACTGGACGTAAGAAAGTCGATCGTGTGCGACACGCTCGCTCCGAGAAGGATGCTGGAAAAGCTAAATGCAGGAACATTAGGGCCCGGTGATCATCGAGGCTGCGATAGCCATTTGATGCTGCGCACTGTCTCACGACGTGTGGCCTCGTGCGCGGCGCTCACTGCAGCAGGCGACAGCGAGGTCCGGTGCCTAACATTCGTGCATTCTCGCCCTCTCACCACTCGGCTACGTGCAGCACAGCCCTCGTATCATCCGCACTTCCAGCGACACGAACCAGACTTTGTCGCGCGCACATGATCCCCTCCAGCATCAGCACTAGACGACGCGCGCGCTCTTCGAGTCTGGAGCGTGGACCATGGTAGATCCCAATGTCACATCTGCAGAGACATCAAATCAAGGTGCGTGTAACCAGGACGCATGCGTCCTCATCCGGGACATCAACGGATCCGGCCATCAACTCCCATGCACAACACCCCACCCATATGCAGGTCATTCGAAGAATTCAACCACACTCAACTGGCATCCATGCACGACGAGTCAGCTCTTGCGCCATACAACGCACTCCACGTGACATGCATGCAGCACGATGACCGTCATACTGCTGCTGCGTGGCAACTCTGCCCTTGCCGCTTGGTTGTTTGCGTGCGATGAGAGTCTCATCGACAGCAGAACGCCCCAGTTTGGGATGCCGAGTCGAGGCTCACCGGCAGCTGATCGAGTACCAGATCTAGTGGTACTTGCGCAGTGGCGAACGGGCATGGATCCGTCCTGCAATGAGGAACGAGGTCATCTGCTGCTCGAGCAACTGCCGCTGATCCGTGGTCGTTAGCACAACGCAAGCTGGATATGCTTTCGAAGCGTACTGCGAGATACCTTCAACTGCAGCTCATGCAACTGAACGAAGACTCTCATTGATCCTTCGTTGCCACTCTCAGCTCAAATCCCGGATTTGCAAGCTACGGACCGCGAGTGCTGCACTCAGCGTATGGTCACGAGACTTCGTCGGGCATTGTTACCGGGCTACAGTGAGGGAACGTGAGCCACCACGGTCTGGTCGGTGCTGGCGAGGGCGCTTCTCGGCATCATGCATCGACTTAGCAGAAGCACTGCTTGGCATAGCAGTGGATGATCTTGGAATGACCTGCTACCACAGCACCTCACCTGAGTTCGCCATACTGAGCAGCGAGAAACGCCAAGCCTTCCCAATCTCACCTCACCTCGACGCAATTTACCTCAATTTCACCTCATACCCACAGTATCATCATCTCCATCTGCTATCCCTCCACCTTCTGCACTCTCAAAATCTTATCGAAAAGAGGTGAAGTCCAGCCTCATGCCCAATCATCCTCGCGACCTCCACTCTCATTCAAGGCATACCCCTGCGAGAGAGCCTCCATGTTTCAGATTCCCTTAAGAGAAGAGTATTATAGATCGAATATCGCAATGGAAGTTGGAAGCTTCTTCCTGTATTTCTCCAGATGGAGAAGCGCGGAACTCCGTTGAACTTGGCAATGAAAGGCCCGATCTCTTCTCGACTCGCGATGACTTCCGAGCACATGGCGTTCGTCACCACGCTTGCAGGTATGTATTTCGTTCATTTTGACTCGTGCTCAGTCCCAGGCGCATGGCTCAACGGTTTTCTATTGTTCTACTCTCTATTCGTGAATCGAGATGGGTCTGAAGTAGTATGCTTCTCCTCTTTTCGGACACGCTTGCTTGGGAGTACTACGTGGATGCCGTCTGACCGGGTTGTCCATCTCAATCGAGACCTAATAGTGCATATCTTGATTTTCATTTTGAATTCTCTCTCGGGAAGCTTGATGCAGACGAAAGACCCTCTCGTTCCCGCAAGTAGCCATCTTTTGAAGAATTGGAAGTGGCTGGTCACCGCTCTTTTTTTTTTCTTCTCGAGATTTTCAGAGGTTGAATGTATTTTCCTCGATTCGGTTTCTGACACCTCCAGTCCATCTGTTTCAATACCATCTGCTCCTATCTTTAAACCCTTATCGACGCGACCTAATCATTGAGAACGCGTGCTGGTGATCAAAGCATTCATTGTGGAGTCTCGATAGACCAGGCGTTGAGAACACAAGGGTTGCTTGCGTGGATATCCGGGTCTGCGAGTCATTTTCATATGGCGCAATACGCGCCGGGCCTCATTCGGTTTCTGAGTCAGTGGCATCAATGGCGGCGATGACAGATGTGGGAGTAGTCGGTCGGTTCTTTGCATCTCGAGCACATGCATGTTTTAGGAGAACTGTCCACATGATCTCCGGGGGAAATGAATAGTTCTGCGAGCTTCGAGAGCAGGGAGTCTGCAAGCAGATGGAATCGGGATGTCGCAAAGACTGCGTTCTTGCAGTTCTCTCCTCGTGAGCGCTGATGGCTGTGAGGGAGTGACGCTTTATCGGGGATGATTGTCAGGCCATGTGGTTCGAGCGCTGGTACGAGGACCTCGAGCATTCGTTCGTTTTTTTTTGGAGGGGGGGGGGGGGGGGG